>OX463757.1:41525374-42125374 GCA_949824845.1 Rhingia rostrata
TTTTGTTTTGGAGTTGTAAGCCCAATTTAATCAGTTTTATGGAACAAAAACGGAAAGATGTATGATTTTGATGATTTTGGATAGTTCAGATTTACAAAATGACGCGTATTTCTGCTTCAATGTAGTTTTTATGTAATGTTGTATATTTTTCGTTAACTAGACCTAGTTTTTATGTAATGTTGTATATTTTTCGTTAACTAGACCTCTTCAGCTTTTTAATAAGTGGTCGATCATCAAAATCGGTCGAAGCATTAGCTGGGAATTCGATTCGCAAGTCACGCTAGACGTCCGAAACATTAAAAAAAACTCTAAAATTTAACCCGAAAAAACATGTTTTTTAAAAACGCTTTTATGAACATAACTTTGGATGCAGTATTATTTAGTGTAAAATAAATATGGAGAAAACATTTGTTTTGTAGTTGTAAGCCCAATTTAATCAGTTTTATGGAACAAAAACGGAAAGATGTATGATTTTGATGATTTTGGATAGTTCAGATTTATAAAATGACGCGTATTTCTGCTTCAATGTAGTTTTAATGTAATGTTGTATATTTTTCGTTAACTAGACCTCTTCAGCTTTATAATAAGTGGTCGACCATCAAAATCTTTCCGTTTACATCTTTCCGTTTTTGTTCCATAAAACTGATTAAGTTGGGCTTACAACTCCAAAACAAAAGTTTTCTCCATATTTATTTTACACCAAATAATACTGCATCCAAAATTACGTTTATAAAAGCGTTTTTAAAAAAACATGTTTTTTCGGGTTAAATTTTAGAGTTTTTTTTAATGTTTCAGTCGTCTAGCGGGACTTGCGAATCGAATTCCCAGCTAATGCTTCGACCGATTTTGATGGTCGACAAAGCTGAAGAGGTCTAGTTAACGAAAAATATACAACATTACTTAAAAACAACATTGAAGCAGAAATACGCGTCATTTTGTTAATCTGAACTATCCAAAATCATCAAAATCATACATCTTTCCGTTTTTGTTCCATAAAACTGATTAAATTGGGCTTACAACTCCAAAACAAAAGTTTTCTCCATATTTATTTTACACCAAATAATACTGCATCAAAATTACGTTTATAAAAGCGTTTTTAAAAAAACATGTTTTTTCAGGTTAAATTTTAGAGTTTTTTTAATGTTTCGGACGTCTAGCGTGACTTGCGAATCGAATTCCCAGCTAATGCTTTGACCGATTTTGATGGTCGACCACTTATTATAAAGCTGAACAGGTCTAGTTAACGAAAAATATACAACATTACATAAAAACTACATTGAAGCAGAAATACGCGTCGTTTTGTAAATCTGAACTATCCAAAATCATCAAAATCATACATCTTTCCGTTTTTGTTCCATAAAACTGATTAAATTGGGCTTACAACTCCAAAACAAAAGTTTTCTCCACATTTATTTTACACCAAATAATACTGCATCCAAAATTACGTTTATAAAAGCGTTTTTAAAAAACATGTTTTTTCAGGTTAAATTTTAGAGTTTTTTTTAATGTTTCGGACGTCTAGCGTGACTTGCGAATCGAATTCCCAGCTAATGCTGCGACCGATTTTGATGGTCGACCACTTATTATAAAGCTGAAGAGGTCTAGTTAACTAAAAATATACAACATTACATAAAAACTACATTGAAGCAGAAATACGCGTCATTTTCTAAATCGGAACTATCCAAAATCATCAAAATCATACATCTTTCCGTTTTTGTTCCATAAAACTGATTAAATTGGGCTTACAACTCCAAAACAAAAGTTTTATCCATATGTATTTTACACCAAATAATACTGCATCCAAAATTATGTTCATAAAAGCGTTTTTAAAAAAACATGTTTTTTCGGGTTAAATTTTAGAGTTTTTTTTAATGTTTCGGACGTCTAGCGTGACTTGCGAATCGAATTCCCAGCTAATGCTTCGACCGATTTTGATGGTCGACCACTTATTATAAAGCTGAAGAGGTCTAGTTAACGAAAAGTATACAACATTACATAAAAACTACATTGAAGCAGAAATAAGCGTCATTTTGTAAATCTGAACTATCCAAAATCATCAAAATCATACATCTTTCCGTTTTTGTTCCATAAAACTGATTAAATTGGGCTTACAACTCCAAAACAAAAGTTTTCTCCATATCTATTTTACACCAAATAATACTGCATCCAAAATTATGTTCATAAAGGCGTTTTTAAAAAAACATGTTTTTTCGGGTTAAATTTTAGAGTTTTTTTTAATGTTTCGGACGTCTAGCGTGACTTGCGAATCGAATTCCCAGCTAATGCTTCGACCGATTTTGATGGTCGACCACTTATTATAAAGCTGAAGAGGTCTAGTTAACGAAAAATATACAACATTACATAAAAACTACATTGAAGCAGAAATACGCGTCATTTTGTAAATCTGAACTATCCAAAATCATCAAAATCATACATCTTTCCGTTTTTGTTCCATAAAACTGATTAAATTGGGCTTACAACTCCAAAACAAAAGTTTTCTCCATAATTTTATTTTACACCAAATAATACTGCATCCAAAATTATGTTCATAAAAGCGTTTTTAAAAAAACATGTTTTTTCGGGTTAAATTTTAGAGTTTTTTTTAATGTTTCGGACGTCTAGCGTGACTTGCGAATCGAATTCCCAGCTAATGCTTCGACCGATTTTGATGGCCGACCACTTATTATAAAGCTGAAGAGGTCTAGTTAACGAAATATATACAACATTACATAAAAACTACATTGAAGCAGAAATACGCGTCATTTTGTAAATCTGAACTATCCAAAATCATCAAAATCATACATCTTTCCGTTTTTGTTCCATGAAACTAATTAAATTGGGCTTACAACTCCAAAACAAAAGTTTTCTCTATATTTATTTTACACCAAATAATACTGCATCCAAATTATGTTCATAAAAGTATTTTTAAAAAAACATGTTTTTTCGGGTTAAATTTTAGAGTTTTTTTTTAATGTTTCGGACGTCTAGCGTGACTTGCGAATCGAATTCCCAGCTAATGCTTCGACCGATTTTGATGGTCGACCACTTATTATAAAGCTGAAGAGGTCTAGTTAACGAAAAATATACAACATTACATAAAAACAACATTGAAGCAGAAATACGCGTCATTTTGTAAATCTGAACTATCCAAAATCATCAAAATCATACATCTTTCCGTTTTTGTTCCATAAAACTGATTAAATTGGGCTTACAACTCCAAAACAAAAGTTTTCTCCATAATATCATTTTACACCAAATAAAACTGCATCCAAAATTATGTTCATAAAAGCGTTTTTAAAAAAACATGTTTTTTCGGGTTAAATTTTAGAGTTTTTTTTTAATGTTTCGGACGTCTAGCGTGACTTGCGAATCGAATTCCCAGCTAATGCTTCGACCGATTTTGATGGCCGACCACTTATTATAAAGCTGAAGAGGTCTAGTTAACGAAATATATACAACATTACATAAAAACTACATTGAAGCAGAAATACGCGTCATTTTGTAAATCTGAACTATCCAAAATCATCAAAATCATACATCTTTCCGTTTTTGTTCCATGAAACTAATTAAATTGGGCTTACAACTCCAAAACAAAAGTTTTCTCTATATTTATTTTACACCAAATAATACTGCATCCAAATTATGTTCATAAAAGTATTTTTAAAAAAACATGTTTTTTCGGGTTAAATTTTAGAGTTTTTTTTAATGTTTCGGACGTCTAGCGTGACTTGCGAATCGAATTCCCAGCTAATGCTTCGACCGATTTTGATGGTCGACCACTTATTAAAAAGCTGAAGAGGTCTAGTTAACGAAAAATATACAAAATTACATAAAAACTACATTGAAGCAGAAATACGCGTCATTTTGTAAATCGGAACTATCCAAAATCATCAAAATCATACATCTTTCCGTTTTTGTTCCATAAAACTGATTAAATTGGGCTTACAACTCCAAAACAAAAGTTTTCTCTATATTTATTTTACACCAAATAATACTGCATCCAAATTATGTTCATAAAAGTATTTTTAAAAAAACATGTTTTTTCGGGTTAAATTTTAGAGTTTTTTTTAATGTTTCGGACGTCTAGCGTGACTTGCGAATCGAATTCCCAGCTAATGCTTCGACCGATTTTGATGGTCGACCACTTATTATAAAGCTGAAGAGATCTAGTTAACGAAAAATATACAACATTACATAAAAACTACATTGAAGCAGAAATACGCGTCATTTTGTAAATCTGAACTATCCAAAATCATCAAAATCATACATCTTTCCGTTTTTGTTCCATAAAACTGATTAAATTGGGCTTACAACTCCAAAACAAAAGTTTTCTCCATATTTATTTTACACCAAATAATACTGCATCCAAAATTATGTTCATAAAAGCGTTTTTAAAAAAACATGTTTTTTCGGGTTAAATTTTAGAGTTTTTTTAATGTTTCGGACGTCTAGCGTGACTTGCGAATCGAATTCCCAGCTAATGCTTCGACCGATTTTGATGGTCGACCACTTATTATAAAGCTGAAGAGGTCTAGTTAACGAAAAATATGCAACATTACATAAAAACTACATTGAAGCAGAAATACGCGTCATTTTGTAAATCTGAACTATCCAAAATCATCAAAATCATACATCTTTCCGTTTTTGTTCCATAAAACTGATTAAATTGGGCTTACAACTCCAAAACAAAAGTTTTCTCCATATTTATTTTACACCAAACAATACTGCATCCAAAATTACGTTTATAAAAGCGTTTTTAAAAAAACATGTTTTTTCAGGTTAAATTTTAGAGTTTTTTTTAATGTTTCGGACGTCTAGCGTGACTTGCGAATCGAATTCCCAGCTAATGCTTCTACCGATTTTGATGGTCGACCACTTATTATAAAGCTGAACAGGTCTAGTTAACGAAAAATATACAACATTACATAAAAACTACATTGAAGCAGAAATACGCGTCATTTTGTAAATCTGAACTATCCAAAATCATCAAAATCATACATCAAATCCATATTTATTTTACACCAAATAATACTGCATCCAAAATTACGTTTATAAAAGCGTTTTTAAAAAAACATGTTTTTTCAGGTTAAATTTTAGAGTTTTTTTTAATGTTTCGGACGTCTAGCGTGACTTGCGAATCGAATTCCCAGCTAATGCTTCTACCGATTTTGATGGTCGACCACTTATTATAATGCTAAAGAGGTCTTGTTAACGAAAAATATACAACATTACATAAAAACTACATTGAAGCAGAAATACGCGTCATTTTGTAAATCTGAACTATCCAAAATCATCAAAATCATACATCTTTCCGTTTTTGTTCCATAAAACTGATTAAATTGGGCTTACAACTCCAAAACAAAAGTTTTCTCCATATTTATTTTACACCAAATAATACTGCATCCAAAATTATGTTCATAAAAGCGTTTTTAAAAAAACATGTTTTTTCGGGTTAAATTTTAGAGTTTTTTTAATGTTTCGGACGTCTAGCGTGACTTGCGAATCGAATTCCCAGCTAATGCTTCGACCGATTTTGATGGTCGACCACTTATTATAAAGCTGAAGAGGTCTAGTTAACGAAAAATATGCAACATTACATAAAAACTACATTGAAGCAGAAATACGCGTCATTTTGTAAATCTGAACTATCCAAAATCATCAAAATCATACATCTTTCCGTTTTTGTTCCATAAAACTGATTAAATTGGGCTTACAACTCCAAAACAAAAGTTTTCTCCATATTTATTTTACACCAAATAATACTGCATCCAAAATTACGTTTATAAAAGCGTTTTTAAAAAAACATGTTTTTTCAGGTTAAATTTTAGAGTTTTTTTTAATGTTTCGGACGTCTAGCGTGACTTGCGAATCGAATTCCCAGCTAATGCTTCTACCGATTTTGATGGTCGACCACTTATTATAAAGCTGAACAGGTCTAGTTAACGAAAAATATACAACATTACATAAAAACTACATTGAAGCAGAAATACGCGTCATTTTGTAAATCTGAACTATCCAAAATCATCAAAATCATACATCTTTCCGTTTTTGTTCCATAAAACTGATTAAATTGGGCTTACAACTCCAAAACAAAAGTTTTCTCCATATTTATTTTACACCAAATAATACTGCATCCAAAATTATGTTCATAAAAGCGTTTTTAAAAAAACATGTTTTTTCGGGTTAAATTTTAGAGTTTTTTTTAATGTTTCGGACGTCTAGCGTGACTTGCGAATCGAATTCCCAGCTAATGCTTCGACCGATTTTGATGGTCGACCACTTATTATAAAGCTGAAGAGGTTTAGTTAACGAAAAATATACAACATTACATAAAAACTACATTGAAGCAGAAATACGCGTCATTTTGTAAATCGGAACTATCCAAAATCATCAAAATCATACATCTTTCCGTTTTTGTTCCATAAAACTGATTAAATTGGGCTTACAACTCCAAAACAAAAGTTTTCTCCATATTTATTTTACACCAAATAATACTGCATCCAAAATTATGTTCATAAAAGCGTTTTTAAAAAAACATGTTTTTTCGGGTTAAATTTTAGAGTTTTTTTTTTTAATGTTTCGGACGTCTAGCGTGACTTGCGAATCGAGTTCCCAGCTAATGCTTCGACCGATTTTGATGGTCAACATTACATAAAAACTACATTGAAGCAGAAATACGCGTCATTTTGTAAATCGGAACTATCCAAAATCATCAAAATCATACATCTTTCCGTTTTTGTTCCATAAAACTGATTAAATTGGGCTTACAACTCCAAAACAAAAGTTTTCTCCATATTTATTTTACACCAAATAATACTGCATCCAATATTATGTTCATAAAAGCGTTTTTTAAAAAACATGTTTTTTCGGGTTAAATTTTAGAGTTTTTTTTAATGTTTCGGACGTCTAGCGTGACTTGCGAATCGAATTCCCAGCTAATGCTTCGACCGATTTTGATGGTCGACCACTTATTATAAAGCTGAAGAGGTCTAGGTAACGAGAAATATACAACATTACATAAAAACTACATTGAAGCAGAAATACGCGTCATTTTGTAAATCTGAACTATCCAAAATCATCAAAATCATACATCTTTTCGTTTTTGTTCCATAAAACTGATTAAATTGGGCTTACAACTACAAAACAAAAGTTTTCTCCATATTTATTTTACACCAAATAATACTGCATCCAAAATTACGTTTATAAAAGCGTTTTTAAAAAAACATGTTTTTTTCAGGTTAAATTTTAGAGTTTTTTTTAATGTTTTGGACGTCTAGCGTGACTTGCGAATCGAATTCCCAGCTAATGCTTCGACCGATTTTGATGGTTGACCTTTTATTATAAAGCTGAAGAGGTCTAGTTAACGAAAAATATACAACATTACATAAAAACTACATTGAAGCAGAAATACGCGTCATTTTGTAAATCGGAACTATCCAAAATCATCAAAATCATACATCTTTCTGTTTTTGTTCCATAAAACTGATAAAATTGGGCTTACAACTCCAAACCAAAAGTTTTCTCCATATTTATTTTACACCAAATAATACTGCATCCAAAATTATGTTCAAAAAAGCGTTTTTAAATAAACATGTTTTTTCGGGTTAAATTTTAGAGTTTTTTTTAATGTTTCGGACGTCTAGCGTGACTTGCGAATCGAATTCCCAGCTAATGCTTCGACCGATTTTGATGGTTGACCTTTTATTATAAAGCTGAAGAGGTCTAGTTAACGAAAAATATACAACATTACATAAAAACTACATTGAAGCAGAAATACGCGTCATTTTGTAAATCGGAACTATCCAAAATCATCAAAATCATACATCTTTCCGTTTTTGTTCCATAAAACTGATTAAATTCGGCTTACAACTCCAAAACAAAAGTTTTCTCCATATTTATTTTACACCAAATAATACTGCATCCAAAATTACGTTTATAAAAGCGTTTTTAAAAAAACATATTTTTTCGGGTTAAATTTTAGAGTTTTTTTAATGTTTCGGACGTCTAGCGTGACTTGCGAATCGAATTCCCAGCTAATGCTTCGACCGATTTTGATGGTCGACCACTTATTATAAAGCTGAAGAGGTCTAGTTAACGAGAAATATACAACATTACATAAAAACTACATTGAAGCAGAAATACGCGTCATTTTGTAAATCTGAACTATCCAAAATCATCAAAATCATACATCTTTTCGTTTTTGTTCCATAAAACTGATTAAATTGGGCTTACAACTCCAAAACAAAAGTTTTCTCCATATTTATTTTACACCAAATAATACTGCATCCAAAATTACGTTTATAAAAGCGTTTTTAAAAAAACATGTTTTTTTCAGGTTAAATTTTAGAGTTTTTTTAATGTTTTGGACGTCTAGCGTGACTTGCGAATCGAATTCCCAGCTAATGCTTCGACCGATTTTGATGGTTGACCTTTTATTATAAAGCTGAAGAGGTCTAGTTAACGAAAAATATACAACATTACATAAAAACTACATTGAAGCAGAAATACGCGTCATTTTGTAAATCGGAACTATCCAAAATCATCAAAATCATACATCTTTCTGTTTTTGTTCCATAAAACTGATAAAATTGGGCTTACAACTCCAAACCAAAAGTTTTCTCCATATTTATTTTACACCAAATAATACTGCATCCAAAATTATGTTCAAAAAAGCGTTTTTAAATAAACATGTTTTTTCGGGTTAAATTTTAGAGTTTTTTTTAATGTTTCGGACGTCTAGCGTGACTTGCGAATCGAATTCCCAGCTAATGCTTCGACCGATTTTGATGGTTGACCTTTTATTATAAAGCTGAAGAGGTCTAGTTAACGAAAAATATACAACATTACATAAAAACTACATTGAAGCAGAAATACGCGTCATTTTGTAAATCGGAACTATCCAAAATCATCAAAATCATACATCTTTCCGTTTTTGTTCCATAAAACTGATTAAATTGGGCTTACAACTCCAAAACAAAAGTTTTCTACATATTTATTTTACACCAAATAATACTGCATCCAAAATTACGTTTATAAAAGCGTTTTTAAAAAAACATATTTTTTCGGGTTAAATTTTAGAGTTTTTTTAATGTTTCGGACGTCTAGCGTGACTTGCGAATCGAATTCCCAGCTAATGCTTCGACTGAAAGCTGAAGAGGTCTAGTTAACGAAAAGTATACAACATTACATAAAAACTACATTGAAGCAGAAATAAGCGTCATTTTGTAAATCTGAACTATCCAAAATCATCAAAATCATACATCTTTCCGTTTTTGTTCCATAAAACTGATTAAATTGGGCTTACAACTCCAAAACAAAAGTTTTCTCCATATTTATTTTACACCAAATAATACTGCATCCAAAATTACGTTTATAAAAGCGTTTTTAAAAAAACATGTTTTTTCAGGTTAAATTTTAGAGTTTTTTTAATGTTTCGGACGTCTAGCGTGACTTGCGAATCGAATTCCCAGCTAATGCTTTGACCGATTTTGATGGTCGACCACTTATTATAAAGCTGAACAGGTCTAGTTAACGAAAAATATACAACATTACATAAAAACTACATTGAAGCAGAAATACGCGTCATTTTGTAAATCTGAACTATCCAAAATCATCAAAATCATACATCTTTCCGTTTTTGTTCCATAAAACTGATTAAATTGGGCTTACAACTCCAAAACAAAAGTTTTCTCCATATTTATTTTACACCAAATAATACTGCATCCAAAATTATGTTCATAATAGCGTTTTTAAAAAAACATGTTTTTTCGGGTTAAATTTTAGAGTTTTTTTTAATGTTTCGGACGTCTAGCGTGACTTGCGAATCGAATTCCCAGCTAATGCTTCGACCGATTTTGATGGTCGACCACTTATTATAAAGCTGAACAGGTCTAGTTAACGAAAAATATACAACATTACATAAAAACTACATTGAAGCAGAAATACGCGTCATTTTGTAAATCGGAACTATCCAAATTCATCAAAATCATACATCTTTCCGTTTTTGTTCCATAAAACAGATTAAATTGGGCTTACAACTCCAAAACAAAAGTTTTCTCCATATTTATTTTACACCAAATAATACTGCATCCAAAATTACGTTTATAAAAGCGTTTTTAAAAAAACATATTTTTTCGGGTTAAATTTTAGAGTTTTTTTTAATGTTTCGGACGTCTAGCGTGTCTTGCGAATCGAATTCCCAGCTAATGCTTCGACCGATTTTGATGGTCGACCACTTATTATAAAGCTGAAGAGGTCTATTTAACGAAAAGTATACAACATTACATAAAAACTACATTGGAGCAGAAATAAGCGTCATTTTGTAAATCTGAACTATCCAAAATCATCAAAATCATACATCTTTCCGTTTTTGTTCCATAAAACTGATTAAATTGGGCTTACAACTCCAAAACAAAAGTTTTCTCCATATCTATTTTACACCAAATAATACTGCATCCAAAATTATGTTCATAAAAGCGTTTTTAAAAAAACATGTTTTTTCGGGTTAAATTTTAGAGTTTTTTTTAATGTTTCGGACGTCTAGCGTGACTTGCGAATCGAATTCCCAGCTAATGCTTCGACCGATTTTGATGGTCGACCACTTATTATAAAGCTGAAGAGGTCTAGTTAACGAAAAATATACAACATAACATAAAAACTACATTGAAGCAGAAATACGCGTCATTTTGTAAATCTGAACTATCCAAAATCATCAAAATCATACATCTTTCCGTTTTTGTTCCATAAAACTGATTAAATTGGGCTTACAACTCCAAAACAAAAGTTTTCTCCATAATTTTATTTAAAGCCAAATAATACTGCATCCAAAATTATGTTCATAAAAGCGTTTTTAAAAAAACATGTTTTTTCGGGTTAAATTTTAGAGTTTTTTTTAATGTTTCGGACGTCTAGCGTGACTTGCGAATCGAATTCCCAGCTAATGTTTCGACCGATTTTGATAATCGACCACTTAATAAAAAGCTGAAGAGGTCTAGTTAACGAAAAATATACAACATTACATAAAAACTACATTGAAGCAGAAATACGCGTCATTTTGTAAATCTGAACTATCCAAAATCATCAAAATCATACATCTTTCCGTTTTTGTTCCATAAAACTGATTAAATTGGGCTTACAACTCCAAAACAAAAGTTTTCTCCATATTTATTTTACACCAAATAATACTGCATCCAAAATTACGTTTATAAAAGCGTTTTTAAAAAAACATGTTTTTTCAGGTTAAATTTTAGAGTTTTTTTAATGTTTCGGACGTCTAGCGTGACTTGCGAATCGAATTCCCAGCTAATGCTTTGACCGATTTTGATGGTCGACCACTTATTATAAAGCTGAACAGGTCTAGTTAACGAAAAATATACAACATTACATAAAAACTACATTGAAGCAGAAATACGCGTCATTTTGTAAATCTGAACTATCCAAAATCATCAAAATCATACATCTTTCCGTTTTTGTTCCATAAAACTGATTAAATTGGGCTTACAACTCCAAAACAAAAGTTTTCTCCATATTTATTTTACACCAAATAATACTGCATCCAAAATTATGTTCATAATAGCGTTTTTAAAAAAACATGTTTTTTCGGGTTAAATTTTAGAGTTTTTTTTAATGTTTCGGACGTCTAGCGTGACTTGCGAATCGAATTCCCAGCTAATGCTTCGACCGATTTTGATGGTCGACCACTTATTATAAAGCTGAAGAGGTCTAGTTAACGAAAAGTATACAACATTACATAAAAACTACATCGAAGCAGAAATAAGCGTCATTTTGTAAATCTGAACTATCCAAAATCATCAAAATCATACATCTTTCCGTTTTTGTTCCATAAAACTGATTAAATTGGGCTTACAACTCCAAAACAAAAGTTTTCTCCATATCTATTTTACACCAAATAATACTGCATCCAAAATTATGTTCATAAAAGCGTTTTTAAAAAAACATGTTTTTTCGGGTTAAATTTTAGAGTTTTTTTTAATGTTTCGGACGTCTAGCGTGACTTGCGAATCGAATTCCCAGCTAATGCTTCGACCGATTTTGATGGTCGACCACTTATTATAAAGCTGAAGAGGTCTAGTTAACGAAAAATATACAACATTACATAAAAACTACATTGAAGCAGAAATACGCGTCATTTTGTAAATCTGAACTATCCAAAATCATCAAAATCATACATCTTTCCGTTTTTGTTCCATAAAACTGATTAAATTGGGCTTACAACTCCAAAACCAAAAGTTTTCTCCATATTTATTTTACACCAAATAATACTGCATCCAAAATTATGTTCATAATAGCGTTTTTAAAAAAACATGTTTTTTCGGGTTAAATTTTAGAGTTTTTTTTAATGTTTCGGACGTCTAGCGTGACTTGCGAATCGAATTCCCAGCTAATGCTTCGACCGATTTTGATGGTCGACCACTTATTATAAAGCTGAACAGGTCTAGTTAACGAAAAATATACAACATTACATAAAAACTACATTGAAGCAGAAATACGCGTCATTTTGTAAATCGGAACTATCCAAAATCATCAAAATCATACATCTTTCCGTTTTTGTTCCATAAAACTGATTAAATTGGGCTTACAACTCCAAAACAAAAGTTTTCTCCATATTTATTTTACACCAAATAATACTGCATCCAAAATTACGTTTATAAAAGCGTTTTTAAAAAAACATATTTTTTCGGGTTAAATTTTAGAGTTTTTTTAATGTTTCGGACGTCTAGCGTGACTTGCGAATCGAATTCCCAGCTAATGCTTCGACCGATTTTGATGGTCGACCACTTATTATAAAGCTGAAGAGGTCTAGTTAACGAAAAGTATACAACATTACATAAAAACTACATCGAAGCAGAAATAAGCGTCATTTTGTAAATCTGAACTATCCAAAATCATCAAAATCATACATCTTTCCGTTTTTGTTCCATAAAACTGATTAAATTGGGCTTACAACTCCAAAACAAAAGTTTTCTCCATATCTATTTTACACCAAATAATACTGCATCCAAAATTATGTTCATAAAAGCGTTTTTAAAAAAACATGTTTTTTCGGGTTAAATTTTAGAGTTTTTTTTAATGTTTCGGACGTCTAGCGTGACTTGCGAATCGAATTCCCAGCTAATGCTTCGACCGATTTTGATGGTCGACCACTTATTATAAAGCTGAAGAGGTCTAGTTAACGAAAAATATACAACATTACATAAAAACTACATTGAAGCAGAAATACGCGTCATTTTGTAAATCTGAACTATCCAAAATCATCAAAATCATACATCTTTCCGTTTTTGTTCCATAAAACTGATTAAATTGGGCTTACAACTCCAAAACAAAAGTTTTCTCCATATTTATTTTACACCAAATAATACTGCATCCAAAATTATGTTCATAAAAGCGTTTTAAAAAAAACATGTTTTTTCGGGTTAAATTTTAGAGTTTTTTTAATGTTTCGGACGTCTAGCGTGACTTGCGAATCGAATTCCCAGCTAATGCTTCGACCGATTTTGATGGTCGACCATTTATTATAAAGCTGAAGAGGTCTAGTTAACGAAAAATATACAACATTACATAAAAACTACATTGAAGCAGAAATACGCGTCATTTTGTAAATCTGAACTATCCAAAATCATCAAAATCATACATCTTTCCGTTTTTGTTCCATAAAACTGATTAAATTGGGCTTACAACTCCAAAACAAAAGTTTTCTCCATATTTATTTTACACCAAATAATACTGCATCCAAAATTATGTTCATAAAACCGTTTTTAAAAAAACATGTTTTTTCGGGTTAAATTTTAGAGTTTTTTTTAATGTTTCGGACGTCTAGCGGGACTTGCGAATCGAATTCCCAGCTAATGCATCGACCGATTTTGATGGTCGACAAAGCTGAAGAGGTCTAGTTAACAAAAAATATACAACATTACTTAAAAACAACATTGAAGCAGAAATACGCGTCATTTTGTTAATCTGAACTATCCAAAATCATCAAAATCATACATCTTTCCGTTTTTGTTCCATAAAACTGATTAAATTGGGCTTACAACTCCAAAACAAAAGTTTTCTCCATATTTATTTTACACCAAATAATACTGCATCCAAAATTACGTTTATAAAAGCGTTTTTAAAAAAACATGTTTTTTCAGGTTCAATTTTAGAGTTTTTTTAATGTTTCGGACGTCTAGCGTGACTTGCGAATCGAATTCCCAGCTAATGCTTCAACCGATTTTGATGGTCGACCACTTATTATAAAGCTGAACAGGTCTAGTTAACGAAAAATATACAATATTACATAAAAACTACATTGAAGCAGAAATACGCGTCATTTTTTAAATCGGAACTATCCAAAATCATCAAAATCATACATCTTTCCGTTTTTGTTCCATAAAACTGATTAAATTGGGCTTACAACTCCAAAACAAAAGTTTTCTCCATATTTATTTTACACCAAATAATACTGCATCCAAAATTACGTTTATAAAAGCGTTTTTAAAAAAACATGTTTTTCAGGTTAAGTTTTAGAGTTTTTTTTTAATGTTTCGGACGTCTAGCGTGACTTGCGAATCGAATTCCCAGCTAATGCTTCGACCGATTTTGATGGTCGACCACTTATTATAAAGCTGAAGAGGTTTAGTTAACGAAAAATATACAACATTACATAAAAACTACATTGAAGCAGAAATACGCGTCATTTTGTAAATCTGAACTATCCAAAATCATCAAAATCATACATCTTTCCGTTTTTGTTCCATAAAACTGATTAAATTGGGCTTACAACTCCAAAACAAAAGTTTTCTCCATATTTATTTTACACCAAATAATACTGCATCCAAAATTATGTTCATAAAAGCGTTTTTAAAAAAACATGTTTTTTCGGGTTAAATTTTAGAGTTTTTTTTAATGTTTCGGACGTCTAGCGTGACTTGCGAATCGAATTCCCAGCTAATGCTTCGACCGATTTTGATGGTCGACCACTTATTATAAAGCTGAAGAGGTCCGGTTAACGAAAAATATACAACATTACATAAAAACTACATTGAAGCAGAAATACGCGTCATTTTGTAAATCTGAACTATCCAAAATCATCAAAATCATACATCTTTCCGTTTTTGTTCCATAAAACTGATTAAATTGGGCTTACAACTCCAAAACAAAAGTTTTCTCCATATTTATTTTACACCAAATAATACTGCATCCAAAATTATGTTCATAAAACCGTTTTTAAAAAAACATGTTTTTTCGGGTTAAATTTTAGAGTTTTTTTTAATGTTTCGGACGTCTAGCGTGACTTGCGAATCGAATTCCCAGCTAATGCTTCGACCGATTTTGATGGTCGACCACTTATTATAATGCTGAAGAGGTCTAGTTAACGAAAAATATACAACATTACATAAAAACTACATTGAAGCAGAAATACGCGTCATTTTGTAAATCTGAACTATCCAAAATCATCAAAATCATACATCTTTCCGTTTTTGTTCCATAAAACTGATTAAATTGGGCTTACAACTCCAAAACAAAAGTTTTCTCCATATTTATTTTACACCAAATAATACTGCATCCAAAATTATGTTCATAAAACCGTTTTTAAAAAAACATGTTTTTTCGGGTTAAATTTTTGAGTTTTTTTTAATGTTTCGGACGTCTAGCGTGACTTGCGAATCGAATTCCCAGCTAATGCTTCGACCGATTTTGATGGTCGACCACTTATTATAATGCTGAAGAGGTCTAGTTAACGAAAAATATACAACATTACATAAAAACTACATTGAAGCAGAAATACGCGTCATTTTGTAAATCTGAACTATCCAAAATCATCAAAATCATACATCTTTCCGTTTTTGTTCCATAAAACTGATTAAATTGGGCTTACAACTCCAAAACAAAAGTTTTCTCCATATTTATTTTACACCAAATAATACTGCATCCAAAATTATGTTCATAAAAGCGTTTTTAAAAAAAACATGTTTTTTCGGGTTAAATTTTTGAGTTTTTTTTAATGTTTCGGACGTCTAGCGTGACTTGCGAATCGAATTCCCAGCTAATGCTTCGACCGATTTTGATGGTCGATTACTTATTATAAAGCTGAAGAGGTCTAGTTAACGAAAAATATACAACATTACATAAAAACTACATTGAAGCAGATATACGCGTCATTTTGTAAATCGGAACTATCCAAAATCATCAAAATCACACATCTTTCCGTTTTTGTTCCATAAAACTGATTAAATTGGGCTTACAACTCCAAAACAAAAGTTTTATCCATATATATTTTACGCCAAATAATACTGCATCCAAAATTATGTTCATAAAAGCGTTTTTAAAAAAACATGTTTTTTCGGGTTCAATTTTAGAGTTTTTTTTAATGTTTCGGACGTCTAGCGTGACTTGCGAATCGAATTCCCAGCTAATGCTTCGACCGATTTTGATGGTCGACCACTTATTATAAAGCTGAAGAGGTCTAGTTAACGAAAAATATACAACATTACATAAAAACTACATTGAAGCAGAAATACGCGTCATTTTGTTAATTTGAACTATCCAAAATCATCAAAATCATACATCTTTCCGTTTTTGTTCCATAAAACTGATTAAATTGGGCTTACAACTCCAAAACAAAAGTTTTCTCCATATTTATTTTACTCCAAATAATACTGCATCCAAAATTATGTTCATAAAAGTGTTTTTAAAAAAACATGTTTTTTCGGGTTCAATTTTAGAGTTTTTTTTAATGTTTCGGACGTCTAGCGTGACTTGCGAATCGAATTCCCAGCTAATGCTTCGACCGATTTTGATGGTCGACCACTTATTATAATGCTGAAGAGGTCTAGTTAACGAAAAATATACAACATTACATAAAAACTACATTGAAGCAGAAATACGCGTCATTTTGTAAATCTGAACTATCCAAAATCATCAAAATCATACATCTTTCCGTTTTTGTTCCATAAAACTGATTAAATTGGGCTTACAACTCCAAAACAAAAGTTTTCTCCATATTTATTTTACACCAAATAATACTGCATCCAAAATTATGTTCATAAAAGCGTTTTTAAAAAAAACATGCTTTTTCGGGTTAAATTTTTGAGTTTTTTTTAATGTTTCGGACGTCTAGCGTGACTTGCGAATCGAATTCCCAGCTAATGCTTCGACCGATTTTGATGGTCGATTACTTATTATAAAGCTGAAGAGGTCTAGTTAACGAAAAATATACAACATTACATAAAAACTACATTGAAGCAGATATACGCGTCATTTTGTAAATCGGAACTATCCAAAATCATCAAAATCACACATCTTTCCGTTTTTGTTCCATAAAACTGATTAAATTGGGCTTACAACTCCAAAACAAAAGTTTTATCCATATATATTTTACGCCAAATAATACTGCATCCAAAATTATGTTCATAAAAGCGTTTTTAAAAAAACATGTTTTTTCGCGTTCAATTTTAGAGTTTTTTTTAATGTTTCGGACGTCTAGCGTGACTTGCGAATCGAATTCCCAGCTAATGCTTCGACCGATTTTGATGGTCGACCACTTATTATAAAGCTGAAGAGGTCTAGTTAACGAAAAATATACAACATTACATAAAAACTACATTGAAGCAGAAATACGCGTCATTTTGTTAATCTGAACTATCCAAAATCATCAAAATCATACATCTTTCCGTTTTTGTTCCATAAAACTGATTAAATTGGGCTTACAACTCCAAAACAAAAGTTTTCTCCATATTTATTTTACTCCAAATAATGCTGCATCCAAAATTATGTTCATAAAAGTGTTTTTAAAAAAACATGTTTTTTCGGGTTAAATTTTAGAGTTTTTTTTAATGTTTCGGACGCTAGCGTGACTTGCGAATCGAATTCCCAGCTAATGCTTCGACCGATTTTGATGGTCGACCACTTATTGTAAAGCTTAAGAGGTCTAGTTAACGAAAAATATACAATATTACATAAAAACTACATTGAAGCAGAAATACGCGTCATTTTGTAAATCTGAACTATCCAAAATCATCAAAATCATACATCTTTCCGTTTTTGTTCCATAAAACTGATTAAATTGGGCTTACAACTCCAAAACAAAAGTTTTCTCCATATTTATTTTACACCAAATAATACTGCATCCAAAATTATGTTCATAAAAGCGTTTTTAAAAAAACATGTGTTTTCGGGTTCAATTTTAGAGTTTTTTTTAATGTTTCGGACGTCTAGCGTGACTTGCGAATCGAATTCCCAGCTAATGCTTCGACCGATTTTGATGGTCGACCACTTATTATAAAGCTGAAGTGGTCTAGTTAACGAAAAATATACAACATTACATAAAAACTACATGGAAGCAGAAATACGCGTCATTTTGTAAATCTGAACTATCCAAAATCATCAAAATCATACATCTTTCCGTTTTTGTTCCATAAAACTGATTAAATTGGGCTTACAACTCCAAAACAAAAGTTTTCTCCATATTTATTTTACACCAAATAATACTGCATCCAAAATTATGTTCATAAAAGCATTTTTAAAAAAACATGTTTTTTCGGGTTAAATTTTAGAGTTTTTTTTAATGTTTCGGACATCTAGCGTGACTTGCGAATCGAATTCCCAGCTAATGCTTCGACCGATTTTGATGGTCGACCACTTATTATAAAGCTGAAGAGGTCTAGTTAACGAAAAATATACAATATTACATAAAAACTACATTGAAGCAGAAATACGCGTCATTTTGTAAATCTGAACTATCCAAAATCATCAAAATCATACATCTTTCCGTTTTTGTTCCATAAAACTGATTAAATTGGGCTTACAACTCCAAAACAAAAGTTTTCTCCATATTTATTTTACACCAAATAATACTGCATCCAAAATTATGTTCATAAAAGCGTTTTTAAAAAAACATGTGTTTTCGGGTTCAATTTTAGAGTTTTTTTTAATGTTTCGGACGTCTAGCGTGACTTGCGAATCGAATTCCCAGCTAATGCTTCGACCGATTTTGATGGTCGACCACTTATTATAAAGCTGAAGTGGTCTAGTTAACGAAAAATATACAACATTACATAAAAACTACATGGAAGCAGAAATACGCGTCATTTTGTAAATCTGAACTATCCAAAATCATCAAAATCATACATCTTTCCGTTTTTGTTCCATAAAACTGATTAAATTGGGCTTACAACTCCAAAACAAAAGTTTTCTCCATATTTATTTTACACCAAATAATACTGCATCCAAAATTATGTTCATAAAACCGTTTTTAAAAAAACATGTTTTTTCGGGTTAAATTTTAGAGTTTTTTTTAATGTTTCGGACGTCTAGCGTGACTTGCGAATCGAATTCCCAGCTAATGCTTCGACCGATTTTGATGGTCGACCACTTATTATAAAGCTGAAGAGGTCTAGTTAACGAAAAATATACAACATTACATAAAACTACATTGAAGCAGAAATACGCGTCATTTTGTAAATCTGAACTATCCAAAATCATCAAAATCATACATCTTTCCGTTTTTGTTCCATAAAACTGATTAAATTGGGCTAACAACTCCAAAACAAAAGTTTTCTCCATCATTGATTTTACACCAAGTAATACTGCATCCAAAATTATGTTCATAAAAGCGTTTTTAAAAAAACATGTTTTTTCGGGTTAAATTTTAGAGTTGTTTTTAATGTTTCGGACGTCTAGCGTGACTTGCGAATCGAATTCCAGCTAATGCTTCGACCGATTTTGATGGTCGACCACTTATTATAAAGCTGAAGAGGTCTAGTTAACGAAAAATATACAACATTACATAAAAACTACATTGAAGCAGAAATACGCGTCATTTTGTAAATCTGAACTATCCAAAATCATCAAAATCATACATCTTTCCGTTTTTGTTCCATAAAACTGATTAAATTGGGCTTACAACTTCAAAACAAAAGTTTTCTCCATATTTATTTTACACCAAATAACACTGCATCCAAAATTATGTTCATAAAAGCATTTTTATAAAAACATGTTTTTTCGGGTTAAATTTTAGAGTTTTTTTTTAATGTTTCGGACGTCTAGCTTGACTTGCGAATCGAATTCCCAGCTAATGCTTCTACCGATTTTGATGGTCGACCACTTATTATAAAGCTGATGAGGTCTAGTTAACGAAAAATATACAACATTACATAAAAACTACATTGAAGCAGAAATACGCGTCATTTTGTAAGTCTGAACTATCCAAAATCATCAAAATCATACATCTCTCCGTTTTTGTTCCATAAAACTGATTAAATTGGGCTTACAACTCCAACACAAAAGTTTTCTCCATATTTATTTTACACCAAATAATACTGCATCCAAAATTACGTTTATAAAAGCGTTTTTAAAAAAAAACATGTTTTTTCAGGTTAAATTTTAGAGTTTTTTTTTTAATGTTTCGGACGTCTAGCGTGACTGACTTGCGAATCGAATTCCAGCTAATGCTTCGACCGATTTTGATGGTCGACCACTTATTATAAAGCTGAAGAGGTCTAGTTAACGGAAAATATACAACATAACATAAAAACTACATTGAAGCAGAAATACGCGTCATTTTGTAAATCTGAACTATCCAAAATCATCAAAATCATACATCTTTCCGTTTTTGTTCCATAAAACTGATTAAATTGGGCTTACAACTCCAAAACAAAAGTTTTCTCCATATTTATTTAACACCAAATAATACTGCATCCAAAATTATGTTCATAAAAGCGTTTTTAAAAAAAAATGTTTTTTCGGGTTAAATTTTAGAGTTTTTTTTAATGTTTCGGACGTCTAGCGTGACTTGCGAATCGAATTCCCAGCTAATGCTTCGACCGATTTTGATGGTCGACCACTTATTTAAAAGCTGAAGAGGTCTAGTTAACGAAAAATATACAACATTACATAAAAACTACATTGAAGCAGAAATACGCGTCATTTTGTAAGTCTGAACTATCCAAAATCATCAAAATCATACATCTCTCCGTTTTTGTTCCATAAAACTGATTAAATTGGGCTTACAACTCCAAAACAAAACTTTTCTCCATATTTATTTTACACCAAATAATACTGCATCCAAAATTACGTTTATAAAAGCGTTTTTAAAAAAAACATGTTTTTTCAGGTTAAATTTTAGAGTTTTTTTTTAATGTTTCGGACGTCTAGCGTGACTTGCGAATCGAATTCCCAGCTAATGCTTCGACCGATTTTGATGGTCGACCACTTATTATAAAGCTGAAGAGGTCTAGTTAACGAAAAATATACAACATTACATAAAAACTACATTGAAGCAGAAATACGCGTCATTTTGTAAGTCTGAACTATCCAAAATCATCAAAATCATACATCTCTCCGTTTTTGTTCCATAAAACTGATTAAATTGGGCTTACAACTCCAAAACAAAAGTTTTCTCCATATTTATTTTACACCAAATAATACTGCATCCAAAATTACGTTTATAAAAGCGTTTTTAAAAAAAACATGTTTTTTCAGGTTAAATTTTAGAGTTTTTTTTAATGTTTCGGACGTCTAGCGTGACTTGCGAATCGAATTCCCAGCTAATGCTTCGACCGATTTTGATGGTCGACCACTTATTATAAAGCTGAAGAGGTCTAGTTAACGAAAAATATACAACATTACATAAAAACTACATTGAAGCAGAAATACGCGTCATTTTGTAAATCTGAACTATCCAAAATCATCAAAATCATACATCTTTCCGTTTTTGTTCCATAAAACTGATTAAATTGGGCTTACAACTCCAAAACAAAAGTTTTCTCCATATTTATTTAACACCAAATAATACTGCATCCAAAATTATGTTCATAAAAGCGTTTTTAAAAAAACATGTTTTTTCGGGTTAAATTTTAGAGTTTTTTTTAATGTTTCGGACGTCTAGCGTGACTTGCGAATCGAATTCCCAGCTAATGCATCGACCGATTTTGATGGTCGACCACTTATTTAAAAGCTGAAGAGGTCTAGCTAACGAAAAATATACAACATTACATAAAAACTACATTGAAGCAGAAATACGCGTCATTTTGTAAGTCTGAACTATCCAAAATCATCAAAATCATACATCTCTCCGTTTTTGTTCCATAAAACTGATTAAATTGGGCTTACAACTCCAAAACAAAAGTTTTCTCCATATTTATTTTACACCAAATAATACTGCATCCAAAATTACGTTTATAAAAGCGTTTTTAAAAAAAACATGTTTTTTCAGGTTAAATTTTAGAGTTTTTTTTTAATGTTTCGGACGTCTAGCGTGACTTGCGAATCGAATTCCCAGCTAATGCTTCGACCGATTTTGATGGTCGACCACTTATTATAAAGCTGAAGAGGTTTAATTAACGAAAAATATACAACATTACATAAAAACTACATTGAAGCAGAAATACGCGTCATTTTGTAAATCTGAACTATCCAAAATCATCAAAATCATACATCTTTCCGTTTTTGTTCCATAAAACTGATTAAATTGGGCTTGCAACTCCAAAACAAAAGTTTTCTCCATATTTATTTTACACCAAATAATACTGCATCCAAAATTATGTTCATAAAAGCGTTTTTAAAAAAACATGTTTTTTCGGGTTAAATTTTAGAGTTTTTTTAATGTTTCGGACGTCTAGCGTGACTTGTGAATCGAATTCCCAGCTAATGCTTCGACCGATTTTGATGGTCGACCACTTATTATAAAGCTGATGAGGTCTAGTTAAAGAAAAATATACAACATTACATAAAAACTACATTGAAGCAGAAATACGCGTCATTTTGTAAGTCTGAACTATCCAAAATCATCAAAATCATACATCTCTCCGTTTTTGTTCCATAAAACTGATTAAATTGGGCTTACAACTCCAAAACAAAAGTTTTCTCCATATATATTTTACACCAAATAATACTGCATCCAAAATTACGTTTATAAAAGCGTATTTAAAAAAAACATGTTTTTTCAGGTTAAATTTTAGAGTTTTTTTTTAATGTTTCGGACGTCTAGCGTGACTTGCGAATCGAATTCCCAGCTAATGCTTCGACCGATTTTGATGGTCGACCACTTATTTAAAAGCTGAAGAGGTCTAGTTAACGAAAAATATACAACATTACATAAAAACCACATTGAAGCAGAAATACGCGTCATTTTGTAAGTCTGAACTATCCAAAATCATCAAAATCATACATCTCTCCGTTTTTGTTCCATAAAACTGATTAAATTGGGCTTACAACTCCAAAACAAAACTTTTCTCCATATTTATTTTACACCAAATAATACTGCATCCAAAATTACGTTTATAAAAGCGTATTTAAAAAAAACATGTTTTTTCAGGTTAAATTTTAGAGTTTTTTTTTAATGTTTCGGACGTCTAGCGTGACTTGCGAATCGAATTCCCAGCTAATGCTTCGACCGATTTTGATGGTCGACCACTTATTATAAAGCTGAAGAGGTCTAGTTAACGAAAAATATACAACATTACATAAAAACTACATTGAAGCAGAAATACGCGTCATTTTGTAAATCTGAACTATCCAAAATCATCAAAATCATACATCTTTCCGTTTTTGTTCCATAAAACTGATTAAATTGGGCTTACAACTCCAAAACAAAAGTTTTCTCCATATTTATTTAACACCAAATAATACTGCATCCAAAATTATGTTCATAAAAGCGTTTTTAAAAAAACATGTTTTTTCGGGTTAAATTTTAGAGTTTTTTTTAATGTTTCGGACGTCTAGCGTGACTTGCGAATCGAATTCCCAGCTAATGCTTCGACCGATTTTGATGGTCGACCACTTATTTAAAAGCTGAAGAGGTCTAGCTAACGAAAAATATACAACATTACATAAAAACTACATTGAAGCAGAAATACGCGTCATTTTGTAAGTCTGAACTATCCAAAATCATCAAAATCATACATCTCTCCGTTTTTGTTCCATAAAACTGATTAAATTGGGCTTACAACTCCAAAACAAAAGTTTTCTCCATATTTATTTTACACCAAATAATACTGCATCCAAAATTACGTTTATAAAAGCGTTTTTAAAAAAAACATGTTTTTTCAGGTTAAATTTTAGAGTTTTTTTTTAATGTTTCGGACGTCTAGCGTGACTTGCGAATCGAATTCCCAGCTAATGCTTCGACCGATTTTGATGGTCGACCACTTATTATAAAGCTGAAGAGGTCTAATTAACGAAAAATATACAACATTACATAAAAACTACATTGAAGCAGAAATACGCGTCATTTTGTAAATCTGAACTATCCAAAATCATCAAAATCATACATCTTTCCGTTTTTGTTCCATAAAACTGATTAAATTGGGCTTGCAACTCCAAAACAAAAGTTTTCTCCATATTTATTTTACACCAAATAATACTGCATCCAAAATTATGTTCATAAAAGCGTTTTTAAAAAAACATGTTTTTTCGGGTTAAATTTTAGAGTTTTTTTAATGTTTCGGACGTCTAGCGTGACTTGTGAATCGAATTCCCAGCTAATGCTTCGACCGATTTTGATGGTCGACCACTTATTATAAAGCTGAAGAGGTCTAGTTAAAGAAAAATATACAACATTACATAAAAACTACATTGAAGCAGAAATACGCGTCATTTTGTAAGTCTGAACTATCCAAAATCATCAAAATCATACATCTCTCCGTTTTTGTTCCATAAAACTGATTAAATTGGGCTTACAACTCCAAAACAAAAGTTTTCTCCATATATATTTTACACCAAAAAATACTGCATCCAAAATTACGTTTATAAAAGCGTATTTAAAAAAAACATGTTTTTTCAGGTTAAATTTTAGAGTTTTTTTTTAATGTTTCGGACGTCTAGCGTGACTTGCGAATCGAATTCCCAGCTAATGCTTCGACCGATTTTGATGGTCGACCACTTATTATAAAGCTGAAGAGGTCTAGTTAGCGAAAAATATACAACATTACATAAAAACTACATTGAAGCAGAAATACGTGTCATTTTGTAAATCTGAACTATCCAAAATCATCAAAATCATACATCTTTCCGTTTTTGTTCCATAAAACTGATAAAATTGGGCTTGCAACTCCAAAACAAAAGTTTTCTCCATATTTATTTTACACCAAATAATACTGCATCCAAAATTACGTTTATAAAAGCGTATTTAAAAAAAACATGTTTTTTCAGGTTAAATTTTAGAGTTTTTTTTTAATGTTTCGGACGTCTAGCGTGACTTGCGAATCGAATTCCCAGCTAATGCTTCGACCGATTTTGATGGTCGACCACTTATTATAAAGCTGAAGAGGTCTAGTTAACGAAAAATATACAACATTACATAAAAACTACATTGAAGCAGAAATACGCGTCATTTTGTAAATCTGAACTATCCAAAATCATCAAAATCATACATCTTTCCGTTTTTGTTCCATAAAACTGATTAAATTAGGCTTACAACTCCAAAACAAAAGTTTTCTCCATATTTATTTTACACCAAGTAATTCTGCATCCAAAATTATGTTCATAAAAGCGTTTTTAAAAAAACATGTTTTTTCGGGTTAAATTTTAGAGTTGTTTTTAATGTTTCGGACGTCTAGCGTGACTTGCGAATCGAATTCCAGCTAATGCTTTGACCGATTTTGATGGTCGACCACTTATTATAAGTAAAGCTGAAGAGGTCTAGTTACCGAAATA
Source organism: Rhingia rostrata (assembly GCA_949824845.1). Lineage (NCBI taxonomy): Eukaryota > Metazoa > Arthropoda > Insecta > Diptera > Syrphidae > Rhingia > Rhingia rostrata. The sequence continues at coordinate 41,551,031 of OX463757.1, forward strand.
TATACAACATTACATAAAAACTACATTGAAGCAGAAATACGCGTCATTTTGTAAATCTGAACTATCCAAAATTATCAAAATCATACATCTTTCCGTTTTTGTTCCATAAAATTGATTAAATTGGGCTTGCAACTCCAAAACAAAAGTTTTCTCCATATTTATTTTACACCAAATAATACTGCATCCAAAATTATGTTCATAAAAGCGTTTTTAAAAAAACATGTTTTTTCGGGTTAAATTTTAGAGTTTTTTTTAATGTTTCGGACGTCTAGCGTGACTTGCGAATCGAATTCCCAGGTACTGCTTCGACAGATTTTGATGGTCGACCACTTATTATAAAGCTAAAGAGGTCTCGTTAACGAAAAATATACAACATTACATAAAAACAACATTGAAGCAGAAATACGCGTCATTTTGTAAGTCTGAACTATCCAAAATCATCAAAATCATACATCTCTCCGTTTTTGTTCCATAAAACTGATTAAATTGGGCTTGCAACTCCAAAACAAAAGTTTTCTCCATTTTTATTTTACACCAAATAATACTGCATCCAAAATTATGTTCATAAAAGCGTTTTTAAAAAAACATGTTTTTTCGGGTTAAATTTTAGAGTTTTGTTTAATGTTTCGGACGTCTAGCGTGACTTGCGAATCGAATTCCCAGCTAATGCTTCGACCGATTTTGATGGTCGACCACTTATTATAAAGCTGAAGAGGTTTAATTAACGAAAAATATACAACATTACATAAAAACTACATTGAAGCAGAAATACGCGTCATTTTGTAAATCTGAACTATCCAAAATCATCAAAATCATACATCTTTCCGTTTTTGTTCCATAAAACTGATTAAATTAGGCTTACAACTCCAAAACAAAAGTTTTCTCCATATTTATTTTACACCAAGTAATTCTGCATCCAAAATTATGTTCATAAAAGCGTTTTTAAAAAAACATGTTTTTTCGGGTTAAATTTTAGAGTTGTTTTTAATGTTTCGGACGTCTAGCGTGACTTGCGAATCGAATTCCAGCTAATGCTTTGACCGATTTTGATGGTCGACCACTTATTATAAGTAAAGCTGAAGAGGTCTAGTTACCGAAATATATACAACATTACATAAAAACTACATTGAAGCAGAAATACGCGTCATTTTGTAAATCTGAACTATCCAAAATCATCAAAATCATACATCTTTCCGTTTTTGTTCCATAAAACTGATTAAATTGGGCTTACAACTCCAAAACAAAAGTTTTCTCCATATTTATTTAACACCAAATAATACTGCATCCAAAATTATGTTCATAAAAGCGTTTTTAAAAAAACATGTTTTTTCGGGTTAAATTTTAGAGTTTTTTTTAATGTTTCGGACGTCTAGCGTGACTTGCGAATCGAATTCCCAGCTAATGCATCGACCGATTTTGATGGTCGACCACTTATTTAAAAGCTGAAGAGGTCTAGCTAACGAAAAATATACAACATTACATAAAAACTACATTGAAGCAGAAATACGCGTCATTTTGTAAGTCTGAACTATCCAAAATCATCAAAATCATACATCTCTCCGTTTTTGTTCCATAAAACTGATTAAATTGGGCTTACAACTCCAAAACAAAAGTTTTCTCCATATTTATTTTACACCAAATAATACTGCATCCAAAATTACGTTTATAAAAGCGTTTTTAAAAAAAACATGTTTTTTCAGGTTAAATTTTAGAGTTTTTTTTAATGTTTCGGACGTCTAGCGTGACTTGCGAATCGAATTCCCAGCTAATGCTTCGACCGATTTTGATGGTCGACCACTTATTATAAAGCTGAAGAGGTTTAATTAACGAAAAATATACAACATTACATAAAAACTACATTGAAGCAGAAATACGCGTCATTTTGTAAATCTGAACTATCCAAAATCATCAAAATCATACATCTTTCCGTTTTTGTTCCATAAAACTGATTAAATTGGGCTTGCAACTCCAAAACAAAAGTTTTCTCCATATTTATTTTACACCAAATAATACTGCATCCAAAATTATGTTCATAAAAGCGTTTTTAAAAAAACATGTTTTTTCGGGTTAAATTTTAGAGTTTTTTTAATGTTTCGGACGTCTAGCGTGACTTGTGAATCGAATTCCCAGCTAATGCTTCGACCGATTTTGATGGTCGACCACTTATTATAAAGCTGATGAGGTCTAGTTAAAGAAAAATATACAACATTACATAAAAACTACATTGAAGCAGAAATACGCGTCATTTTGTAAGTCTGAACTATCCAAAATCATCAAAATCATACATCTCTCCGTTTTTGTTCCATAAAACTGATTAAATTGGGCTTACAACTCCAAAACAAAAGTTTTCTCCATATATATTTTACACCAAATAATACTGCATCCAAAATTACGTTTATAAAAGCGTATTTAAAAAAAACATGTTTTTTCAGGTTAAATTTTAGAGTTTTTTTTTAATGTTTCGGACGTCTAGCGTGACTTGCGAATCGAATTCCCAGCTAATGCTTCGACCGATTTTGATGGTCGACCACTTATTTAAAAGCTGAAGAGGTCTAGTTAACGAAAAATATACAACATTACATAAAAACCACATTGAAGCAGAAATACGCGTCATTTTGTAAGTCTGAACTATCCAAAATCATCAAAATCATACATCTCTCCGTTTTTGTTCCATAAAACTGATTAAATTGGGCTTACAACTCCAAAACAAAACTTTTCTCCATATTTATTTTACACCAAATAATACTGCATCCAAAATTACGTTTATAAAAGCGTATTTAAAAAAAACATGTTTTTTCAGGTTAAATTTTAGAGTTTTTTTTTAATGTTTCGGACGTCTAGCGTGACTTGCGAATCGAATTCCCAGCTAATGCTTCGACCGATTTTGATGGTCGACCACTTATTATAAAGCTGAAGAGGTCTAGTTAACGAAAAATATACAACATTACATAAAAACTACATTGAAGCAGAAATACGCGTCATTTTGTAAATCTGAACTATCCAAAATCATCAAAATCATACATCTTTCCGTTTTTGTTCCATAAAACTGATTAAATTGGGCTTACAACTCCAAAACAAAAGTTTTCTCCATATTTATTTAACACCAAATAATACTGCATCCAAAATTATGTTCATAAAAGCGTTTTTAAAAAAACATGTTTTTTCGGGTTAAATTTTAGAGTTTTTTTTAATGTTTCGGACGTCTAGCGTGACTTGCGAATCGAATTCCCAGCTAATGCTTCGACCGATTTTGATGGTCGACCACTTATTTAAAAGCTGAAGAGGTCTAGCTAACGAAAAATATACAACATTACATAAAAACTACATTGAAGCAGAAATACGCGTCATTTTGTAAGTCTGAACTATCCAAAATCATCAAAATCATACATCTCTCCGTTTTTGTTCCATAAAACTGATTAAATTGGGCTTACAACTCCAAAACAAAAGTTTTCTCCATATTTATTTTACACCAAATAATACTGCATCCAAAATTACGTTTATAAAAGCGTTTTTAAAAAAAACATGTTTTTTCAGGTTAAATTTTAGAGTTTTTTTTTAATGTTTCGGACGTCTAGCGTGACTTGCGAATCGAATTCCCAGCTAATGCTTCGACCGATTTTGATGGTCGACCACTTATTATAAAGCTGAAGAGGTCTAATTAACGAAAAATATACAACATTACATAAAAACTACATTGAAGCAGAAATACGCGTCATTTTGTAAATCTGAACTATCCAAAATCATCAAAATCATACATCTTTCCGTTTTTGTTCCATAAAACTGATTAAATTGGGCTTGCAACTCCAAAACAAAAGTTTTCTCCATATTTATTTTACACCAAATAATACTGCATCCAAAATTATGTTCATAAAAGCGTTTTTAAAAAAACATGTTTTTTCGGGTTAAATTTTAGAGTTTTTTTAATGTTTCGGACGTCTAGCGTGACTTGTGAATCGAATTCCCAGCTAATGCTTCGACCGATTTTGATGGTCGACCACTTATTATAAAGCTGAAGAGGTCTAGTTAAAGAAAAATATACAACATTACATAAAAACTACATTGAAGCAGAAATACGCGTCATTTTGTAAGTCTGAACTATCCAAAATCATCAAAATCATACATCTCTCCGTTTTTGTTCCATAAAACTGATTAAATTGGGCTTACAACTCCAAAACAAAAGTTTTCTCCATATATATTTTACACCAAAAAATACTGCATCCAAAATTACGTTTATAAAAGCGTATTTAAAAAAAACATGTTTTTTCAGGTTAAATTTTAGAGTTTTTTTTTAATGTTTCGGACGTCTAGCGTGACTTGCGAATCGAATTCCCAGCTAATGCTTCGACCGATTTTGATGGTCGACCACTTATTATAAAGCTGAAGAGGTCTAGTTAGCGAAAAATATACAACATTACATAAAAACTACATTGAAGCAGAAATACGTGTCATTTTGTAAATCTGAACTATCCAAAATCATCAAAATCATACATCTTTCCGTTTTTGTTCCATAAAACTGATAAAATTGGGCTTGCAACTCCAAAACAAAAGTTTTCTCCATATTTATTTTACACCAAATAATACTGCATCCAAAATTACGTTTATAAAAGCGTATTTAAAAAAAACATGTTTTTTCAGGTTAAATTTTAGAGTTTTTTTTTAATGTTTCGGACGTCTAGCGTGACTTGCGAATCGAATTCCCAGCTAATGCTTCGACCGATTTTGATGGTCGACCACTTATTATAAAGCTGAAGAGGTCTAGTTAACGAAAAATATACAACATTACATAAAAACTACATTGAAGCAGAAATACGCGTCATTTTGTAAATCTGAACTATCCAAAATCATCAAAATCATACATCTTTCCGTTTTTGTTCCATAAAACTGATTAAATTAGGCTTACAACTCCAAAACAAAAGTTTTCTCCATATTTATTTTACACCAAGTAATTCTGCATCCAAAATTATGTTCATAAAAGCGTTTTTAAAAAAACATGTTTTTTCGGGTTAAATTTTAGAGTTGTTTTTAATGTTTCGGACGTCTAGCGTGACTTGCGAATCGAATTCCAGCTAATGCTTTGACCGATTTTGATGGTCGACCACTTATTATAAGTAAAGCTGAAGAGGTCTAGTTACCGAAATATATACAACATTACATAAAAACTACATTGAAGCAGAAATACGCGTCATTTTGTAAATCTGAACTATCCAAAATTATCAAAATCATACATCTTTCCGTTTTTGTTCCATAAAATTGATTAAATTGGGCTTGCAACTCCAAAACAAAAGTTTTCTCCATATTTATTTTACACCAAATAATACTGCATCCAAAATTATGTTCATAAAAGCGTTTTTAAAAAAACATGTTTTTTCGGGTTAAATTTTAGAGTTTTTTTTAATGTTTCGGACGTCTAGCGTGACTTGCGAATCGAATTCCCAGGTACTGCTTCGACAGATTTTGATGGTCGACCACTTATTATAAAGCTAAAGAGGTCTCGTTAACGAAAAATATACAACATTACATAAAAACAACATTGAAGCAGAAATACGCGTCATTTTGTAAGTCTGAACTATCCAAAATCATCAAAATCATACATCTCTCCGTTTTTGTTCCATAAAACTGATTAAATTGGGCTTGCAACTCCAAAACAAAAGTTTTCTCCATTTTTATTTTACACCAAATAATACTGCATCCAAAATTATGTTCATAAAAGCGTTTTTAAAAAAACATGTTTTTTCGGGTTAAATTTTAGAGTTTTGTTTAATGTTTCGGACGTCTAGCGTGACTTGCGAATCGAATTCCCAGCTAATGCTTCGACCGATTTTGATGGTCGACCACTTATTATCAAGCTGAAGAGGTCTAGTTAACGAAAAATATACAACATTACATAAAAACTACATTGAAGCAGAAATACGCGTCATTTTGTAAGTCTGAACTATCCAAAATCATCAAAATCATACATCTCTCCGTTTTTGTTCCATAAAACTGATTAAATTGGGCTTACAACTCCAAAACAAAAGTTTTCTCCATAATTATTTTACACCAAATAATACTGCATCCAAAATTACGTTTATAAAAGCGATTTTAAAAAAAACATGTTTTTTCAGGTTAAATTTTAGAGTTTTTTTTAATGTTTCGGACGTCTAGCGTGACTTGCGAATCGAATTCCCAGCTAATGCTTCGACCGATTTTGATGGTCGACCACTTATTATAAACCTGAAGAGGTCTAGTTAACGAAAAATATACAACATTACATAAAAACTACATCGAAGCAGAAATACGCGTCATTTTGTAAATCTGAACTATCCAAAATCATCAAAATCATACATCTTTCCGTTTTTGTTCCATAAAACTGATTAAATTGGGCTTGCACTCCAAAACAAAAGTTTTCTCCATATTTATTTTACACCAAATAATACTGCATCCAAAATTATGTTCATAAAAGCGTTTTTAAAAAAACATGTTTTTTCGGGTTCAATTTTAGAGTTTTTTTTTTAATGTTTCGGACGTCTAGCGTGACTTGCGAATCAAATTCCCAGCTAATGCTTCGACCGATTTTGATGGTCGATTACTTATTATAAAGCTGAAGAGGTCTAGTTAACGAAAAATATACAACATTACATAAAAACTACATTGAAGCAGAAATACGCGTCATTTTGTAAATCTGAACTATCCAAAATCATCAAAATCATACATCTTTCCGTTTTTGTTCCATAAAACTGATTAAATTAGGCTTACAACTCCAAAACAAAAGTTTTCGCCATATTTATTTTAAACCAAGTAATTCTGCATCCAAAATTATGTTCATAAAAGTGTTTTTGAAAAAACATGTTTTTTCGGGTTAAATTTTAGAGTTGTTTTTATTGTTTCGGACGTCTAGCGTGACTTGCGAATCGAATTCCAGCTAATGCTTTGACCGATTTTGATGGTCGACCACTTATTATAAAGCTGAAGAGGTCTAGTTAACGAAAAATATACAACATTACATAAAAACTACATTGAAGCAGAAATACGCGTCATTTTGTAAATCTGAACTATCCAAAATCATCAAAATCATACATCTTTCCGTTTTTGTTCCATAAAACTGATTAAATTGGGCTTGCAACTCCAAAACAAAAGTTTTCTCCATATTTATTTTACACCAAATAATACTGCATCCAAAATTATGTTCATAAAAGCGTTTTTAAAAAAACATGTTTTTTCGGGTTAAATTTTAGAGTTTTTTTTTAATGTTTCGGACGTCTAGCGTGACTTGCGAATCAAATTCCCAGCTAATGCTTCGACCGATTTTGATGGTCGACCACTTATTATAAACCTGAAGAGGTCTAGTTAACGAAAAATATACAACATTACATAAAAACTACATTGAAGCAGAAATACGCGTCATTTTGTAAATCTGAACTATCCAAAATCATCAAAATCATACATCTTTCCGTTTTTGTTCCATAAAACTGATTAAATTGGGCTTGCACTCCAAAACAAAAGTTTTCTCCATATTTATTTTACACCAAATAATACTGCATCCAAAATTATGTTCATAAAAGCGTTTTTAAAAAAACATGTTTTTTCGGGTTAAATTTTAGAGTTTTTTTTTAATGTTTCGGACGTCTAGCGTGACTTGCGAATCAAATTCCCAGCTAATGCTTCGACCGATTTTGATGGTCGATTACTTATTATAAAGCTGAAGAGGTCTAGTTAACGAAAAATATACAACATTACATAAAAACTACATTGAAGCAGAAATACGCGTCATTTTGTAAATCTGAACTATCCAAAATCATCAAAATCATACATCTTTCCGTTTTTGTTCCATAAAACTGATTAAATTAGGCTTACAACTCCAAAACAAAAGTTTTCTCCATATTTATTTTAAACCAAGTAATTCTGCATCCAAAATTATGTTCATAAAAGTGTTTTTGAAAAAACATGTTTTTTCGGGTTAAATTTTAGAATTGTTTTTATTGTTTCGGACGTCTAGCGTGACTTGCGAATCGAATTCCAGCTAATGCTTTGACCGATTTTGATGGTCGACCACTTATTATAAAGCTGAAGAGGTCTAGTTAACGAAAAATATACAACATTACATAAAAACTACATTGAAGCAGAAATACGCGTCATTTTGTAAATCTGAACTATCCAAAATCATCAAAATCATACATCTTTCCGTTTTTGTTCCATAAAACTGATTAAATTGGGCTTGCAACTCCAAAACAAAAGTTTTCTCCATATTTATTTTACACCAAATAATACTGCATCCAAAATTATGTTCATAAAAGCGTTTTTAAAAAAACATGTTTTTTCGGGTTAAATTTTAGAGTTTTTTTTTAATGTTTCGGACGTCTAGCGTGACTTGCGAATCAAATTCCCAGCTAATGCTTCGACCGATTTTGATGGTCGATTACTTATTATAAAGCTGAAGAGGTCTAGTTAACGAAAAATATACAACATTACATAAAAACTACATTGAAGCAGAAATACGCGTCATTTTGTAAATCTGAACTATCCAAAATCATCAAAATCATACATCTTTCCGTTTTTATTCCATAAAACTGGTTAAATTGGGCTTACAACTCCAAAACAAAAGTTTTCTCCATATTTATTTTACACCAAATAATACTGCATCCAAAATTACGTTTATAAAGGCGTTTTTAAAAAAACACGTTTTTTCAGGTTAAATTTTAGAGTTTTTTTTAATGTTTCGGACGTCTAGCGTGACTTGCGAATCGAATTCCCAGCTAATGCTTCAACCGATTTTGATGGTCGACCACTTATTATAAAGCTGAACAGGTCTTGTTAACGAAAAATATACAACATTACATAAAAACTTCATTGAAGCAGAAAAACGCGTCATTTTGTAAATCTGAACTATCCAAAATCATCAAAATCATACATCTTTCCGTTTTTGTTCCATAAAACTGATTAAATTAGGCTTACAACTCCAAAACAAAAGTTTTCTCCATATTTATTTTACACCAAATAATACTGCATCCAAAATTATGTTCATAAAAGCGTTTTTAAAGAAACATGTTTTTTCGGGTTAAATTTTAGAGTTTTTTTAATGTTTCGGACGTCTAGCGTGACTTGCGAATCGAATTCCCAGCTAATGCTTCAACCGATTTTGATGGTCGACCACTTATTATAAAGCTGAAGAGGTCTAGTTAACGAAATATATACAACATTACATAAAAACTACATTGAAGCAGAAATACGCGTCATTTTGTAAATCTGAACTATCCAAAATCATCAAAATCATACATCTTTCCGTTTTTGTTCCATAAAACTGATTAAATTGGGCTTACAACTCCAAAACAAAAGTTTTCTCCATATTTATTTTACACCAAGTAATACTGCATCAAAAATTATGTTCATAAAAGCGTTTTTAAAAAAACATTTTTTTCGGGTTAAATTTTAGAGTTGTTTTTAATGTTTCGGACGTCTAGCGTGACTTGCGAATCGAATTCCAGCTAATGCTTCGACCGATTTTGATGGTCGACCACTTATTATAAAGCTGAAGAGGTCTAGTTAACGAAAAATATACAACATTACATAAAAACTACATTGAAGCAGCAATACGCGTCATTTTGTAAATCTGAACTATCCAAAATCATCAAAATCATACATCTTTCCGTTTTTGTTCCATAAAACTGATTAAATTGGGCTTACAACTCCAAAACAAAAGTTTTCTCCATATTTACTTAACACCAAATAATACTGCATCCAAAATTATGTTCATAAAAGCGTTTTTAAAAAAACATGTTTTTTCGGGTTAAATTTTAGAGTTTTTTTTTAATGTTTCGGACGTCTAGCGTGACTTGCGAATCAAATTCCCAGCTAATGCTTCGACCGATTTTGATGGTCGACCACTTATTATAAACCTGAAGAGGTCTAGTTAACGAAAAATATACAACATTACATAAAAACTACATTGAAGCAGAAATACGCGTCATTTTGTAAATCTGAACTATCCAAAATCATCAAAATCATACATCTTTCCGTTTTTGTTCCATAAAACTGATTAAATTGGGCTTGCACTCCAAAACAAAAGTTTTCTCCATATTTATTTTACACCAAATAATACTGCATCCAAAATTATGTTCATAAAAGCGTTTTTAAAAAAACATGTTTTTTCGGGTTAAATTTTAGAGTTTTTTTTTAATGTTTCGGACGTCTAGCGTGACTTGCGAATCAAATTCCCAGCTAATGCTTCGACCGATTTTGATGGTCGATTACTTATTATAAAGCTGAAGAGGTCTAGTTAACGAAAAATATACAACATTACATAAAAACTACATTGAAGCAGAAATACGCGTCATTTTGTAAATCTGAACTATCCAAAATCATCAAAATCATACATCTTTCCGTTTTTGTTCCATAAAACTGATTAAATTAGGCTTACAACTCCAAAACAAAAGTTTTCTCCATATTTATTTTAAACCAAGTAATTCTGCATCCAAAATTATGTTCATAAAAGTGTTTTTGAAAAAACATGTTTTTTCGGGTTAAATTTTAGAATTGTTTTTATTGTTTCGGACGTCTAGCGTGACTTGCGAATCGAATTCCAGCTAATGCTTTGACCGATTTTGATGGTCGACCACTTATTATAAAGCTGAAGAGGTCTAGTTAACGAAAAATATACAACATTACATAAAAACTACATTGAAGCAGAAATACGCGTCATTTTGTAAATCTGAACTATCCAAAATCATCAAAATCATACATCTTTCCGTTTTTGTTCCATAAAACTGATTAAATTGGGCTTGCAACTCCAAAACAAAAGTTTTCTCCATATTTATTTTACACCAAATAATACTGCATCCAAAATTATGTTCATAAAAGCGTTTTTAAAAAAACATGTTTTTTCGGGTTAAATTTTAGAGTTTTTTTTTAATGTTTCGGACGTCTAGCGTGACTTGCGAATCAAATTCCCAGCTAATGCTTCGACCGATTTTGATGGTCGATTACTTATTATAAAGCTGAAGAGGTCTAGTTAACGAAAAATATACAACATTACATAAAAACTACATTGAAGCAGAAATACGCGTCATTTTGTAAATCTGAACTATCCAAAATCATCAAAATCATACATCTTTCCGTTTTTATTCCATAAAACTGGTTAAATTGGGCTTACAACTCCAAAACAAAAGTTTTCTCCATATTTATTTTACACCAAATAATACTGCATCCAAAATTACGTTTATAAAGGCGTTTTTAAAAAAACACGTTTTTTCAGGTTAAATTTTAGAGTTTTTTTTAATGTTTCGGACGTCTAGCGTGACTTGCGAATCGAATTCCCAGCTAATGCTTCAACCGATTTTGATGGTCGACCACTTATTATAAAGCTGAACAGGTCTTGTTAACGAAAAATATACAACATTACATAAAAACTACATTGAAGCAGAAAAACGCGTCATTTTGTAAATCTGAACTATCCAAAATCATCAAAATCATACATCTTTCCGTTTTTGTTCCATAAAACTGATTAAATTAGGCTTACAACTCCAAAACAAAAGTTTTCTCCATATTTATTTTACACCAAATAATACTGCATCCAAAATTATGTTCATAAAAGCGTTTTTAAAGAAACATGTTTTTTCGGGTTAAATTTTAGAGTTTTTTTAATGTTTCGGACGTCTAGCGTGACTTGCGAATCGAATTCCCAGCTAATGCTTCAACCGATTTTGATGGTCGACCACTTATTATAAAGCTGAAGAGGTCTAGTTAACGAAAAATATACAACATTACATAAAAACTACATTGAAGCAGAAATACGCGTCATTTTGTAAGTCTGAACTATCCAAAATCATCAAAATCATACATCTCTCCGTTTTTGTTCCATAAAACTGATTAAATTGGGCTTACAACTCCAAAACAAAAGTTTTCTCCATATTTATTTTACACCAAATAATACTGCATCCAAAATTACGTTTATAAAAGCGTTTTTAAAAAAAAACATGTTTTTTCAGGTTAAATTTTAGAGTTTTTTTTTAATGTTTCGGACGTCTAGCGTGACTTGCGAATCGAATTCCCAACTAATGCTTCGACCGATTTTGATGGTCGACCACTTATTATAAAGCTGAAGAGGTCTAGTTAACGAAATATATACAACATTACATAAAAACTACATTGAAGCAGAAATACGCGTCATTTTGTAAATCTGAACTATCCAAAATCATCAAAATCATACATCTTTCCGTTTTTGTTCCATAAAACTGATTAAATTGGGCTTACAACTCCAAAACAAAAGTTTTCTCCATATTTATTTTACACCAAGTAATACTGCATCAAAAATTATGTTCATAAAAGCGTTTTTAAAAAAACATTTTTTTCGGGTTAAATTTTAGAGTTGTTTTTAATGTTTCGGACGTCTAGCGTGACTTGCGAATCGAATTCCAGCTAATGCTTCGACCGATTTTGATGGTCGACCACTTATTATAAAGCTGAAGAGGTCTAGTTAACGAAAAATATACAACATTACATAAAAACTACATTGAAGCAGCAATACGCGTCATTTTGTAAATCTGAACTATCCAAAATCATCAAAATCATACATCTTTCCGTTTTTGTTCCATAAAACTGATTAAATTGGGCTTACAACTCCAAAACAAAAGTTTTCTCCATATTTACTTAACACCAAATAATACTGCATCCAAAATTATGTTCATAAAAGCGTTTTTAAAAAAACATGTTTTTTCGGGTTAAATTTTAGAGTTTTTTTTAATGTTTCGGACGTCTAGCGTGACTTGTGAATCGAATTCCCAGCTAATGCTTCGACCAATTTTGATGGTCGACCACTTATTATAAAGCTGAAGAGGTCTAGTTAACGAAAAATATACAACATTACATAAAAACTACATTGAAGCAGAAATACGCGTCATTTTGTAAATCTGAACTATCCAAAATCATCAAAATCATACATCTTTCCGTTTTTGTTCCATAAAACTGATTAAATTGGGCTTACAACTCCAAAACAAAAGTTTTCTCCATACTTATTTTACACCAAGTAATACTGCATCCAAAATTATGTTCATAAAAGCATTTTTAAAAAAACATGTTTTTTCGGGTTAAATTTTAGAGTTGTTTTTAATGTTTCGGACGTCTAGCGTGACTTGCGAATCGAATTCCAGCTAATGCTTCGACCGATTTTGATGGTCGACCACTTATTATAAAGCTGAAGAGGTCTAGTTAACGAAAAATATACAACATTACATAAAAACTACATTGAAGCAGAAATACGCGTCATTTTGTAAGTCTGAACTATCCAAAATCATCAAAATCATACATCTCTCCGTTTTTGTTCCATAAAACTGATTAAATTGGGCTTACAACTCCAAAACAAAAGTTTTCTCCATATTTATTTTACACCAAATAATACTGCATCCAAAATTACGTTTATAAAAGCATTTTTAAAAAAAACATGTTTTTTCAGGTTAAATTTTAGAGTTTTTTTTTAATGTTTCGGACGTCTAGCGTGACTTGCGAATCGAATTCCCAGCTAATGCTTCGACCGATTTTGATGGTCGACCACTTATTATAAAGCTGAAGAGGTCTAGTTAACGAAAAATATACAACATTACATAAAAACTACATTGAAGCAGAAATACGCGTCATTTTGTAAATCTGAACTATCCAAAATCATCAAAATCATACATCTTTCCGTTTTTGTTCCATAAAACTGATTAAATTGGGCTTACAACTCCAAAACAAAAGTTTTCTCCATATTTATTTTACACCAAGTAATACTGCATCCAAAGTTATGTTCATAAAAGCGTTTTTAAAAAAACATGTTTTTTCGGGTTAAATATTAGAGTTGTTTTTATGGTTTCGGACGTCTAGCGTGACTTGCGAATCGAATTCCAGCTAATGCTTCGACCGATTTTGATGGTCGACCACTTATTATAAAGCTGCAGAGGTCTAGTTAACGAAAAATATACAACATTACATAAAAACTACATTGAAGCAGAAATACGCGTCATTTTGTAAATCTGAACTATCCAAAATCATCAAAATCATACATCTTTCCATTTTTGTTCCATAAAACTGATTAAATTGGGCTTACAACTCCAAAACAAAAGTTTTCTCCATATTTATTTAACACCAAATAATACTGCATCCAAAATTATGTTCATAAAAGCGTTTTTAAAAAAAACATGTTTTTTCGGGTTAAATTTTAGAGTTTTTTTTAATGTTTCGGACGTCTAGCGTGACTTGCGAATCGAATTCCCAGCTAATGCTTCGACCGTTTTTGTTCCATAAAACTGATTAAATTGGGCTTACAACTCCAAAACAAAAGTTTTCTCCATATTTATTTTACACCAAATAATACTGCATCCAAAATTATGTTCATAAAAGCGTTTTTAAAAAAACATGTTTTTTCGGGTTAAATTTTAGAGTTTTTTTTAATGTTTCGGACGTCTAGCGTGACTTGCGAATCGAATTCCCAGCTAATGCTTCGACCGATTTTGATGGTCGACCACTTATTATAAAGCTGAAGAGGTCTAGTTAACGAAAAATATACAACATTACATAAAAACTACATTGAAGCAGAAATACGCGTCATTTTGTAAGTCTGAACTATCCAAAATCATCAAAATCATACATCTCTCCGTTTTTGTTCCATAAAACTGATTAAATTGGGCTTACAACTCCAAAACAAAAGTTTTCTCCATACTTATTTTACACCAAGTAATACTGCATCCAAAATTATGTTCATAAAAGCGTTTTTAAAAAAACATGTTTTTTCGGGTTAAATTTTAGAGTTGTTTTTAATGTTTCGGACGTCTAGCGTGACTTGCGAATCGAATTCCCAGCTAATGCTTCGACCGATTTTGATGGTCGACCACTTAATTTAAAGCTGAAGAGGTCTAGTTAACTAAAAATATACAACATTACATAAAAACTACATTGAAGCAGCAATACGCGTCATTTTGTAAATCGGAACTATCCAAAATCATCAAAATCATACATCTCTCCGTTTTTGTTCCATAAAACTGATTAAATTGGGCTTACAACTCCAAAACAAAAGTTTTCTCCATACTTATTTTACACCAAGTAATACTGCATCCAAAATTATGTTCATAAAAGCGTTTTTAAAAAAACATGTTTTTTCGGGTTAAATTTTAGAGTTGTTTTTAATGTTTCGGACGTCTAGCGTGACTTGCGAATCGAATTCCCAGCTAATGCTTCGACCGATTTTGATGGTCGACCACTTATTATAAAGCTGAAGAGGTCTAGTTAACGAAAAATATACAACATTACATAAAAACTACATTGAAGCAGAAATACGCGTCATTTTGTAAATCTGAACTATCCAAAATCATCAAAATCATACATCTTTCCGTTTTTGTTCCATAAAACTGATTAAATTGGGCTTACAACTCCAAAACAAAAGTTTTCTCCATATTTATTTTACACCAAGTAATACTGCATCCAAAGTTATGTTCATAAAAGCGTTTTTAAAAAAACATGTTTTTTCGGGTTAAATATTAGAGTTGTTTTTAATGTTTCGGACGTCTAGCGTGACTTGCGAATCGAATTCCAGCTAATGCTTCGACCGATTTTGATGGTCGACCACTTATTATAAAGCTGCAGAGGTCTAGTTAACGAAAAATATACAACATTACATAAAAACTACATTGAAGCAGAAATACGCGTCATTTTGTAAATCGGAACTATCCAAAATCATCAAAATCATACATCTTTCCATTTTTGTTCCATAAAACTGATTAAATTGGGCTTACAACTCCAAAACAAAAGTTTTCTCCATATTTATTTAACACCAAATAATACTGCATCCAAAATTATGTTCATAAAAGCGTTTTTAAAAAAAACATGTTTTTTCGGGTTAAATTTTAGAGTTTTTTTTAATGTTTCGGACGTCTAGCGTGACTTGCGAATCGAATTCCCAGCTAATGCTTCGACCGATTTTGATCGTCGACCACTTAATTTAAAGCTGAAGAGGTCTAGTTAACTAAAAATATACAACATTACATAAAAACTACATTGAAGCAGCAATACGCGTCATTTTGTAAATCGGAACTATCCAAAATCATCAAAATCATACATCTCTCCGTTTTTGTTCCATAAAACTGATTAAATTGGGCTTACAACTCCAAAACAAAAGTTTTCTCCATATTTATTTTACACCAAATAATACTGCATCCAAAATTACGTTTATAAAAGCATTTTTAAAAAAAACATGTTTTTTCAGGTTAAATTTTAGAGTTTTTTTTTAATGTTTCGGACGTCTAGCGTGACTTGCGAATCGAATTCCCAGCTAATGCTTCGACCGATTTTGATGGTCGACCACTTATTATAAAGCTGAAGAGGTCTAGTTAACGAAAAATATACAACATTACATAAAAACTACATTGAAGCAGAAATACGCGTCATTTTGTAAATCTGAACTATCCAAAATCATCAAAATCATACATCTTTCCGTTTTTGTTCCATAAAACTGATTAAATTGGGCTTACAACTCCAAAACAAAAGTTTTCTCCATATTTATTTTACACCAAGTAATACTGCATCCAAAGTTATGTTCATAAAAGCGTTTTTAAAAAAACATGTTTTTTCGGGTTAAATATTAGAGTTGTTTTTAATGTTTCGGACGTCTAGCGTGACTTGCGAATCGAATTCCAGCTAATGCTTCGACCGATTTTGATGGTCGACCACTTATTATAAAGCTGCAGAGGTCTAGTTAACGAAAAATATACAACATTACATAAAAACTACATTGAAGCAGAAATACGCGTCATTTTGTAAATCGGAACTATCCAAAATCATCAAAATCATACATCTTTCCATTTTTGTTCCATATTACTTAACACCAAATAATACTGCATCCAAAATTATGTTCATAAAAGCGTTTTTAAAAAAACATGTTTTTTCGGGTTAAATTTTAGAGTTTTTTTTAATGTTTCGGACGTCTAGCGTGACTTGCGAATCGAATTCCCAGCTAATGCTTCGACCAATTTTGATGGTCGACCACTTATTATAAAGCTGAAGAGGTCTAGTTAACGAAAAATATACAACATTACATAAAAACTACATTGAAGCAGAAATACGCGTCATTTTGTAAGTCTGAACTATCCAAAATCATCAAAATCATACATCTCTCCGTTTTTGTTCCATAAAACTGATTAAATTGTAAATCGGAACTATCCAAAATCATCAAAATCATACATCTCTCCGTTTTTGTTCCATAAAACTGATTAAATTGGGCTTACAACTCCAAAACAAAAGTTTTCTCCATATTTATTTTACACCAAATAATACTGCATCCAAAATTACGTTTATAAAAGCATTTTTAAAAAAAACATGTTTTTTCAGGTTAAATTTTAGAGTTTTTTTTTAATGTTTCGGACGTCTAGCGTGACTTGCGAATCGAATTCCCAGCTAATGCTTCGACCGATTTTGATGGTCGACCACTTATTATAAAGCTGAAGAGGTCTAGTTAACGAAAAATATACAACATTACATAAAAACTACATTGAAGCAGAAATACGCGTCATTTTGTAAATCTGAACTATCCAAAATCATCAAAATCATACATCTCTCCGTTTTTGTTCCATAAAACTGTTTAAATTGTAAATCGGAACTATCCAAAATCATCAAAATCATACATCTCTCCGTTTTTGTTCCATAAAACTGATTAAATTGGGCTTACAACTCCAAAACAAAAATTTTCTCCATATTTATTTTACACCAAGTAATACTGCATCCAAAGTTATGTTCATAAAAGCGTTTTTAAAAAAACATGTTTTTTCGGGTTAAATTTTAGAGTTGTTTTTAATGTTTCGGACGTCTAGCGTGACTTGCGAATCGAATTCCAGCTAATGCTTCGACCGATTTTGATGGTCGACCACTTATTATAAAGCTGAAGAGGTCTAGTTAACGAAAAATATACAACATTACATAAAAACTACATTGAAGCAGAAATACGCGTCATTTTGTAAGTCTGAACTATCCAAAATCATCAAAATCATACATCTCTCCGTTTTTGTTCCATAAAACTGATTAAATTGTAAATCGGAACTATCCAAAATCATCAAAATCATACATCTCTCCGTTTTTGTTCCATAAAACTGATTAAATTGGGCTTACAACTCCAAAACAAAAGTTTTCTCCATATTTATTTTACACCAAATAATACTGCATCCAAAATTACGTTTATAAAAGCATTTTTAAAAAAAACATGTTTTTTCAGGTTAAATTTTAGAGTTTTTTTTTAATGTTTCGGACGTCTAGCGTGACTTGCGAATCGAATTCCCAGCTAATGCTTCGACCGATTTTGATGGTCGACCACTTATTATAAAGCTGAAGAGGTCTAGTTAACGAAAAATATACAACATTACATAAAAACTACATTGAAGCAGAAATACGCGTCATTTTGTAAATCTGAACTATCCAAAATCATCAAAATCATACATCTTTCCGTTTTTGTTCCATAAAACTGATTAAATTGGGCTTACAACTCCAAAACAAAAGTTTTCTCCATATTTATTTTACACCAAGTAATACTGCATCCAAAGTTATGTTCATAAAAGCGTTTTTAAAAAAACATGTTTTTTCGGGTTAAATATTAGAGTTGTTTTTAATGTTTCGGACGTCTAGCGTGACTTGCGAATCGAATTCCAGCTAATGCTTCGACCGATTTTGATGGTCGACCACTTATTATAAAGCTGCAGAGGTCTAGTTAACGAAAAATATACAACATTACATAAAAACTACATTGAAGCAGAAATACGCGTCATTTTGTAAATCTGAACTATCCAAAATCATCAAAATCATACATCTTTCCATTTTTGTTCCATAAAACTGATTAAATTGGGCTTACAACTCCAAAACAAAAGTTTTCTCCATATTTATTTAACACCAAATAATACTGCATCCAAAATTATGTTCATAAAAGCGTTTTTAAAAAAAACATGTTTTTTCGGGTTAAATTTTAGAGTTTTTTTTAATGTTTCGGACGTCTAGCGTGACTTGCGAATCGAATTCCCAGCTAATGCTTCGACCGTTTTTGTTCCATAAAACTGATTAAATTGGGCTTACAACTCCAAAACAAAAGTTTTCTCCATATTTATTTTACACCAAGTAATACTGCATCCAAAGTTATGTTCATAAAAGCGTTTTTAAAAAAACATGTTTTTTCGGGTTAAATATTAGAGTTGTTTTTATGGTTTCGGACGTCTAGCGTGACTTGCGAATCGAATTCCAGCTAATGCTTCGACCGATTTTGATGGTCGACCACTTATTATAAAGCTGCAGAGGTCTAGTTAACGAAAAATATACAACATTACATAAAAACTACATTGAAGCAGAAATACGCGTCATTTTGTAAATCTGAACTATCCAAAATCATCAAAATCATACATCTTTCCATTTTTGTTCCATAAAACTGATTAAATTGGGCTTACAACTCCAAAACAAAAGTTTTCTCCATATTTATTTAACACCAAATAATACTGCATCCAAAATTATGTTCATAAAAGCGTTTTTAAAAAAAACATGTTTTTTCGGGTTAAATTTTAGAGTTTTTTTTAATGTTTCGGACGTCTAGCGTGACTTGCGAATCGAATTCCCAGCTAATGCTTCGACCGATTTTGATGGTCGACCACTTATTATAAAGCTGAAGAGGTCTAGTTAACGAAAAATATACAACATTACATAAAAACTACATTGAAGCAGAAATACGCGTCATTTTGTAAGTCTGAACTATCCAAATTCATCAAAATCATACATCTCTCCGTTTTTGTTCCATAAAACTGATTAAATTGGGCTTACAACTCCAAAACAAAAGTTTTCTCCATATTTATTTTACACCAAATAATACTGCATCCAAAATTATGTTCATAAAACCGTTTTTAAAAAAACATGTTTTTTCGGGTTAAATTTTAGAGTTTTTTTTTAATGTTTCGGACGTCTAGCGTGACTTGCGAATCGAATTCCCAGCTAATGCTTCGACCGATTTTGATGGTCGACCACTTATTATAAAGGTGAAGAGGTCTAGTTAACGAAAAATATACAACATTACATAAAAACTACATTGAAGCAGAAATAAGCGTCATTTTGTAAGTCTGAACTATCCAAAATCATCAAAATCATACATCTCTCCGTTTTTGTTCCATAAAACTGATTAAATTGGGCTTACAACTCCAAAACAAAAGTTTTCTCCATACTTATTTTACACCAAGTAATACTGCATCCAAAATTATGTTCATAAAAGCGTTTTTAAAAAAACATGTTTTTTCGGGTTAAATTTTAGAGTTGTTTTTAATGTTTCGGACGTCTAGCGTGACTTGCGAATCGAATTCCAGCTAATGCTTCGACCGATTTTGATGGTCGACCACTTATTATAAAGCTGAAAGGGTCCAGTTAACGAAAAATATACAACATTACATAAAAACTACATTGAAGCAGAAATACGCGTCATTTTGTAAATCTGAACTATCCAAAATCATCAAAATCATACATCTTTCCGTTTTTGTTCCATAAAACTGATTAAATTGGGCTTACAACTCCAAAACAAAAGTTTTCTCCATATTTATTTTACACCAAATAATACTGCATCCAAAATTATGTTCATAAAAGCGTTTTTAAAAAAACATGTTTTTTCGGGTTAAATTTTAGAGTTTTTTTTAATGTTTCGGACGTCTAGCGTGACTTGCGAATCGAATTCCCAGCTAATGCTTCAACCGATTTTGATGGTCGACCACTTATTATAAAGCTGAAGAGGTCTAGTTAACGAAAAATATACAACATTACATAAAAACTACATTGAAGCAGAAATACGCGTCATTTTGTAAGTCTGAACTATCCAAAATCATCAAAATCATACATCTCTCCGTTTTTGTTCCATAAAACTGATTAAATTGGGCTTACAACTCCAAAACAAAAGTTTTCTCCATATTTATTTTACACCAAATAATACTGCATCCAAAATTACGTTTATAAAAGCGTTTTTAAAAAAAACATGTTTTTTCAGGTTAAATTTTAGAGTTTTTTTTTAATGTTTCGGACGTCTAGCGTGACTTGCGAATCGAATTCCAGCTAATGCTTCGACCGATTTTGATGGTCGACCACTTATTATAAAGCTGAAGAGGTCTAGTTAACGAAAAATATACAACATAACATAAAAACTACATTGAAGCAGCAATACGCGTCATTTTGTAAATCTGAACTATAAAAAATCATCAAAATCATACATCTTTCCGTTTTTGTTCCATAAAACTGATTAAATTGGGCTTACAACTCCAAAACAAAAGTTTTCTCCATATTTATTTAACACCAAATAATACTGCATCCAAAATTATGTTCATAAAAGCGTTTTTAAAAAAAACATGTTTTTTCGGGTTAAATTTTAGAGTTGTTTTTAATGTTTCAGACGTCTAGCGTGACTTGCGAATCGAATTCCAGCTAATGCTTCGACCGATTTTGATGGTCGACCACTTATTATAAAGCTGCAGAGGTCTAGTTAACGAAAAATATACAACATTACATAAAAACTACATTGAAGCAGAAATACGCGTCATTTTGTAAATCTGAACTATCCAAAATCATCAAAATCATACATCTTTCCATTTTTGTTCCATAAAACTGATTAAATTGGGCTTACAACTCCAAAACAAGAGTTTTCTCCATATTTATTTAACACCAAATAATACTGCATCCAAAATTATGTTCATAAAAGCGTTTTTAAAAAAAACATGTTTTTTCGGGTTAAATTTTAGAGTTTTTTTTAATGTTTCGGACGTCTAGCGTGACTTGCGAATCGAATTCCCAGCTAATGCTTCGACCGATTTTGATGGTCGACCACTTATTATAAAGCTGAAGAGGTCTAGTTAACGAAAAATATACAACATTACATAAAAACTACATTGAAGCAGAAATACGCGTCATTTTGTAAGTCTGAACTATCCAAAATCATCAAAATCATACATCTCTCCGTTTTTGTTCCATAAAACTGATTAAATTGGGCTTACAACTCCAAAACAAAAGTTTTCTCCATACTTATTTTACACCAAGTAATACTGCATCCAAAATTATGTTCATAAAAGCGTTTTTAAAAAAACATGTTTTTTCGGGTTAAATTTTAGAGTTGTTTTTAATGTTTCGGACGTCTAGCGTGACTTGCGAATCGAATTCCAGCTAATGCTTCGACCGATTTTGATGGTCGACCACTTATTATAAAGCTGAAAGGGTCCAGTTAACGAAAAATATACAACATTACATAAAAACTACATTGAAGCAGAAATACGCGTCATTTTGTAAATCTGAACTATCCAAAATCATCAAAATCATACATCTTTCCGTTTTTGTTCCATAAAACTAATTAAATTGGGCTTACAACTCCAAAACAAAAGTTTTCTCCATATTTATTTTACACCAAATAATACTGCATCCAAAATTATGTTCATAAAAGCGTTTTTAAAAAAACATGTTTTTTCGGGTTAAATTTTAGAGTTTTTTTTAATGTTTCGGACGTCTAGCGTGACTTGCGAATCGAATTCCCAGCTAATGCTTCGACCGATTTTGATGGTCGACCACTTATTATAAAGCTGAAGAGGTCTAGTTAACGAAAAATATACAACATTACATAAAAACTACATTGAAGCAGAAATACGCGTCATTTTGTAAATCTGAACTATCCAAAATCATCAAAATCATACATCTTTCCGTTTTTGTTCCATAAAACTGATTAAATTGGGCTTACAACTCCAAAACAAAAGTTTTCTCCATATTTATTTTACACCAAATAATACTGCATCCAAAATTATGTTCATAAAAGCGTTTTTAAAAAAACATTTTTTTTCGGGTTAAATTTTAGAGTTTTTTTTAATGTTTCGGACATCTAGCGTGACTTGCGAATCGAATTCCCAGCTAATGCTTCGACCGATTTTGATGATCGACCACTTATTATAAAGCTGAAGAGGTCTAGTTAACGAAAAATATACAACATTACATAAAAACTACATTGAAGCAGAAATACGCGTCATTTTGTAAATCTGAACTATCCAAAATCATCAAAATCATACATCTTTCCGTTTTTGTTCCATAAAACTGATTAAATTGGTCTTACAACTCCAAAACAAAAGTTTTCTCCATATTTATTTTACACCAAATAATACTGCATCCAAAATTATGTTCATAAAAGCGTTTTTAAAAAAACATGTTTTTTCGGGTTAAAAACCCTCATTTGAAATTATCTTTTACTTCTTGGTGCTAATTTTTTTTTTAAACTCAATCATTACCGAGTCGGTGTCAAAACAAAGCTTGTGAATTTCAGAACATGATTATCCAACAATATTTAAATTTCTAATTATAATTTTCACAGAAAATCACTTCTTATTTTGCACTGATCAACATTTATCTCTATGAAATAATGATTGCCCTTCCACCGAACTGAAACGGAATCTTCCAATAATTCCTACAAGAAGCTTTGGTGGTGACATTTGAATTCCATCATGTGTTGAGTATTCCAATGAAGTTGTTCAGTGATAACTGGGCCCTAACAGGTTTTCTTAGGCAGTGTGTTAAATTCTTAAAATTTTAGTCAGTGGATAATTTTTGACATTAGTGTGGTGAATAGAGTTCAAAATTTTAATCTGGTCAACAGCTCGCTAAAATGTATTCAGTGGATAGTTGTTGACTTTTGATATACCTTTTGATGAGTGAGAGAGATGGAAAGCAAACTCGTATATTGATCGCCATTACCAGTATTCATATGTAGCGGGAAAAATCATTCAGATTATTACCAGAATATATAATTATCGTTACAAAATAAACTAAAAATGAGTTTTTGAAAATTGGTGATTACAAAAATGTTATGATTTCATTCGCTTCGCATTATTTTATATCCGAAATGTGCTTAACTTGAACAAAGTGTGATCGATAACCTGAATCATGTTGTTATTTTAAAACAAGAATATTAAAAAACTCATTTTGTTTCAATTCTTTCGGGAAAGACTTGCATTGTTATTAAAAAGATTGTAACGGCATATGTTCCTGTAGGATTACGATCAACGATTTTTATTTACTATTCAAAAACGCCAATACATACCTGTTCGGTTTTCCTCTAAAAAAGCCGCTGTACATAATCAAATAGTTTCCATAACAATCAGACGCACATCACTAGCTGTCATCGAAGTTGATATGTCAAACTAAATTCCTATGAAAAGTCAAAGAACTGCCATCCGTCGTTCATTCCATGACCATCTGCGTTACACCGTCGCGGTAAATCTCCACACCATTTCCTGAGTCAAACTAGTGTTTTTTTTTACAATTCATTCAAATACCCTAAAGTATTAACCAACTTAAGAGAATCCAACTCGATTATTGTTTTCCATTCCGAAATAACAAATGTGTACCGAGTCTGCCGCCACCGTAAAGGATTTTTCTGCAGTCGCCATCGTATCTAGTTTTATTTAGTGGGTTTTAGTTGTGTTCTTAATTTCTAAATTGGTTTAACTTAATAACTAAACGATATCATGTCGCAAAATGTTGGTGTATCCAAAGTGTGTTGCATTGGTGCTGGCTATGTTGGCGGCCCAACATGCAGTGTGATGGCATACAAGTGTCCAGGGATTACTGTCACAGTGGTGGACAAAAGTGTCGAACGAATCGCCCAGTGGAATTCGGATAAATTGCCAATATACGAGGTGAGTGTAATAAATTAATATTAACCATCATTTACGAGTAGAAGTTAAATGAAGAACTACATACTGTATAGCACGATTATCCGAACGGCGAAGGTCAACGTTTTAAATTATCATAATATCGATGGTCTTGAAACGTCTGAAATGGCTTGCTGTGTGCATGGTAACCACGAGTAAATGAACATGATACATGGTGTTGATGTTGACAAACAGTTTTAATTTTTGAATAACAAAAAGGGGAATCATACTATAGGCACGTATGCTTATGTTTCTTTTTCTTTTTATAATCATCAGCGAATAAAGAATCTCTAAGTACCTTGAAACAAGTGTTGGGGCACTTAACGCAAATGTTTTCTGTTCTTTGTGTGTGTGTGACTACAAAAGTAGTCTTTAACCGAGTAGGGAAAGTACAGTCAATGGATTCCTTATGAAAACACTTCACAAAACAAAATAGGAAATGTGCTTTCACACTTGAATTATGAAAAGATAAAAGTTGTATCTTGTACATTAAGTAACTGAAAAAGGAAACCGATGTGACAACACTCGCTGAGATTTTCTTTGAAGCCACATGTCAAATGGTTCTTTTACAACCGTAATTCGGCAATAAGTTGCTTGGATATATGATAGAGCCCAATTTCGGAATGCACATGTTCGTTATTGTTGGGCTGCTTAACTGCTTATTAATTGTTTCAAGCTAACTGGATTTAGTTGCTCACTCAATGCTCACTCTATGTCGGCAGTTTGTAGTTGAGTTGTCGTCATCAATTTGGCAAAAAACTGCTTAACTGCTTTGTTCATGCAGTTTTTATATAGTCCATGCCTTAACTCTGTAGAACAGGACCGATATACGAGTACTATCCTTAGTAGTTCGGGTAATGCCTTTATTGCAAAACTCTTCTTAGCCAGAAGAAACGACTTGCTATCAGAAATAATAGCACAACCGACGTAGACAAAGTCCCTTACTACCTTAAAGTCGTAGCTGTGGACTGTGATCATATTTTTAAATTAGACGATGTTGTATGCAGGCAGTAAATATGTGATCTGTATCTCATATACTGCAATTGTTACAATGCAACCAAGAGTATCGTGTTGTGAGGTTTTAACGCAAAGGCAACAAAAATGACATCTTTAGCAGTATTGGCGTATAAAACAGCCTACACGGCAAAACGTCTGGCAATTAGAGAACATAAGGGGACGTGGCAGTGTCCAGATCAACGAACGGTCAATCAAATTGATAACATTAAGATGTCCGAATATTGCGAGGGGATAACATCGACTTGGACCACCACCTTGTTGCAGCCAAGGTAAGAATGGAGATTTCCACAACGACACAGCAAAAATGTAATGTCGAAATACTGCAATCGCAAGAGACCGCCAAGTCCTTCGCAGAACGCTTATTCTTCAACGTCTCCATCAACACGAAACCATCAGCTTTTTAATGTCGACGAACATTGGCAACGGTACTTGTGAAGAGTGCCGACATATGCTCTCTGCCAAGTCCGAGGCCTACAAGGCTAAGTAAGCCACTGAGCACTATAGACAAAGATGGAGGGCTTTTCAAAAAAAAAGTAAAAAAAAAAAAGGCAAGGCATGCGATCGGGGATATAGACAGGTGACACACAGGATTGAAGTTCGCAAGTTTTACCAATGTGTAAAACTTCAAAGACAAGGATACAAGACAAGAACGGAATCCTGCGAGATGATCAAGAAACTATCGTTGTTGAGACACATGCTGAGGATACTGATGATTTGGCATAGACAGCGAAAACGAATTTAGTGAACTGAGGTGAACAATATCTAAACTTAAGCTTGATAAAGTTTTCGTAAACGACGGCCCTTTCGACGAGCTCTATGATTCCGGTGGAGATGATTTGGTAAGTAACATTCATCAACTCTTTAGCAAAATTTGGTTGGATGGAAGGATGCCTGAAGGCCAACTTCAGTGGCCGTAATATGGTACCGCCCGAAACCGGCTACTGACAATTTTTTCGGCCCTTATCAGTATGGTTTTATGCCAGGAAAGTCCACAACATATCAAATCTTCATACTTCGGCAGATCCTGGAATAAACCCAAGAAGTCCAAATCGATACCCACCACCTATTTATCGATTTTAAAAACTCATATAACACCATTTAAAGAGACGCACTATACAGAGCCATGTCTAATTTTTCGTTTCGCACAATTTTCCAAAAACCGGTGCAGCTACTAGCATACGCTTACGATATTGACATTGGCAGGACTCAACATGATGTCATAGCCACTTTTGCTAGTTTAGAGAAGGAAGTGGCAAAAATGAGTTAAGCAGTGAATCTATTACCAGACTATAAATGCTCTAAGACCATGCTTTTGCATTCCTCTGTTATATTTATATTTATGGCACAACGAATGGGACATGAAATTTCAACCACTTACGTACACATGGAGATTTATCAGACGCGAGAAGTAGAGCAGTAATTGATCAAAAAAAGCGTTCGGTGTTGCTACTTTCTGGCCCCCTCACTTATGAGTCTTATGCACTGAACACAGCACCCACAGGTTGCTTTGTAGGTCATACGAATGTACGAAATGTCGCACGTGTTGCGTTAATTCAGTGATAGTACTTACTAATTTCAGCGTCGCTAAAGTCTGGGGTGTAAGGGACCTTCAACCAACTTGCATCACAAGTAAGTCCAAGCTACCACTCTTAGGGTTGTAGTATTACTGTACATACTCTCTACATATCCCAGGCATTCAATGCAAAGTGTTTTTTTTTAACTAGGTCTATGTCGCTGTCGTTGGTGTAAAAGCCATCCAGGAGATGCGAAAAGCAGAAAAGTGTGATTTTTATTACTGGAAATGCTACCTCGATGGGAGGTCGCGGTTGTTTGGGTGCGGATTCGCAGTTAGAGGAAGCAAGAGTGACCACGATCTATATAAACGCCAAATTTGAACATCTTAGCCTTCTAAGCGCACATGCCCTTACAGAAGAGAAAGACGACGTTACCAAGTAAGTGTGTATGAGCTCCTCTGCAAAACATATGAGCAATGCCCCAAACATGACATTAAAATTCTCTTAGGAGACCTTAACGCCGAAATTGGGAGAGAGGATATATTTTTTAGGATGATCGGAAGGCATAGCCTGCACGAGACCACCTAAGGCAACGGATTCAGGCTCATCGATTTTGTAGCGAGTAAAAACATGGTGGTGAGCAGCACACGACTCCAACGTCTTGACATCCATAAACGCACTTGGCAGTCACCCGATGGTCGTACATGCAACTAAATCGATCATATCGCGATTGACGGAAGACACTCCTCTAGTATTTTGAGTGTTCGTACATTCCGAGGAGCCAACATCGACTAGGATCACTATCTAGTTGATGCGAAACTTCGAGTGCAGATATTAAGGGAAGCTCTTAGGCGAACAGCAGCCATGCAGTGGAAATTCAATGTTGGATGACTTTAATCGGAAAAGACTGCTACAAACTATGCCAACGGCGTATCCCTTGAGTTTGCGAGAAATCCCACGAATGTTGATATGAACCCGCAAAAGCAAAGGCAGCTATGTCAACGAGCCACAAAAAATGCAGCGTCAGAAGTGTTGGGCTTCTCACAACCACCTCCGAGAAACCCTTGCAAAAAAACCAAAACGGAAGCATATAGGTAGTGGCTCCGGAACAGAATTACGTTGAGTGACGGAAAGATGAGGAACGCTTGCTCGCCGTCAACGTAAGTCGAGGAGATGCAGAGATGCTTTAGCAGGAAAGAGGTGCGAAACTTATTTAGAAAAGTGAAACTATTGACATCAGGATTCATGACTCGCCCTGGGGCCTGCAAAGATAGGGATGGAAATACCGTTGTGAATACACAGTCAATGCTAGCCATCTGGAGAGACTATTGAAACCAGTTGTTGAATGGCGATGACAGCCAAGATCCCGCCAATCATCGACCTATACTAGTCAATCTATATAAAGATCAAGAGTTGCATCCGCCCGACCAAAATGACATCAAAGTAGACATCACCAGACTAAAAACGAACAAAGCAGCTGGAGCCGATGGGCTACAAGCGGAACTTTTTCAACACGCTGGAGACGACTTGGTCAGAGGCATACACCATCAATCTAAAAAATATGGTCGGAGGGAAGTATGCTCGACGATTGGAATCTCGGTACCATCTGTACGAGCTACAAAAAAGGAGATCGCCTAAGCACCAGCTATAGAGACATAAGTCTTTTTAAGTCTTGCTTTTTGGTGCAGAAGAATGGACTCTCACCCAGTCGAATGAAAGCTCCTTGATGTATTCGAGAGAAAATTCCTATGAACGATTTATGGGCCTGTTTGCGTTTACCAAGCACACAATGTTTGGCGAAGAAGATACAACGAGTTATACGTCGACATAGGCCTATTTACGAAAATCCGCATCCAGCGGTAAAGATGGCTTGGCCATGTAATGCGGATGAACATTGATGTTCCCGCGCGAAAAGTCTTCGACGCCATACCAGAAGGAAGGGAGACACCAAGGAAGACCTCATCTCCACAGAGCGACCAGGTAGGATCATAGTATTTCGCGTGAGAATTTTATTTCTTCTTCTATCCGGAAGAAAGAATGATTGGTAAGAGTAGCTCTTTGTTTGTTTCTACCGAGCCGGAATTAGTCATTTCAGCCGAACCCCGTGATTTCAGCCAAAATCTGAGTAAGCCATACAATTTCACATTTCAAAACGATGAGTTTGGCTGAAACTCAATTGACAGTCAACTACAAAATTACTACTTTCCTCTATCAGCGAAGGTTGCTTCTCATTATTAATAAAATTATTTCAAGTTCTGTCCAATTCGTCGATGTTGTGTTTTCCTTTTTTTTATTAATCTTGCCATCAACTACGAATTTTTCTAGTCCATCTCGATGGGATTGTGTTTGGTCTAGGTTTTAATGTTTTAAACTTTGGTAAAACTTACGAACATCATTCGTGGAGATGTATTTCTCTATATTTTCTACCACGCGTACGTAATTTATAACATAAAATTATAACGGGTGATCTAATAGGAGGTACTTTTTCAATAGTCTTTGTCAACTGGCTTGTCTATATGACGTTTGTGATCAGAATGCATGCATTGCCATTTTAACATGAATAGGCTTATTCCGGAAGAATGCTTTCTAATTGTGGAATTTATGGAGCAGCTTTAAATTGTTTCAATTTTCATGATTGAAAAATTGTTTTTAGCGACGAAGCTTGTTTCTAACAGCAACCCTACCTACCCAAAAGTGCACTGTTTGGTGCGGTTTATGGGCAGGCGGCATCATCGGGCCATATTTCTTTAAAAATGTGGAAGGAGCCCGAGTTACTGTCAATCGAGATTGGTACACAGCATGTACATCAAAGGCAGAGTAGGCGCTCAAAACAAAAGCACCTGCTCACGTTTCATATGAATAAAATTATACACCAACCAGAACCAGTGAGCACCTACTCCTTCATACTGAGTAGTGATTAAGGTGCTTTCATAGTTTTTGTTTTTGGTATTGGCTAGATGGTAACCTAGTAACCGAGAGAAAGAATCTCGTTTATAGATGAGTGGCAGGCTTCTTTATCTAGGAAAATAGTAATTTTGTAACTAGTTGACTCTAAATTGAGTATGAGCCAAAATCAGCTTTTTGGAATGTGAAATTGTATGGCGTAACGTATAGCATTTCGGCTGAAATCACTAATTTCGCTTAAATGACTCATCTCGCATTGTTGTGCGATTACAATTATAAGTATTCAAGTCAAAGTTTTCCAAATTCGAGAGCCATTCAACGATCCTGGCCAAGAAAGATCAACACTTGAAAATTCTTCTCTAGCATTGTATGTTGCCTGAACATTAATGCTGAGAAATCCTTTTCTGTTGACGTATTCATCTCTATGAACAGCTGGTTTGATGATGGGAACGTGCGTACAGTCAACTGCACCTATTCCGGAAGGAAAATGTTATTTTTCATGCCATTCTTGCTTTTCACTTTGCAATCGTTGAATGGAATTTGATCCGATGTTACAAATGAAATTTTTTTTGACACTGTGGACTGATGTACCAAACTTCACCAACTCCACTTTGAAAGCGGGGATCTCCTATATAGCGAAGGAGAATCCGCATTTTTTCATTATTTGTTCGGGAACCACTCCCCTTTTCAAAATGCTCAATTCGATGGATCACGTACCAAACAATGGAGCAGCTAATCACCTTGAGCAGGTACTCATCAATCGTTGAGCACCTACTCACAAATTTTATTCATAACAAATGAAGCAGCTGCTCGAAAAAGTTGAGTTTTGAGCAGGTTCTCCGTTTTATTCATACCACCCATTGGTGTTGCTGACTTGCGGTTTCAACAAGATGTCTTACGGTTAACAAATCTATCGCTTTATTTATTAAAAAGTAAGACGAAAACATCATCTCTCATAAATCTCATAAAGATTTTTCTCAATACATTGATTTTTTTGTATCTTATTTAAAAAAAAGTCCGGAATCTCTTTTTGGCTCATTTTTATATTGAAAAATAATATCGTTAGTTTCCTTTCTATGTGTTCCTACTAAGTTTATAAATAAACAAAACCAGTACTCTACCCCAACAATCTGCCGCATAAAGCATTTATTCTCAGCTTCGTAGATATTTTGTTATTTATGGTAGTTCGACTGTACCTACCCAATCTAAGGTATTTATAAATGCACAGGTTCGTTAAAAAAACAACAAATAATATAAAATTATCAGATTTTTATTAAACTAATAGACCCCACTCAAAATGTGTGAAAAGTTTTTTTTTTAAGGAAATTGGTTAATAAATTGCTGACTAATTTATTCGCACAATTTCCAATAACCTTACAATGTTCACCAATACTCCGACTCGCAGATTCTTCGATTCCCAGCCAGACGTCGGACGCAGTCTGCCCGGCGTTGTATTTTATTGATCTATATACTTAAAAAAAACAACAACAATATAAAGCTGTTTAAATATTTCAACGTTAGCGAGCTTCTGATTATATCTGCACCTAATTTGAATTTAATCATTTATTATACAGTCCGGTTCACTTGATTAGACGCACCCAAGTTACCTTTAAAATTTTGTTTTTATTAAGAACAAAATATGCCTCATCAGACATAAATAAGCAATTTATCATGTTGTTCCTTCTTCGGATATTTTAATAATTTTTTTTTTTTTGCAAAATCCCAGGCGAACAAGCAAATCCAGAGGGTTTACGTTGCTCATAATGGCGGCTACAAACTAACAGGCAAAACTGTCCGGTATGCCTGTTCAGGCCGCTTGTGCAGTTTTGCCGGACGGCCATAGCGCATTCGCACGCTGCGATACTGATGTGAGTCACATAAGTTTGTGTGTTTTCGTCTTTAGACATTTTAAACGAAAACCGTCTGTGCTCACTATGAACTGACGGCCTGATACTATATACACTCCGATTCTCTTCATCACATGAGGCCCGAACAGGCAAAACTATTGAATTTTTTGATTTTTCTTCCAGCGCCTGTTCAGGCCAACTGTATCATAGACACGTTCAGGTATAACTGAGGAGAGGTGCAGGCGAACAACTAGCGGAAGCCCTAAGCTGCTACAAAGCTGACATTACTGCCATCCGGAAAATGCGATGGTATGGGCCGGGCAAAAGTGTATGAAAAGCTGTGTAAACTACTACGGACCGTGTTGTAATGAGCAGAAACAGCTTTTATTTGGATGTGGATTTGTTATAAATGCCAGACTTAGGCAAGAAGTCTTATGTTTCCGAAACATAAGCGAACGCTTTGTAACAATTTGCATAAATGATTAATTCTCCAAAATAAGCCATAGGCTTAGGATCAAATACATATGTACATATAGAAGTGTTTATGGCCCGGCGATTTAGATAAACGTGAATTTAGCGACTTCCGAAGTACGATGTTAAAATCGGGCTGGGAGATTTTAACACAAAGGTAGGAAGAGAAGGCATCTTTGCCCGAAAACATAGCTTACACGACAACACGTCTGGTAACGGACTTAGGCTAATTGGCTTCGCTCAGGAACGAAATGCCATTATAGTCAGCACACGGTTTCCTCACCTCGTTATCCATAGGAAGACATGGCGGTCTCCATATCAACGAACGGTCAATAAAATTGATTACATTGCGATGGACAAGAGGCACGCATCCAGTATTTTGGAAGTCCGAACAACCTAGTTACAGCCAAGGTAAGAATGTGGATATCCACCACGCCACAACAACCCAGAAAATTAATGTGAAGAAACTTAATGTCGAAAGACTGAAATCGCAGGATACCGCCTACACCTTAGTGCAACGCGTATCCCTTAACCTCTCGATCAATACCATACCACCAGCATCAAATGTCGAAAACAATTTCAACGAGTAAATGGATCAGCCGCAACTGATAAGCTTGATTTCTCGTGCTTATCAGCAAGAAACCCTTGGTTTGATGAGGAATGTAGCTACAGATGCTCGCAGCCAAGAACGAGGCCTACAAGGCTGCAAGTAAAAACGAGAGCTGTCATATTAGCTCCTTAGGCAGAGAAGAAGGGAAGAACACCGGCTTTTCAGAAAGAAGAAAAAAGAGCAAGAAAAATGCACGATCGAGGATATAGAAAGGTGCCATTCCAGGAATGATGTTCGCAAAATTTACCAAAGTGTAATACGTCAAAGCCAAGGCTAGAACAGAATCCTGTCGAGATGAACAGGGAAATATCGTAGTTGAGACACAGTCGATGAACAGGATATGGAAGAACCACTTCTGCAGACTTTTAAACGGCGATGAAGAACACCATTTCGCTGTCAGACAGAACTAACCATTCAATATTGGGAACGACATCAAAAACGGCCAACCACCTGACTTGAATGAAGCGAAATCTTACTCAAGCTTAATAAGGCTGGCGGAAATGACGGCCTTCCCGCTGAGCTTTATAAAGCCTGTCGAGATGAACAGGGAAATATCGTAGTTGCAACACAGTCGATGCTGGGGATATATGTCTCAAGTGTACCGAACTGTATATGCGCAACCTTATTAGTCATTTGGGAAATCCAAAAATCAATTTGGTTATCAGATATCAGATTGATCAATGATTACACTCAAAACTGCCATAAGAACACAAATATTTGCTCAGGCTATTCACAATCACAGAATGGGAAATCGAACTTACAAGCTCTCTAACTACGACAAAGCACTAGCAATTCCACAATGTAAACAGAGTCGAATTCATGTGAAGGTACGGATATATTTATTGTAAATAATTAACTGCAAGTGTTGAAAACATCTGCCGTCGTGCAATAGACCATCTTTTAGGTCATGACTCACATTTCAACGCTGTCACTCGCGAATATATATTCTTGATTTATGTTTTTTTTTTTTAATTATCTAACATGTGTCTACTTTGGGATAAAAATTGTCATACTAATAGAACACGTATAAAAAAAAAAGTTTGCGTATACATATGATTTGTTATCAGCTCAAGCCTGAATACGAATGGAGGAAGTCATATTCGATAAGCAATTTTTTTTTTTGGGCGCGTGATTTATATTGCTGGCTAATTGACCAAACAAAATGTTGATTACATTTCGGAAGCAATGTTCTCTTTGCTATTCATTTCGTGAGTCTATTTTTATTTCAGATAGCTTACTTCTTTATCGCACTTTGAACATGGCGTAAGCAATTACAATAAATATGTATCGGCGGTATAAAACATGCTCTTTGTCGATAAATGACCATTAATTTGTAGTTTTGTTCGTAGATCCATTCGTCTAATTACACTTTGTCTAGCTATCACCGGAAACGGCCAAGATTAGATGTTGTTTGGGCTTTAAGCAAGCTAACTAATGGACTGCCATTCACGTATCACGGTTATGAGTCGGTATATGTGAATAGATAAGCAATATATAGTATGCAACGTCACAATTTTTATTGCTATGGCGCCCCCCAAGAAAACTCTCATGTAAGCAGTTTGCCAGCACAT
Source organism: Rhingia rostrata (assembly GCA_949824845.1). Classification (NCBI taxonomy): domain Eukaryota; kingdom Metazoa; phylum Arthropoda; class Insecta; order Diptera; family Syrphidae; genus Rhingia; species Rhingia rostrata. The sequence goes on from OX463757.1 coordinate 41,585,636, forward strand.
TTAGCCCATAAGATAGCACCTGCAATCTTAGGGATTTTCATAATTTACTTATTCCAAACATCCTAAGCTGTATAAAAACAAAGAAATTGGCCACGCAATGAGCGAGCGAAGACCAACAGAAACAGTACCTTGAAATAACTTACTTATGTGGCGCTAATAAACCTGGACCCCAGCTAACATTCCTCTCTAATTATTCTTAGCTAACTGCATCCACTTGTACACTTCAAGTTGTCAGTGTCTACTTGTGCAAGCCACTTAAGACGAGGTTTTCCGCTACTGCATACGACATCTGGCTGGGAATTTTTGATTTTACGATCCAGAGTATTGGTGTTCATTCGCTCTACATGGCATATCCATTTTAAACGTCCAATTTAACTAGAAGTATGTCGCTCTCCAGCTCATATAGTTCTTGGTTGAATTTTCGTTTTCTTTGGCCGTCAAGGCAGACGGGACCGACGATATTTCTAAGAATTTTTCTCTCAAAACGACCAAGGATTTCTTCATCCACTTTTGATACAGTCCGTGCTTTAGCGCCATAGAGCAGGGATTGGATCAGGGTCTTGTATAAGATATTCTTAGGAGTTCAAGTCAGGGATTTACTACTGAATTTCCTTCTTAGCCCGAAGAAACAGCGGTTGGCTAGAGTAATTCTTCGTTTAATTTCTAAGGAGATGTTGTTGTCAGAGTTAATATCGGAACTGAGGTAGACAAAGTCCCGTACTACTCAAGGTTACATCTGTATACATAATGAAGTTCTGTCCAATTCGTCGATGTTGTATGTCCTTTCAAGATGACAGCATATACTTGGTCTTACCCTTATTTGATGCTAAACCCATTGTTACCGCGTCCATCTCTTTAATAGTAAACGTGGCTATGACATCATGTCGAGACCGATTTATGGAAGATTGTGCCTCTTATACAGCATCAGCTTTTAGTGTTAAATACTTGAATAACTTTTTTTAGATTATCACAAGAGGAGGGACAGTAAAATTCATGGTTGTCCATCACATTGCCCAAAGTCGTGCGCCTTTTAAAATCAAAGATGACCTTTAAACGAACCCCTGCCTAACCGTTATCTACCTGGCATAGCTTAAAACGAATGAGTAGCCTATTAGTTGACACTCTTAAGAAAGTACATAATAACTTTTTTTAAATTTTCATTAGTCGGCATAAAACAGGTGGTACCGCCTTCGTGCAAGAAGTTCACAAGCACACATGAATGGTTGTGAGAAAGCTCGGCCCTGGGTACTTACAAGCCTGTTACGCCAAAAAATTGTATTTGTAACATTCAGTGACTATCTGTATCGATTTTTTCGGGATCCGATAATGCTGTGGAGCTCTAAAAGATTGTCGACGTAACCATTGGGATCCAGCTGCTTGTCTTGCACTCAAGTTGACGTTGGTACAATACCGGGATACCATTCCTTTTTTAAATAAACAAACCCTAGCGAGTCGACATAAGGGAATGCCTATGATGGAATAAAGCACGACATAGACGTAATCTCTGCTTGAGATATGTAAAAACATGATTGGCTTGAATTACTATGAAATTCGACTTCGTTCATATGTCCACCACGGGAACGTATGCATTTGTCGATATGTGGAACTCAACTTTCGATGACCCGGCCTCACATTTCGATCGCTATTTCTAATCCAATATTAGCTTTGAGCTCGTCTAATGTCGTCGGCTTGCAAACATAGACCAATGATTTAATGTAGCCCCATAAAAAAAGTCGAGGAGTTAAATCGCACTGTCTCGGCGGTCAGTAACTCTATTGTTGCATCCGCTTTGTGGCTTGTCACACCGTCACACCGTCTTGTTAAACTGTACATGAGGATATTTGTTGTAAGTCAGGGTCGGGCCACATGGTACGCTTGTGGTTGCTCAGCTAAGCTCGTCGGACGAGGTAGTTCTTCCCCGCTCACCACACACCATCTGCTCGAAAAACATTTCGTTCGTGCCAAAAATATCAAAACAAGAAAAAAAAGAAGGGAGGAAGCTCCGTTACTTTGACTACGGACGGACCTCTATAGATAGGAAAGTAGATAATGAAAGGAAAAAGCACCACTCATGACCGGTGAGAAATCAAGGAACATTTCGCGTGTCTAAACGATACATGAAGCCGCGAAAACCCTAACCGCAACACTCTCGTTTCCAGCATATCTCTCGTCAATGGAAGGTTCGCTATGGCCTTCGAAACATACCTGTGGTTGTTGGCAAGAGATGGCCATCCCACGATGTGGCTCCGTCTTTTTGGAACCACGTATTACTGATGTCCAATTCACTCAATTGCTCAAAGAAAAAACGTTTCAAAACCTCTCTGTAATGAATACCATTTACCGTAACCTGACGGACTTTTAATCGACGAAAAAAAACGACCCAATGACGCCACCTGCATGAAAACTCCACCAAACAGTGACGTTTTGCGGATGAAGTGCTGTTGAAGCACATGAGGGTTCTTCCCTGTCCAGTAACGCAAATTTTGCTTGTTGACGAAGACGTTTAACCAAAAATACGCTTCATCGCTGAAGATGATTTTGCGATGAAATTCTTTATTTTCTTCCATCATGTCCAGAGCAAAATTGGAGAACGTACGTAGCTACATCTGATCAAGTGGCTTTAGCTCATAAGTCAGCTTGATTGTGTAAAGCTAAGGTGACGCACTGAGTGTCAGAGCGACATCGCTCAGCCGCTCAGAAACATTGCTTGCCGTTCAGCGAGTGCGTGGCCACAACCATACCATTTCATATGCTTAATTTTGGTTTACGCCTCTGCTTTTTGCCCCTCTGGTTTTTGTCGCTTTGCCGCTCTGTCGCTCAGTGCGTGACCTTAGCCTTAGGGTGTAGGTCAAGATCTTTACGCAAAATTCTTGAAAACGCGGTGAAATTGACTGTATTTGGCTCGTTTGCAATATTCTCCGACAGCACGACATTTTTTTTCACTGGACTATGAATTGCTTGTCTACTTGGATGCGAACTACGGTCGAAAATTGGCGTTAACGCACTTAAAGTTGCGATCACAGACTCGGAATTTCGGTATTCAATTTCAATTATTTGAAAACATTTTTATTTTGTGTAATTCACCATGATGAACATTTTGATTTTACTGAAAATTTTGTTCGGTAACCGGTTTAAGAGTATGCGTTCACACTGAAAGTTTAAAGTTGTTAAGTCGCTAATGAAAGACCTTTTATATATCTATAACTAAGCTAATTAATCCAGAAGTTGAATATCTTCGAATCGCATTGATTAAAGTGTTCAATCCTCACATCCTCATATGTAGTGTAATACTAGGACTCTGGAGTTCGGAATAATGCCAGACTAGATCGCAGACACCATTTAACAACCAGGCTTCCCCGTAGCGCCATCCATATTGAACTATACGCGGCAGTCGCAAGTGATGATTGGCCTTATAAGGAACATTTGGCACTTTCAATCTGAAGCCAAGTTGACATCTTTGAAACAGCGTTCTTGTACGAAAGTCAGCTCAATTGGGCCCAGCCAGATAAGGATCTACATGTTTGTTAAAATACAGAAACTACTCAAGCTAGATACCACAATGTTTAACTACACTTCTCACCGCCAACGGTTGTCTAGACAACCAAATGATGTCCCATTTTTCCAGTTAGATCCCTAAGTAATGGGTTTATGTACAGAATTATTTCGGTTTTGTGGAATTGATTTTGAATTCATCGTAATATCTCTTAATGTGATCGAAAATAACGCTGCATGCGCGTGTTGTATATTGTTAAACAATATCATATATTGCCACATTTGACTTGGAACTTGATTCCCAAAAGCATTTCATTAATCATATATCTAGATCATAGGCCTACACACACCCAGTCTCAATATCACGATTCGAACAGGATCGTTCATCTTAGACATGATGCAAAAAAAAAGCGCCAGACGAGTTCACCTTCTCCTCTGGGTCTTCCATTGAAATAACTGTCGTTCAAGGCATTTTACGTTTATATGAACAGCTAAAAGAAACCCATATTCGTTCCGAAGACTTTGCAAACCTATGTCAGTTCCATTCGAAACTCAGTATTCTTTCGAAGTATCCGTTGCGGAACAACGTAAATGAAGCTTATAAAGGGTGATCCATTTCGAGGTTCCCTACTTTTTTAAAGAAAAAAACACAGAAAATTCAAATTTAATGGAGAATGTTTATTATCATTTGAAAGAACATTCTTTGGCATTTATTTTTTGAAGATTATGTCTATCAAATGTTAGCCGTTGCTACGTCGCAGATGGTCCATCCGTTGAGTCCAATCTTCGATCACTCGTTCGAGCATTTCGACTGGTAACTGGCGAATGACACGCGTGATGTTTTCCTCCAAGGCCTGAATAGAAGCGGGTTTGTCGGCATAAGCTTTTGACTTTTTATATCCCATCAGGAAAAAGTCTAACGGTGTGATATCACACGATCTTGGTGGCCAATCGACCGGCCCAAAACGTGAAATTATGTGCTCACCGAAATGTTCTATCAATAAGTCCATTGATTGATGCGATGTGTGGGAAGTGGCGCCGTCTTGCTGAAACCAAATGTCGCCGAGATCACGAGCTTCAATTTCAGGCATCAAATAGTCGGTTATCATGGCACGATAACGGTCGCCATTGACGGTTACGTTCGCACCGGCATAATTTTTAAAGAAATATGGACCGATGATTCCACCGGCCCACAAGCCACACCAAACCGTTGTTTTTTCTGGATGAAGTGGCAGTTCTTCAATCTCTTCAGGTTGGTCTTCGTCCCAAATGCGGCAATTTTGTTTGTTTACATACCCATTGAGCCAGAAATGGGCCTCATCGCTAAACAAAATTTGCCTCGAAAACGTCGGATCTTCTTGGAACTTTTCAAGAGCCCATATAGAGCGAAGCGATGTCGCTTGGGAAGGTCGAGCGGCTTCAGTTGTTGCACAAGCTGTATTTTGTACGCTTTCAATTTAAGATCTTGCCGTAAAATGCGCCATTCGTTCCATACGTCTGTCCGAGTTGCTGCGAACGGCACCGAATCGACTCTCTACGGTCTTCGTGTACACTCTCAGCTACGGCCGCTATATTTTCTTCACAGCGTGCTGGACGTGGTCTATTCGGTCGAATATCATCCAATAATGAATGCTGGGTCTCAAAATGGGTGATGGTGTTGCGAATAGTAGGCCGATTATGTTGACCATAAGTTGAGCGAAGTGCACGAAACACATTCCTCACAGAACGTGAATTTTCATAATAAAGTTTAAAAATTTGTAAACGTTGTTCACGCGTAGGTCTTTCCATTATGAAATGCCAAACAATACTAAACAAAAATAACATGACAGCATGACACGACTCACACGTGATCTGTCAAAAAAAGCTATTGAAAAAAGTATCTCTACTTGGATCACCCGTTAAAAGCGTTCGATAAATTCCGCAACAATTCTTCTCAGAGCAAAAGAAAATGCGAACAGATACCTCGTTAGGCCTGACCATCTTTTTTCTGGAAACTTCCGAAACATGTGAATGAAAGTTTTTGTTATCCCGAATCTTTTTTTTTGTCTTGGGGTGGTGGAAATCATCATAGACACGATGAGCACGTGCCCACAGTAGTGTGAGATTTTTACTCACTAAAACCTCCAGCCTTTTTGTATTTGTATTGTAACTGTGTATATAACTTATCTAGCTTTTTTTTATCACGTATAATAAATATTTGGTAACTAACTTTCCTTTGAGAGTTCCTGCTTTTACCGCAATTTATAGCGCGGCTTGTTATTATTGCGCCAAATCCAAGGGCTTTGAAGACGCCGCAATTGATTTGTTTCGTCAAGAATTTGGAGGACCGTTGTGTTAAAGTGTCCTAATAAGTGTTTTATATATTTTGTGCTAAATGCGGGAACATCCACCCTTCTGATCTTCGTTCCTTATGTTCCACGGCGCATTGACGAATGCTCTTAACATTTTGTTTTCAAAAGTTTGTAAAATGTTTAGATTCGTTTGCAACCCCATAGTTGTATACCATTTGTCCAAACCGGTTTTAGCACTTGCTTGTATAATAGCAGCTTGTTATCAAGGATAAGCTTCGAATATTTTCCGATCAACCAGTAAAGTTATCTGTATTTAATCTTCCTGGCCCGTGCAAACTTACAGATTTTTTTAAGTTCTTCGAAATTTTTTGTTAGAAGTTAACATCGCAGTTAAGTTAACATCGCAAAACACTTTCACTAGTGTGTGTCAAATCTGTTGGAAGGTACATATGTAAACAATGTCGTGAAATGAATATCGAAGTAAATCACAAAAGGAGCTTACAATTGTCGAATTGTCTGCTCCCGAAAAAAAATTTTTTTCATTAGGCTTACTGATTTATACTTTTACAACGAGGGCCAAAAGAGATCACCCTATTGGAAGATGATCTTATTTTTGCAAATTGCCGCCAATGTCAAATCTGTTTTGACATTTGTGGACTAGACAGATGTAGAATACAAGGGAACAAGCCATTGAGCGATACACCCCCCAAGAACGCGAAATAATCGTGTCTATTTTTTTGCATAACAGTTCTTCTGTAGTGTTGGAGCAGCGCTAATTCCGTCGTCGCCGATTCCCCGGCCGTCCGACACCGACTGCGCAAACACTGCGCCGTTTGGCCACCAACCTTTAAGAGAATGGAACCACACGAGACGTTGCCAAGAGTGGTCGGACCCGGAGCGCCCGTTGTGCCGAGAATATCGCCGCTGTTGCCGAGGACATCGAACAGACGCCTTGCTTCGCAATTAGCCATCAGCCGGTCGTCCCCTAGGCGAATTTCGATCAAAGACTTGCGCATGTTCGCTTACAAAGTTCAGTCCGTGCATCAGCTGCTGCCTGTCGACCGCCAAACGCATGTAACCTACGCCAAACCCATCATCAATCTCGAGGACGAAGTGGATGAGGTTCATTTCCACCTCAGCGGGTACGTGAACAAGCACAACTATCGCTTCTGGGGCACCGAAAATCCACGAGTAATGCACGAGGAGCCATTACACCCGCTTAAAGTTACTACATGGTGCGCTGTTCACGCTGGAGGAGTCATCGCGCCATTTTTTTCGAGAATGCCGCTGGTCAAACGACAACAGTGGACGATGCGCGTTATAGAGCCATGTTAACAGAGTTTTTTCTGCCGCAATTGGACGAATTAGAACTGGGGGACATGTGGTTCCAACCGGACGTAGCAACGGCACACACTGCGCGAGCCACAACCGATATTCTGAAGGCGGCGTTCCCGGGTCGCCTCATCTCTCGTTTAGGCGATTTGCACTGGCCCGCAAGATCACCCGATTTAACCGTTATAGACTTTTTATGGGTTTTTTTTTTTGAAGTCCCGTGTTTACGTGAACAAGCCCGTGAACCTAGAAGCCCTCATTCGACACGAGTACGAGAATCTGTAGAACTTCGGGCGACGAAGTGATGAAAAATGTCATAAAACCAGCCCGTATGGCAATCAATTGTGACGGCGTCCATTTGGCCTATATCATCTTATCGACTTGACCAATAAAATTCTAAAGGTTCAAATAAACAAAGTTTTTCCATTAGACAAAAAAAAAGAGAAGCGAACTTCGGATACCTTCTTTTGGCCCACCCTGTACTTTTAAAGGAGAGCTTGACAGAGAGGAAGAAACTTCAAAAGAAAGAAATTTCTGTTGATGTCTAAAAGTGCCATATTGTTTGTTTTGACATGTGTTTTATATACATAATTTGTTCTCTAAATGTCAAATGAACTGATTTTTACCTAACCGGGTTTCCGTTAAGTGAATTCCACTCTATCTTAGAAAATTTACCCGTTTTCCAAAACTTTGAGAGTTTACAACACAAGACCTTACGAGTTCCAAAACTGGTACAAACCATACTAATGCCTTAAGTTATTCACTGCATGAAGTTTTTTTTATCGCAATTGACGCACCGCTTATGCTTAAAAGCGCTGTCTAATGAAGATTCAATGAGTGGGTATGTTCGAGTTAACGGAGAGAGATGAGGATATGGTATTCTACAAGATTTGCATATCGGATTTATATGTTTTAAATTAAGTTCATCATGAATTCGTGTAAATTATTTGATTTACGATATTTTTATTCGTAACACTACGAACACCGATCTAAAATAACAAAAATCCAGTTTTATGAGTGTGTTGGACTTGAACTCTAAGAATGTGTAGGGGAGGGTTTAGACAAAAATATAATAAAAGCAGTTAAAGTTTAATTAATTCAAAAAGCTGTTGACAATTTTGAAATGAACTAAGAAAATAAAAACAGAAAGGTTTTCTCTTGATGAGCTTTTAACACGATTTAACAAACTTCTCGCCCCGATTTCCGATACTTCAATGTAACATTATTCTTTTCCAAGAGATAATTAAAATAACTGACAGTAACTGCTGCACATTTAAGGCAAACTCAACACTGTTTGGTAAGATAAAGGCCCACAAACGGCCATCCTGCTCGTTGGATGCTGCAGACGACTCTCTTCGGAAAAGCACAAGCTTCGTCTTCATCAGATATGCCATTACTGTTGTCATCATCGTCGTCATTCCTATCTTGCCAAGGCATCATGAAATCGGCTGAGGACGATGTTGTATATGGGCCTTCATGATAACCCACTTTGCGAACATCGTAGCGGTCGTTTCTTTTAACATTAACGACCTCATAAGGTCCCAGAAGCAATGGATATAGCTTTGTTTCAGGAGCAAACTTCGTTTTCTTAATTGCAACTATAACACTGTTCAACATAAATTGGCAGTACAGGGAAGATAGGGATGTTTGCCTCTCATTCGCAATCTCTGGTTTTCCGTAAGGTGCTATTCTAACAAAAGCTCTTACAGGGTTTCCGTAGTATGCATTTCAAATGAGCGAAAATCTGGAAAAAAAAATTATGTAGGCTTACCATTCATTTGTTTAGATTGAAATTTTCATTTAATTTGTTTTATTTGTAAACGAGTGTTGCACGACTGGGTCGTAAGCCACTTTTTTTCTTTCACAGCAAGTTGGGCGTTAGATCAAAATGCCAAGCATGCGAGAGTTTGACGTCTTGCACAGTTTGGATAAAATACCTAATAATATTGATTTTGATTATTTATGCTTAAATGATATAAATAATGTCGAAATGTGAACATTTATGTCGGAATTTAAAGAAATCGGTGCCTATGTGAATAATAATAATTTTCTGTTATTGGCCAAAACTGAAAATTTTATTTTTCTATAGTTGGGTAAAATCTAATTACGTGGAATTCTTGCAAAGTAAGAATTTCAAAAAAAAACTAATAGAATCAACATAGTGTTGGGAATAGTTTTTAGTGTAAAACACTTACCGCTACGCAAACCTACGCATATATATTTATTCTTTAGGAAAACAGCTTACAATTTTGTTGCAGAATTTTAACGTACTTTCCACATATTAAAAAAAATGCAAAAGATCAATACAAGATCCCCACGACAACACTTACCATTTGAATTTTTTTAAAAGCTCTCAAACCCAAAGCTCCTTAACAGAAACCCAAGGAAAAACAATGAGAGAGCTACAATCCGCTGTGCGGATCGTTTAGTACCCTATCCCATACCATCCTTAAAATAAATATCCCCAAAATGTCGGCTTTATGGCGATGAATTATAGAAAATGTCATTGTCACAACATATGGTTCAGACAGTTTATCAAAAACTTTTAGGGTTCGACAAAAAGCAACGGTTTTCGCCTGTTTATGCTGTGAGGTAGGATATACAAATGGATTTTGTATGCAAACGCCTCCAAAAAGTTTGCGTGGGTTAAAATGATATATGAAATAAATGTTTATATTAACACAACCAATAATTTGGCATCAACATTTTTTTCAAAATGTTAAAAATTTTACGGAAAAACCTTTTTTACTTAAAACGCCCCAAAAAGTGGGCGTGGCGAAAAAACTTTGTATGATCAAAATATAGACAATAGGATTGTCTAGATATGTTGTTCAGACACGTTTTCAATATCTCTAACGGTTTGTCCTAAAACTACGTTTTTCTGAAAAGGGGGTGTGGCAGTGAACGGATTTAAAAAAATTGTACACTTGCTTTGCTGGGAGCAACAACAAACTTACTTAACTCTACAGTCCGGAATAAACCTGGACCTCAACCACTCAACGCACTCCAAGTTAGTTGAGGTCGGTTTCTACTTGTGCGCGCCACTTAAGGCGAGGTCTTCCTCTACTGCGTCCGACGTCTGTCTGGGAATCGAAGACTCTGCGAGTCGGAGAATTTCGAAGAATTTTCCTCTCAAATCGACCAAGGATTTATTTATCCGCTTTTGAGGCGGTCCATGCTTCAGCGCCGTAGAGCAGGACTGGGATGATCAGGGTCTTATATAAGATCTCCTTAGTAGTTCGATTGAGGGCTTTACTACTGAACTGCCTTCTTAGTCCGAAGAAACAGCGGTTGGCAAGAGTAATTCTTCGTTTAATTTCTGACGAGATGTTGTTGTCAGAGTTATATCTGTCAATGGTGACGTTCTGTCCAATTCATCGATGTTCTGTGTCCTTTCGTGTTGACAGCATATACTTCGTCTTGCCCTCATTTACTGCTAATCCTATTTTTGCCGCTTCCTTCTCTATATTAGCAAACGTGGCTATGACATCACGTTGGGTCCTACCAATGATGTCAATATCGTCGGCGTATGCTAGTAGTTGTACAGATTTTTGGAAAATTGTGCCTCTGGTGTTGGCTCGTGAGTTTTGCACAATCCTCTCAAGAATCAGATTAAAGAAGTCACATGAAAGCGCATCGCCTTGCCTAAATCCTTTTTTGGTATCGAATGTGTCAGTGAGCTCGTTTCCGACCTGATGGAGCAGCGAGAATTCTCCATCGTCATCCTACACAAACGGACGAGTTTGGGCGGTATACCAAAACTAGACATAGCTCTGTATAGTTCGTCTCTATAAATACTGTCGTATGCGGCTTTGAAATCGATTAATAGGTGGTGGGTATCGATTTGGACTTCTTGGGGTTTTTCAACGATCTGCCGAAGTGTGAAGATTTGATCGGTTGTGGACTTTCCTGGCCTAAAACCACACTGATAAGGGTCGAGCAGGTTGTTGGTAAACGGTTTCAGGCGTTCACATATAACGGCAGATAGAATTTTGTAGGCGATGTTGAGGAGACTTATGCCTCTGTAGTTGGCGCAGCTTAGAGGGTCTCCTTTTTTGTGGATCGGGCAAACGATGCTGAGGTTCCGTTCTTCAGGCATACTTTCTACCGACCAGGTTCGGCTTATAGTTGGTGGATGTTACTTACCAAGTCATCTCCACCGGCTTTATAAAGTTCTGCCTGACAGCGGAATGTTGTCCGTCATCGCCGTTTAACAGTCTGCAGAAGTGGTTGTTCCATATCCTCAGCATCGACTGTGTCTCAACTACGATATTTCCTTGTTCATCTCGACAGGATTCTGTTCGAGCCTTGTATCCTTGGCTTTGACGTTTTACACTTTGGTAAAACTTGCGAACATCTTCCTCTCTATATCTATATATATATAGCTCTTTTTTCTTCTTTCTAAAAAGCCGGTCTTCTTCCCTTCTTCTCTGCATATAGAGCTCAACGGCAGCTCTCGTCTTCACCTTCAGCTTAGCCTAGTAGCCCTCGTTCTTGGCTGCGAGCATCTGTCGGCATTCCTCATCAAACCAGGGGTTTCTTGCTGGTGGGCGCGAGAAACCTAGCACATCAGTTGCGGCTGATCTAATGGCTTGTTGGCATCGTTGCCATAGTTCTTCGACATTCGATGCTGGTGGTATGGTGTTAATCCCCTTATGGATATCGAGGTGAGGAAAACGTATGCTGGCTATAGTGGCATTTCGTTTCGTGGCGAAGTCAATTAGCCTAAGTCCGTTACCAGACGTGTTGTCGTGAAGGCTATGTTTTCCGACAATACTGCTAAAGATGTCTTCTCTTCCTACCTTTGCGTTGAAATCTCCCAGCACGATTTTAACATCGTACTTCGGTAGTAGCTCATAGGTTTTGCCAAGGAGCTCATAGAAACAGTCCTTAGCTATATCATCTTTTTCCTCCGTTGGGGCGTGAACGCATATAAGGCTAATGTTGGCGAATTTGGCCTTGATGCGGATTGTTACAATGCGTTCGCTAATGTCTTGGAAACATAAGACTTCTTGCCTAAGTCTGGCACTTATAACAAATCCGCATTCGAATAGTCGCTGTTTCTGCTCACTATAACACGGTTCGTAGTAGATGTCACAGTTGTTCATCCTATTTTTGCCCGGCCCATCCCATCGTGTTTCCTGTCTGACAGTAATGTCTGCTTTGTAGCAGTTTAGGGCTCCCGCTAGTTGTTCGCTTGCACTTCTCCTGTTTAATGTTCTTACATTCCAGGTGCATATACAAACTGGTTTCCTTAAAACCTCATCTGCACCTGTTGGTTTGACGGAAATCATCTAGGTAAGTAAATTTTAGTGACTAAAATGACAAAAAATATGTTTTGTAACTCTTATCTGTAGATTGAAGAGGTATTAACCGGCGTGTCGAATTGTTCGATGGGATTAAGTAAGCATTCCTGCCTTCAACTTTTTCTCGATGGAAGGATACAAGCAATACTATGTAAAATAATTTGTTTTATCCTAACTGTCATCTTTGGAATCCAATATTCTTTCTTTGCCAATATTTCGACCTTTTTAGCATTGATATGATCTTGCTCGTGGATATTTAGTAACACGTTGGTCTGTAGACTTTTACCAAAAGTAAAAAGTCACCTTTGACGAATTTATAAAGTATTTCGTTTCGAATTATGAAGTTGTCGTACTCTTTTTGTTTTAAAATTTTACCAACTAGTTGACAAAATCAGTTTTTTTGTTCTTCGTATACGCTGAACAACACCATCCTTCATTCTCATTACGACTGTCATAGCAGACCCACTTCTGCGAAGAACCTTTTTGATAACACATTCAAACTGAAATACGATAATAATTGTCCTTTTTTTTATAATTCCAGCCAGGACTCGATGATGTCGTAAAGAAGTGTCGCAATGTCAATCTTTTCTTCTCCACTGACATTGACACTGCAATCAAAGAGGCGGATTTAATCTTTATATCGGTAAATACACCTACGAAGACATTTGGAAATGGAAAAGGTAAGCTTTAAATAGTTTTTAGGTAGATTTATTATTCTATCCGTTTTTAGGTCGTGCTGCTGACTTGAAGTATGTGGAGAGTGCTGCACGAATGATTGCGGAAATTGCACAATCGAACAAAGTTGTGGTGGAGAAGAGTACAGTGCCAGTTCGTGCAGCAGAAAGCATAATGCATATCTTGCGAGCTAATCAAAAGCCAGGTAAGATCATATAAGAAATACGTATAATATAATCTCGGACAGGACCGAAAACTAATTTCTGGCTTTACGTGGGTATTATTCCCCCCCTACTCCTGCGTAGTGTTGTTATATAGTGTACGGCTATAGATAAAGGCTCAATCAGCGGAGCCCAAGATGCTATCCCAAAATTGCCATTAGATATATCTTGCAAACAGACCGAAACGTGTGCAACTGTAACTGTAGGGTTGGTTTCATAACAATAGAGACCCTCTCTGGGTGGACACGCAAAGATTATACATCGCCTAAACTGCACAGAAAACATCGACAGCAGGAATTAAAAATTTAGTGTAAATTCCAGACTACCATCCCTAGTCCTTTGGTCTTACTTACTCAATTTAGTGGCGCTACAGTCCCGAATGAACCTTCAACCAACATGCCTATGTTATTAGCCCGGTATTTAGCTACCTGGCTCCTGTTGCGCACTCCAAGTTGGTTGAGGTCGGTTTCTACCTGTGGCCGGCATTTAAGACGAGGTCTTCCTTGATGGCTACGAATCGAAGAATCTGCGAGCCGGGGTATTGGTGTCCATTTGTTCTAGATGTACTAGCGATTTTAAACGTCCACTGCGGAGTTTTTTTTTGACTAGGGGCATGTTGCTATACAGCTCGTATACTTCTTGGTTGAACCTTCATCTCCATAGCCCGTCAACGCAAATGACCAATGATTTCTCAATCCATTTCAGTACAGTCGATGCTTCAGTGCCGTAGAGCATGACTAGGATGGTCAGGGTCTTGTATAGTATCTCCTAAGTAGTTCGAGTGGGGGCTTTACTAATAAATTGCTCTTATAACCCAAAAAAAACATTCTTCGTTTAATTTCTGACGAGATGTTGTTTATAGTGGAGCCAAGGTGGACAAGGTCTCGTACTACCTCAAAGTTTTATTTGTCAGTGGCAACATTCTGTCCAATTCGTCGATTTTGTGCGTCCTTTCGTGTTGACAGCATTACTTAGACTTGCATTCACTTACTGCTAAACCCATTTTTACCGCTTCCGTCTCTATACTAGCAAACGAGGCTATGACATCACGTTGAGTCCGACTAATGATGACAATGTCGTCGGCGTATGCTAGTAGTAGTTGGCCCGATGTATTGAAGATTGACCCTCTGGTGTTGGCTCTGTTCTGAACAATTCTCTCAAGAATGAGATTAAAAAAGTCATATGACAGTGCATCGGATTTTTCTGTATCGAATGTTTCGGTGAGGTTGTATCCGACCCTGTTGGAGCAGCGAGAATGCTCGACCGTCGTCTTTCTGCAGAGACGGGCGAGATGGACAGTATACCAAAACTGGACATGGCTCTGTAATTTTGTATAGTTTGTCTCTACAAATGCTGTCGGCTTTAAAATCAGTAAATAGGTAGTGGGTATCGATTTAAAGTTCTTGAGTTTTTTTTTTCAACGATATGCCGAAGTGTGATGATTTGATCCGTTTCATACTTTCCTCTCCTAAAACAACACTCATAAGGACCAATCAGGTTGTTGGTTTTAGACATTCACATACAACGGCATTTAGGATCTTGTATGCGATGTTGAGAAGACTTGCCTTCCCTAGAATTATTGAATTTCAACGACCTTCAACACAAACAGATTCAGTACCCTCTGCACCTACCAACGACACGAAAACTCAGTACCAAAACTCCTTTGTTGCACTACAAGCAAACAATGGAACGAAATTACCGAAGACGAACGAACGAACCAATTAACAATAAAAGCATTTCGTGGCGCTCCTGGATGCGATTGAGAAATGAAACCATGAACGACAAATGGAACACATGTAAATTATCTAGATCATACTAGCCAATGCTTTTAACCAGATTTGCTCTCTCGGTTTGATTAAGCATCACATATCAGCACCATCATCGGTGTCCTCAGAGGACACAGCACTATAGGCATACACGCGAAAAGACTGGGTCAGCAATGACTACTGCAGTAGATGTCTAAATGAGTAGAAGAGCATTTCCCACTTTCTCGATTGATGTCCAGCGTTCTGCAAAAAGAAGTCTTTAGAGCACTAAGCATAGGTAGCTTAATTCAGTTTTTAGGAAGCTCGGGATTGTTGAAAAAATATGATGAATCCATGTGGTTTCACAACGAACTACTAGACATGCAGCTGCCATACCTAATCTAACATGTGTTAAGCTGTCTGTAATACTTAACATTCCTGTCGTATATTACCATATGATAAACATCGCAAAGGAAGATCCCTTCACTGTTTTGGATCGTAATTTCTTATTGACTCAACTTATTTCGGATAAATTATGAAAAATTCTGGATATCTTATCATCATTTTGGGAGTGGTCATTACGACGTACGAATTTTGAAAAACATGGACAAAAGGGGTTTCTGAAAAAAAACACATTTTCCAGCACTTATTGCAATAAGGGCTCATACAGGATATTTAACCTACCTTCTCCCTTCATTTGTGTGAGAATTTATTATTTTTGTCTTATAAGGAGGACATCTTGTATAACCTCGAATCCAAACAGATGTTTGCAGTCGCAATAATCATTGCCCCTGTCGATTGGGTTACGATTGTCAACCATAGTAGAAACGTAGGCATGTACAGACCTGCTAAATAGAAAGGGTTATAGGTCCAAGAAGGTTATAGGTCCCGAAGAAACAGTAATTTGCAAGAGTAATTCTTCGTATAAATTCTGACGAGATGTTGCGGTCAAACCCGACTAACCTATAGTAAACGAGAATGATACGCTCCCTCGCAGTGGAGAAGAAAAAAGCGCAGCCATCCACAAAGTCTGGGTGTTTTGTAGCACTATGACTAGAATTTCAGCTCCATTTGTCACATCTACGAGAAGCATATCCCTGTTAAATGTCGCATTTATCCAATGTACTGTGTGAACGGCTGAAGCCATTTTGCACAATTTTCGACACGCTACAATGCGGTATTCCATGCTACGCCAGTTCCTGAAAAATTCGTGAAGCATCATCTTTTCATCGGCTTTGTCATCGATTGCATAGAGCGAATAAAGGATTCAATTAAATCTATACAGCTACGTTTCGAGCGAACGTTCAACTTGGAAGCAGCCAAACGTGAACCGAAGTCGTACCCTAGTGGGTAGTAGGAGGCAGGTGTAAGACAAATCCTTCCAGCTACTGGAATATCCAGACGATATCAACATCGTTACTCGATCCCATCGTGTCGTTGTAAAAGTATTTACGCCAATGGGTAAACAGACGAAACGCGTTGTTATTTTAGTTAACCAAGACAACACAAGGTACTGTTGACCCACTACCTTTGAAAAATATCACAGTTGAAAGCAACAGTTTTGGGGGGAGCTTCAGAGTTAATTTACCTCGGAGTCAACTCTTAACACATTCGTAGAGATAGGACGAAGACAGTTTCCTGCCCGTTTAGTAAAAATAAGTAAAAAGTTACGATTGTGAATCGACACTCACAATAGGCAGATCGGTCTTAGGATCTGCTAGGATATGTCATCTAAGAGCTCTAAATAGGGAACTTGATTATCTGCCAATCTTTTAAATTTTGAAAGTAATGGCACGGAATCTATGGCATGATGTTGTAATATTCCAAAGAATGAGAAGGAGTGGAAACCTCATCTACCATTACGTAAAAGTTTTGTTTAGCCTTTTGTCCAGGATTAATCCAAACTATTTGAATTCATTAGTTCTGCGCCTGTCACTGTGTTTGTGTTTCCAGTGCTAGTATGTTCGCTGCTCCCTCTACTTTAAATTAGTCATGTGCCCCGTTTTCAAAGTTATGCCAGTATTATCTGCTGTCAGTGTTGCTTGTCAAATTTATATTATATACCTGTTTCCTGTTTCGGATTCACTTTTCTTAAACACTGTAATCATATTTTTTAGGTGTCCGCTATGATATACTCTCGAATCCCGAATTCCTAGCCGAAGGTACAGCCATCCAGGATCTATTGCATGCTGATCGTGTTCTTATTGGTGGTGAGGAAACGTCAGAGGGTCATATGGCTGTCGAAAAACTCTCATGGATCTATGAACATTGGATACCAAAAGAAAATATCCTTACCACAAACACATGGAGTTCAGAACTTTCAAAACTGGTAAAAGCGCGCGTTGTTCCATTGATAAACCTTTTTCACACATAATGCATTTCAGGCGGCTAATGCTTTTCTCGCCCAACGCATCTCGAGTATCAACTCTCTGTCAGCTGTTTGCGAAGCAACTGGTGCCGATGTTGCCGAAGTAGCACGTGCAATCGGTTTAGACTCAAGAATTGGAAAGAAATTTCTCCAAGCATCGGTCGGTTTCGGTGGAAGTTGTTTCCAAAAGGACATTCTTAATCTGGTATACATTTGCGAGGGTTTAAATTTGCCCGAAGTAGCGGCCTACTGGCAGCAAGTCATCAATATGAACGAGTACCAGAAATCGAGATTCTCTCAAAAGGTGAGAATCGCTATTTGTATTCTAATGAGTCCTTAATTAATCTTCTTTTGTTCAGATCATTGAAAGCCTTTTCAATACCGTGTCTGACAAGAGGATATCAATTTTTGGATTTGCCTTCAAAAAGGACACTGGTGACACACGGGAAACACCAGCTATAACTGTGTGCAAGACCCTTCTGGAAGAAGGTGCCAAACTAGACATTTACGATCCAAAAGTGGAACCCGAGCAAATCATCGATGACTTAACACATCCCTCTGTTACCGATTCGCCGGAGGACGTCAAGCAAGCCGTACAAATACATAGTGATCCATATAGTGCCGTTCGTGACACACACGCCATTGTCCTTTGCACTGAGTGGGATGAATTCATTGTAAGTTCTAGTTTTCAATCGAGTTATAGTTTTGTATTTACCATTGGTTATCCTTCCAGACACTCGACTACAAGCGTATTTACCAATCGATGATGAAACCGGCCTACATATTTGACGGTCGCAAAATTCTCGATCATGAGAATCTACAACAAATCGGCTTTCACGTACAGACCATCGGAAAGCGATACAACCGTTCTGGTTTGATGAGATCATGGGGAAGTATTCCACAGCTGTAGAGAGTACATTGGACAAGGAATTCTCTCACAAATGCAGCTGTACCTCCTGCCACAACATTTGCGCTCCTGAGAAAGTATATAACTACACTCCACACAAACATATACCCACACTCAGTATTTCTTTTCTATCGAGAATTTATTACGTATTATTGCGTTTTGTATTTATTTATGACGACTTAAGCATTTTCCTTGTGTATACGTCCTGCGGATGCAGGACATCATCACACGTTGCAATATTTTGTTCTTTCTGTTCAGTGTTTTCTTTTACATTTCAATGTGTCTATGTCGATGTTTTTTTTTTTTTCTATCTTCTCGTATGTAAAAGTTTCCAATAAATATAAAATCGTGTTCAATTAAATTGAAATGCAATATGTATACATATTCATGCTGTTTAACAAAAAAAAAGTAGGCTTAAGTATACAACAGAGAACATACAAATGTATTTTAATTTTAAATTAAATAAAAAAAATATATAATTTTATTTTCCAACTAAGAATGAAACTAAAACAATCTAAAAAGCTTTTCTTTTTATTATTTGACGGAACCACATCATTGCTGTAGCCCCTGATAGTGAGAACCACGTTATGATGTATGATAAATGCTCGTTACGCAGGGTGACACGTGTTTGGCCACCAATTGGCCCGAGTGGTACACTGGAAGCATAATTTGCATCGAGAAAGTATGGTGAGGCACCGGTCTGAGCACACATTCTTGGGAGATCTCTGTGGAGAAAAATAAATAATTTACAAACTGCTTATAGAGGTGAACAAATGAACAATCAGTTTGGCAATGTCCTGTCTTATGGCAGTAACTACATAACAATTGTGCTTTTTTCCTTTTGGTTTTCATGGGATACTCGTCTCATTCAACCGGATATGGCTTGTTATACTAAGACAAATAATGACAAATCGAAACAACATCAAGCCTTGTCAGAATAACTAGCATCCGTCTCACTGCCTAATAGCAAAGAAAAACTACATAGAATGCGCTTCTCATACAACGAAAATTTTCTATGTGGGGTACTGATGTTGATACCCCAGTGTTCAAATTGCTACCCCAGCAGCAAACAACAGCATAGCCGACGCATACGATCGACGAAATTTCCCCATCGCACTTACCGCCTGCGTCTGAAACGGTTACAAAGGGTTTAGGTGTGATTCGTACTCTATGTAGTTCTATACTCTTTGCTTAGAATCAACAACTTTGCACAACCACGTGAAAAACTATTGCTGCAGAAAAACCAAGTGAAAAACAGATTTTATTGTTGGTGTCCTTGTTAAACGGCAAAAAGAACAACGAAGTCTGCACCTGCAGTGCTAAATGCAATGAAATGCAATCGACAAAATTTGGATAAAAAACTGCGACATTTACCATGGTCCGTGATGAAGTGAGCAGAGTTAACTGTTAGCGGAAAGCAGTTAAGCCAATTATATTCTCGAAAACTAGAACATAAACGTTGTTTTCAAGCAAAAATTGGTTTCATCTAGAATGTTCAAAAGCTAGAGCCAGATCGTTTAAATTTTTAATGCTGCAAATGGCTGCGGCATCCCAATGGTCAGAGGCCGCAAGGCCTGGGCGTGGATCCGAAGAAAACGGAACTAGTCCCCTTCACTAACAAGAGACCAATCACAGAGTTTGCGGCACCGACTCTGGGAGGGTCCACCCTCTCACTGTCAGTAAGTGCAAAATACTTTGGGGTGATACTCGATGGCAAGCTAAACTGGAACCTTAACATTAACGAAAGGGTAAAGAAAGCTGTTATTGCACTATACAGCTGCAGTAGAATCTGCGTTAAGAAATGGTTATACTCCTCCCCGAACTTCACGAAATGGTTATACACAGCTGTCGTCAGACCAATTCTCACCTATGTTTGCTTAATCTGGTAGAATTCCATGAAGACGAAACATATTACTGCACTGGCAAAGGTTCAAAGAACAGCATGTTTATTCATTACAGGAGCTATGTGCATCAGCCCCACAGCAGGTATGAAAACTATTTTTAATCTTCCACCAGTTGATTGACACAGCAGCGAAAAGCGCAGCGCGCCTCAAAGAAACAGGTAACTCATGTATCTAACCATTTGGACGCAGAACAATATCGGAATTAGTAAAAAATGAGAATGGGGCATCTGTCTACACCATTCCATATCACGATTTTGACATTAAATACTCAATCATACCAAGTAGAGAGCAGTGATCGTCAAAAAATTTGGTTACCAACAACGTAAAAGCAATCTATACCGATGGATCTAAAATGGAAATAGGAGTGTGCTCTGGGGTCTACTCCGACAGCATCGGGTTAAACATATCCATTCGATTGGCAAGCTCGTGCAGTGTAGAGATCCCAGCCATAGGTACTCAAAGCATCCAACATAATAAAATCACGAGTAGTAGGACGCTGACGCTTAGAGCTAAAGGCTGTTTGTAATCAGAACAAAGTCCAAATTATCTAGGCGTAAGGACATAATAACGTTCCAAGAACGAGAAATCACACGAGCAAGCCAGATTAGGATCGTCCAGCTGCATTTCCTTATGCGACAATCGGGTTAGACCCCCACTTGCTTTCAAATAACAGAAAAAAACTAAATTCACGCAGAGTGAAACAAAGTCCAGGTGGCAAAACATTAATACCTGCAAGTACACTAAAGATCTTTGGCCGGAATTAAGCGCCAGCAAATCTAACAAGCTTATAGCTCTGAACAGAGCTTCCATTTCTATAGCGGTGAGAGTTATAACAGGTTACTTACTCCCATAGAATTAAACTAATTGCAGGAAAGGACATCGTCCACCTACTTTGTCACTACCCCGCCATCAGCAACATCCCCGTAATAAAATCCCCGGCAACTTTCCTACGAGGACTAGGCAGAGCTAGCTACAACCCCCATAGCACAAGTCGGGATGGAGCTAATAGAGCAGCAAAAATCACCTAAGTACCACTCTTTTTACTAACGCCGCTGTCTTGACGGGCTCAGTGGAGCAATGAACTGCCGAGCAGAAGGTCTCGGCTCGATTCCCAGCCGTAGCAACACCTAAATGATTTTTCACTGGCCCTCCTCTCGTGATGATCTGACAAATCATCCGAGTAGTATCACGTATTATCAGTTGTGAAGAAAAGCTTCTATCAGATTCGCTGTTCGGAGTAGGCATATAACATTAGGTCCCACCATCGTGCAAGAAGTACACACGCACACATGAATGGTTGAGAGAAAGCTCGACACTAGGTACTAACGAGCCTATTGCGCCAAAAATGTGTATTTTATTTTTTAGCTATCTTTTCATGTACAGTAAAGGGTATCACTATAGGCCCACGTAGGCCTATGCGAGTCTGACAGCTCACCAGAGCGTCAATAGAACATCAAATCTAACCTACGGCATATCAAGCGAATAGACACCCATACCGCATAGTCTTTCATTCCCATGATGATGTAGATGAAGTCCTTTCGGTGGCGCACAAGTAACGGGTAATCGATCAATTAAAAGACTACATAGAGTACGCATCACAGCTAAACATTTTGTAGCCGTTTCAGACGCGGGCGGTAAGTGCGAAGGGGAAATTTCGTCGATCGTATTGGTCGGATATGCTGTTGTTTGAGTCTGGGATTGCAATGTGAGCACTATCAATATCAGTACCCCACATAGAAAACTTTCGTTGTATGAGATGTATTTCTATACCCTTTGGTTGTGTCCAGTTGCAATGTGTTGCTTGCTGAAAATCCACTACTTCCAACTAACACATTCTTCAGCGATGATGCCTATTTCTGATTCAATAAACATGACGAAAGCAAAATTGTCGTATATGGGCTAAAGAACAACCGGAAGTGGTTCAAGAGCTGAAGTTGCATAAACTCAAAACAGCCGTGTGGTTTAGTTTATGGTTCGGTGGGATCATCAGTACGTATTTATTCAAAAATGAGTGTGGTGCCAACGTTAGTGTAAATGGGGCTTTTCATCGCGCTACGATAAAGGAGTATTTTTTTGGCAGAAATTGAAGCCCGAAATCTCGTCAACATTTGGTTCCAACAAGACGGCGCTTTTTGCCACATAGCCCCTGAAATAATGGACATATTAAGAGACCACTTCGGTGAACAATTAATTTCACGCCTCGGACCAGTGAATTGGCCAGCAAGATCATGTGATATCACACCGTTGGAGTTTTTCCTTTGGGGCTACGTAAAGTATAAGGTGTTTGTTTATAAGCCAGCTACGATTGAATCATTGGAGGCCAAAATTGCCCGTGTTATTCGCGAGATGGAACCTCAGCATCGTTTGCCCGATTTAACATAATCATCGATTTCAAAGCCGCATACGTCAGCATTTATAGGAGACGAACTATACAGAGCCATGTCTAGTTTTGGTATACCGCCCAAACTCGTCCGTTTGTGTAGGATGACGATGGAGAATTCTCGCTGCTCCATCAGATCGGAAACGACCTCACTGACACATTCGATACCAAAAAAGGATTTAGGCAAGGCGATGCGCTTTCATGTGACATCTTCAATTTGATTCTTCAGAGGATTGTGCAAAACTCACGAGCCAACACCAGAGGCACAATTTTCCAAAAATCTGTACAACTACTAGCATACGCCGACGATATTGACATCATTGGTAGGACCCAACGTGATGTCATAGCCACGTTCGCTAGTATAGAGAAGGAAGCGGCAAAAATGGGTTGAGCAGTAAATGCGGATAAGACAAAGTTTATGCTGTCAACACGAAAGGACACACAACATCGACGAATTGGACAGAACGTCACCATTGACAGATATTACTTTGAGGTTATAGGTTTCGAAAGTTTCTTCGGGCTAAGAAGCAAATTTATTAGTAAAGCCCTCACTCCTATATAAGACCCTTTATAAGACATCTCAAAAGCGGATGAAGAAATCCTTGTTCGATTTGAGAGGAAAATTCTTCGAAAAATCTTCGGTCCCATTTGCCTTGCCGGGCTATGGTGACGAAGATTCAACCAAGAACTATACGTACAGCGACATGCCCCTAGTCAAAAACTCCGCAATGGACTTTTAAGATGGCTAGGACATGAAGAACGAATGACACCTATACCCCAGCTCGCAGAGTCTTCCATTGCCAGCCAGACGTCGAACGCAGTAGAGGAAGACCTCGCCTTAAGTGGCGCGCACAAGTAGAAACCGACCTCAACCAACTTGGAGTGCGCAACTGGAGGCAGTTAGCTAAGGACCGGGCTAATTGGAGAAGCATGTTGGTTGATGCCCAGGTTCATTCCGGACTGTAGCGCCACTTAAGTAAGTAAGTATTAGCGAGATTCTGACGGCATTTGCATGGATTTATCTTGAAAAGTGAATGTCAAGAACGGTTCTTTAGATGTTCTTAATGTGAACAAATTCGTTTCGATCCGACCATGAGAAGTTAGTACAATTATTCAAGGAAGATTAGTTAAACATACATCATGTAAATGTTGACAGTTTTATGTATAGCTGGTAGCATGATAAAACTAAATATATTACGTACCTATATAAGTAAACGTCTCCTTTATGATCCGGCGAAAATTGTGGTCGATTTTCGCCCAACCGTACTACACCAGTGAGCTCGATTTCCCCAGAGATTTGTCCCTGCGCCCGTGTTTCCGGTTTGAGGAATTTTCTAGAAATCCATCCACGATTGATTAATATTGTATCCCTGGAATAAACAAAAATTAAACTTAAGTCAATATGATACAGTGGAACGTAATATGATGATTCAGAAAAGCGGGCTAAGATGTCATTGCTTCAAACGAAAAATATTGCTAACATGCTAGATAATGGCGCGACAAAAACAGACAATAACCATTATAAAGTGCATCTGGAGGTAGTAAGTCTGGGACCCGTGTGATATGCATATGCAATCAAATAAAGAAACTAAAAAAAAATTAAGCGAAAGGATATTCTCGTTCGTTAGTTATGAAGTTATTTTTTTGGTCCAACGAATGGAGGCTCCTGCAAATCAATGTAGAATGGGACATTTAAAAACTTCCATACAGACTTGTGCATTATAAAACTTTGTTAGAATTCCGTAGGAGGTGGTTCTGTGGAAACCCCATTTAGGAGTTATCTCCGGTATTTGACCTAGATACACTTCTCTGAGAACTCCCAAGCGTATGCGCCAACTAACTAAGTTAATAAGGCGAGTCAAATATTAGGCAATGCGTAAAACTTTAAAATAATCGACCTCGATGGACTACAATCGGATGACACTTCCAAGACCCTCGCAGAACGCGTATGCCACAATTTCTCGCCAGCGTCAAATATCGAAGACTATTGGCTACTATTTCAAGAGAATACTTCATGCGAATACGAAAGAAACTCCAATTAAGCTTTATAAGAAAAGAATTATTAGCACAATTGAAAGAATAGCACACGATCGAGCATATAGAGAGATATCTCACTCCAGATATGGTGTTCCAAAATGTATTAGCCATGGATACAAGCATTAAACAGAATACTGTTGAGTTGATTAAGATACAATTGTTGTATTGTCAATATCCATCCTACTTATATGAAGTGAGAATAACAATATCTTAACCTAAGCTAAACAAGGCTTCCGGAAATGACGGCATTCCTACCGAGACAGGGGATGTATTGACAAAAAAACAACAGAGATTTTCAAATCGACACCCACCATCTATTCATAGACTTCAAAGCCGCATTCTAAAAACTATACCTACAGAGCCATGCCTAGTTTTTGTATACCGCCCAAAGTCGCCCGTCTTTGTAGAAAGACGATAAAAAATGCTCGTTCTTCATTTAGGTCGGTAACGACCTCACCGAAACATTCGTTACCAAAAAAAAAAAAAATTACTTGGGCAAGGTGCATTGACTTTTTCCTTCTGTAATAACATTCTTGAGATGATATTCCAAAAGTATCGAACCATTCACACAAATCTGTTGCACATATCACACGCTGACGATATTAATATCATTGGTCGTACCCAACGTGATGTCCCAGTGACGATTGCTATTATTGAGAAGGAAGCGGCTAAAGATGTGTTTGGCAGTAAAAGAGGACATGATCAAGTTTATGTTGCAATTGACAGCTACAACTTTGAGCTAGTAAGGAACTTAGTCTACTACTCCGATATTAAATGTGGTAACGGCATCTTCTCAGCAATCAATCAAATAATTACTCCTGGGAACTGGTAGCATAGATGGGAATTTAGTAATAAAGCCTTCAACCTATTTAAGACCCTAATTATCCCAGTCTACTGCGCCGGATCATGAACCCTAACAAAAGCGGATAAAAAATGCATGCGTCGTTTTAAGCAAAAAAATTCTTAGAAAGTCTACAAACTCCTATTTGCGTTGACGGGCTATGGAAACAAGGATTTGACGAACTCTACAGCGTCAAAGACATGATAAAACACTTTAAAATGTCTTGGAAATGTAGAGCGAATGAACGCCAATACTCCAGCACACAGATTCGACGATTTCCAACCAGACGCAATAGAGGAAGACCTCGGCTTAAGTGGCGCAAACAAGCAAAAATAGTCCTCAACCCAATTAAGACAGTAAACTAAGGACCCAGCGAATTTGAGAGGTGTTTTTTTTTTAAGCCGGGGTCAAAAACTCTTGACGCATATCGCGCATTATTATTAATATTGACTTACTCTCTATCGGAAAGTTTGAATGGTGTAATAACCAGATAACCATTGGAACTGTCACGCTGCGAAAATAGTCCGCCACCCGTTTCAACACCATCCGGCCGAACAAATGATCTTGGACCAAGGTACATTTCCTTATCATGTTGAAACTGTCCACGAACATTGACAAGACGATATTCCATTCGATTTAGTTCTTCCAAGCTGTTCATAAATATCAAATATTATTTAATACAGATTTGTATTCCTTACTCACTTATCAGGGAGATCAACTGGTTCAGAATGAGTTTTATCCGCCAACTCTTTGATAAGACTCTCTTTCCATACTTTTCGTTTCACCTGCCAGCATCCGAGACCGAATGTAGTAGCAGGTATAAGCTATGAACAATAACATACAAGCATTCTGAGCAATTTATATCATACAGGTCTTACTAGGAGGAACCATCCAAGTGCTGAGATTTTCTTCTTGTCATGTTGGCCCAAATCTGGCCGAAGACTCAGATGCTGATTAAATTTATTCGCGAAGCAACGTTGACTGCCTTTTGAAATTAATTGGATTTGAAATGACTTAGATTTTATCAGAGAGGACACGATGATGGGACGCCTTCCTATAACCGCAGCTACTTGTAGCATTTTAATATCAATACAAAAAGGCTCTGTCTTATGAAATACTTTTGAACACTTTGAATCTACAAGGTAGTGCCGGCTGTCATCGTCAGCTGATTTTGTATGTTTTGAGTGGAGCAGCAAATGACGTTTTAAAAGTGAGTTTCGATGGTCGATACTCGATTGACGTCATCTTAAAAAGTTTGAATGTTTTTTTTTTAATTATGACCGTTGATGATTAGCAAAAACCAAAAAACATGTCGGAATAGTAGATAAATTTGGTTACGTTTTCTCTACTACACTAGTCCATTCTGGGATGATCGTACATCTGTCACTTTTCAGTGAATTTCCGCCTGGCTATGGCATTTGAATTATAATAAGGTACTCATTCCGTAACTTTTAAAATGATAATCGTTTACGAATTCTGCAATTTGTTTCAGGCTTTAAGACAATACGAGTCTTGAAAAGTAAAGCAAATCGTTTTTGGAAACATAATTATACGAATCCGCCATAAAAAGCGATTCGCCGCACATTAGGTATAATAATCCCCTCTTCTGCACATAAACTTCAGAATAACGTTAGCTTGAGTGGTTTTGTAACATAAAGGCCACTTAGAATGGGTATCTGTAGCTAACGCTTGAAGCTGAGTCAAAAGTAAAAAACAAGGCAAGCCGTTAGTACTAACACAATGTGAATCTGTAGTTGAATGAATGGCAACTTCATGCTAGAAATGTATCTCTCTTTTGACAGCGATAAAAGATACCAGCTAATGATACACATAATGGGCGGCCCATAATGGAGGGCAATTTGATGCAAGAAATGTTTTTCTCTTTTGACAGCGGTACAAGATAATACCAGCTAACAAATATACATTCTGGGCGGCCCTTAAAAAAAACGATCTGCAAGTAAACGATAGTCACGACAATGTGCTATTTTATAAACGACAAAGGCGTACAAAAAGTGATGCCAATCGAAATCGAAAAAAAAAACATTTATTTTAAGCGCAACCAACTTTAATTCAACTGTGAAAATTCACTGTCAAAAATAAATTAAACTTTCCATGTCGGATGAAGAAAAGCGGAAATCAAAACCACATTTCTTGGACGAATTTCTGGTTTACCCTTGTTAAAATACCTATATGTTTTAATGTATTTATTAAAAATCGTATTAACATTCTTAATTACATTTCTACACTCAGATATTATTCACCTACATTTTCAATCGCGTCAGCTAATCCCGAATTCCCAACAATTTGAATTTCACAGATACTAAAATGATCGGATTGAAATCACTCACAAAACTATAAAACCGAAATGTGGAACATGGAAATTCACTCTTTTTTAACTTCGAAAAATGCCGAAATTTCACTTTGGTCTGATTTCAATGGGCCTTCGCAGTTCGCACACGAGTATGCTTCAACCGGTTGAACCTCATGTTTGTTGGAGGGACGGGTGAGGAGGGTGCACAGTTTGAGAGCCAGTGGAGAGCAATTTTCTATCCAAAATTAAGTGGTTGAAGAGGTGTATAAAAAAACAAACAAGAGTTTCAACAAAAATAAGTCGGTATCACTTAATTTTAATAGTTTGTGTTGTATATTATCGCGGATAATAACAGTACACACACACACACACACACACAAATAAAGCATTTTATATTACACAAAAGTCAACAGGCTGAATATATTCTCGTGTGTTTGGAAAGTAACCATAATGACTAAGGTTGAAGCATACTCGAGTGCGCAGGGCCAGAGCCTTCGCACACGATTATGCTTCAACCGGTTGAGCCTCACGTTTGTCGGTTGAACGGGTGAGGAGGGTGTTCAGTTTGAGAACCATTGGAGAGCAATTTTACAAAATTAAGTGGTTGAAGAGGTGTAATCTACCAAGTCATGTATGTGTTTCTGACATTTGTGAAAAGTGACGTCGGCTAGTACTGTGTAAATCGAATTAAATATAAAAAACAAACACGAATTTCAACAAAAACTATTATATGCCCACAAATCAAGTCGGTAGAAACATATAAATTAAATTGAAACAAACCAGAACCGTACACACACACACACACACACACAAATAAGGCGTTATATTACCTACACAAAATTCAACCGCTTGACCATATTCCCGTGTATTTGGATGGTTACTTTCCAAATACAATGACTACGGTTGAAGCATACTCATGTGTGCAGGTCCAGTTACATTTCGAGTGAAAGTGAAATGTAGAACCTAGCTGTAACCCTAATATTCGTTTAACAAAATATGGCCACAAGCAGATTGCGCAGCCATTTTATTTCGCCTGTAGAGCAAGTGCGATTTGGTACAACAGTTAGGGCCCCCTATCATTGAAAACCCTCATTGGAAATTTTCTTTTACTTCTTGCGGCTTTTTTATTAATTCAATCATTGGCGAGTAGGTGTCAAAACAAAACTAATGAATTTTAGAACATGATTAACCAAAAATATTTAAATTTCTAGTTATAGTTGCAATTTCACCGAACTGAAACATAATTTTCCAATAATTCTTATAAGAAGCTCTATATATTTCAATTAGATCATGTGTTGTGTTCCAATGAAGTTATTCAATGATAGCTATAACTGGGCCCTTACCTATATTAACAAAAAATAATATTGGAAGTGAGTGATTAAATTTCTAAAAAGCATTTCAAAAGTTTACAACGTTTATCATCTCAGTTTACAGAGTCAATCCCTGTGCGCAATTTCCGATGTTGTTGTAAAAGGTTTCCCATACAAATTTTGACAGTTCGTTTAGCACGTCGTAATTTTCCAACGTTCACAACGAATTTCCGACGTTGCATGAATACCCAACCCATAATGTTTTTGTGTGGGATAAAAAAAAATGGTCCAGTTTGGCATAAATTATTCTTTGATGTTTTCATGAAATTGTATTAGCTTCTGCTCTGATTGCACAAATTCTTCTAATGCAGGGTGTTCAAAACGCATAAGAGCTTTCATTTAGGGGTATAGAGAAATGGCTAAGGAATTTTAGTAAATTTACGATGCAAAGTAACTAATTGCAATAAAAATTAGTTGAATTTGTAAATGTCTGATCTGATTATTAGACATATGTGTTAACACAAATTGTTTGACACGTTAAACAAACAATCAAAAAAAAAACAAATTTAAAACGATCCTTTATGTAGTATTCAATGTTCACAAAAACAACTGAAAGATACATTTCTTGCGTTTTTTTACCCAATTCGAAGAAAGATCGCATAATTAATCGTTCTGCAGTAAATACATATGTATAAAAATTTTCAAATTAAGAGCAAAATCTTTGGAAATCACTTTAACAATTTTCGAAGACTTAAGACTTTGTATTTATATATTGTTTGTACAATCGTCAATTGAATTTCTTATTTTTTCCTTATTTCAATTATTCACTTGATAACTTCCCATACAAATATGCGTTAGCTTTCAAAATGTCGATACGAAAAATTGCCACCAGGTTTTTGCATTCAGTCGTCAATTGTACTCGCGCAGTTTTTTGACCATTCTGAACCCACCCCTATACCCAAGTCCCAACACGAAAATACGACTTCGTCTTGCTAACCATAGTTTAATTGCTATGGAAAAATCAAAGCGCTTTGCCTAACTGAACGTGCCACAAATCCAGCATTGCCAACACTTTGGGCCTACCCTTAACTCAGCACCCACCCAACCATTATTTCAAACGATACTCGAACTCATCGATAGACCCCCGTTACATCTTAATAACAAAAAAACACAACGACCATTTTATTTTATTTTCTTTTATTCTCCATTTGTTTTTTTGATTAAACTATCTTACCTGTTTTATTATAATAAAAATGAACAGAAAAATAAATGTCGATTGGATATACCTACTATATGAACAAACACATGTTGATTGCTCTTTGTAAGTGATATTTAAACGTCAACGTGTTTTTCGTATTTTTTTTTTATAAAATTGGAAACACAGCATTTTTGTTTGTTCTGAATGGTGAATTATAAAAAAAAGTTCAAATAAATTCTGTATACACAGTGCCTGATTTGTGGTTTGGAATTAAAATAAACATACATATTTATAAGAATATTTTGTTTAACGGTTTTTTTTTGTTTATTTCTGTTTTGGAAATTTATTGTTTTTTTTTTGTATATTATTTGGGTTAAATTCTATATAATGACTACTTATAATTAACATTTTAATTATTACATGTACTCTTCTCGTTTTTTGTTGTTGTATATTTTTGAAATAACGGTTTAAATGTTTTTCTTTTGTTACTGTAATGTAATTCTTTTTTTAACATTTTGAAAAAAAAAAATTTTTTTGTTTACTTATTAATTACAAAATAATATTACGACAATAAAAAGGGCGTGGTAAATTAGTTATTATTTTAAAACAATTCTTACACTATGTTTTTTTTTTAATATAGCCGCTGTTGCTTAGAAACGACTTTTTGTTGCAAGTGCGTGGTTTTTACTGCGCTCGGTGTTGAATGGGGGTAAATCTGATATACCACTTACTTTTTACCCAATCGCACAGTTTTCATTATTTTTTGCTGGTAGATTTCAATTCAAAACCGAACGACTTTAAACTATATAAATATATTACATGATGAATCTTAATATTTTGAAAATATCGTTACAATGTGACTCCGCAGCAAAACTGAGGGGTTTCTTTGAATGATGGTACTGGTGGCATCAATGGATGGTGGTGAGGAGTGCCATATATAAAATTGCTGGTTCTTTAATTTATTTATTTTTTTAATTTACAAATTACACCAATGGTGTCAATCATTGGCGGCAGAGAAAGGTGATTGAGGGTTGTTCACCTGCATATCACTCGTTTGGTCATCAAGACGACGAATGTGAATGTTCATTGCATCTGTCGCATCTAGTCAGATGCCTTTGGTTGTTCAGGTTGTTGCATCAGGTCCTCGAGCGCAAAGTAACTTCCCGGAGCTTGAGAGAGACTTTGGGTGACTGCTGTTTCACCACCGGCGGTCGTTGTGATTACGGTCCCTTCCATCTCCTTACCTTCTACACCCTCGTGCTGTTGGGTGACTTGAACTATTTGCTGTCCATCGGCAGTATACGATACAGAAACTGGAATTCGGACGCCTCCTTCGCCAATTACGTGCGCCCCTTCGCCCAACTCACCATCCTGTCCCTGCTGGATGACAAGGTGTCCGTCGGCATTCAGAAGTGAAGCGTCAATAAGCTGTGGTTCATTGTCGCCTTGTTGCACAATCACCATCTGATTGTTGTCGCCGATCATTTGGAGAGTTTCGCCATCTAGGCCGTCGCTGGTTTGCAACACGCCGACACTCTGTAGCAACTGCTGAATTTGTTCGCTGTCGGTTCCCTGTACAAGAATCTGATTACCGTCAGCATCTGTGATGATGTGATTATCTAGTTGAAGGAGTTGGCCATTCTCGTTGAGAATGAATTTAATTTGGCCACCTTCGACACCGGCTTGCATGTCTTCCAAGTCCATTGGAACTTGATCGCCAGCCGCTATGTTTTGTTGGTTTTCATCGTCTTGACTTTGATCGACCTGTTGTTGCTGAACTTCTTGTTGTTCTTCTGATTCTTGGTTTTCCCCAGCAGTGGTCGTCTCTTGCTGGTTTTGCTGCTCGAGGGTAACAGTCGAATGCTGACTATTGCTATCTTGGCCTTCGTTATCGTCGTCCAAACTTGGCATACTCACCGGATGACCAGCTGAACCCGATCCACTTGTGCCTTCTTTTTTCTCATCGGAATCTGCTGCTGATTTTTCAGTCGACTGGCCACCTTCGGCCGACGATTCACCCTTATCCATTCCTTCATCAAGGTGATCTAATACGGGCATATCAATGCTCACTGCTACAGGCTGTGCGTTGCTATCTGCAGTTGCTTGCTGTTGTTTTGCCGCCGCCTATAAAATAATAAAATAATTTATATATGCCAATTCATTCCGTATAAGGTCTCAATGATTACTTACCTCGTTAGCTTGTTCAGCAGCATCTGGTTGTGGTATGGTTATATTAAATGTTATACCACCAACCGCATTCTCTTGACTCGTAATAACCAAATTATCCCCAGAGCCTTGCGTGCCGTCTGCGCCGGATGCACCTGCATCGTTGTCAGACTTGTCCGAATGCATTTTCTCAAAAATGCTCTCAATGTCCGCCTCAGATATGGATGCAGCGTTGTTAGTGCTACCACTCATAACCAAACCGCTGGGATCATTCACTTCCTTGCCATCACCTCGAATCAGACTTTGACTGACGCTTGCCGATGTTGTGAACGAAGTCGTGCTAATGCCCGCGCTTGTTACAGTCGATACCATGGGCGCTGTGGAGGTCTTCTTCTGTGTTTGAGACTTGTGTGTCTCCATATGTTGATTATAGTAGTTCTCCTGAATAAAGGTCAATGAACATATTTGGCACGTAAAGAACCGAATTGCCTTTGAGTCAACACCAGCTTCCGCCGATTCACTAAGAGCCTCATCAATTGTCTCTTGCAGAAGCTTTTGGGTGGTCATCACATGCGGCTGCGATTGATTCGTCTGTTGTTGTTGCTGTGTGATTATTTGAGTCACCTGTTGTGTTTGCTGTTGCTGTTGTGGCTTGTTTTGATGTACTTCAAAATGCTTCACGAGCATCTCACGCTTGGGGAACGACATTGAACACGTTCCACACTTGAAATAGTTGGGCTGATGTGCCTTTGCGTGAATAGTGGCTTGCTCACGAGTTTCAAATCTAGTTGAGCAGAGGCGACACTTGAACGGTTTCGGTTTTACATGTTTCCGCATGTGCTCGTCAAAGATTGCTTTGTCAGTTGACTTGTACTGACAATGATTACACGTATAGAGCTGTGTAGTTTCACCCTGTTTGTATTCGTTATGATTGACTTCCATATGTTTTTTGAGGGCCAGCTCGCTGGTGAAGTTAACTTGACACAATTGACATGTATGCAAGTCACTGGACTGTTGAATTGCATTAGTGGCGACTATATTTGCTGTTGGGTTGGTCGCTGTAGCGCCATGCTTCTCCGTCATGTGTTGTTTCATGGCGGCCAGATTGGCAAAGATCTTCTTGCAGATTTTACAATGGAAATTCTGCTGCTTGCATGTCTCATAATGCGGATTGAAGAGTTTCAAATCGGGAGTTTTGAAATCACAGGACAAACATTTGTAAATTTTTGTTGTTGTCTTTTTTGGCAACTGTTGCTGCTGCTGTTGGATTTGTGGAGGTGTGATTTTAATCTGCTGCACCGCGCTCACTGAAATTAGAAATAAAATATGAGGGAAATTATTAATCAAACAAGTAATGTATAAATCGCTGTAGGTATTATGCAGCACTATCGTCTCCACAGACTTTTAGTCTGATCCTATCTAGTAGTGCGAATGAAGTATAGTTAGATCAGGAACATCACAAAGGGAGGAGTATGTTTATACCTTTCAAACTGGTTTCACAGATTGTAGTAGCCCGTAACGTGGTAGACGCAAAGAAATCTGCGTCGTGGACATACATACTATCTGTTTGTAAAATTCGATCGTGGAAATTGATCCGGCAGAGAGCAGAGCTCGAGAACCCGTATCGGCTTTTGAATCACCAGTGAAAGTCCAATAACTTTGACTGCATGACTCGAAATCCTGGCAGTATCTGACCAAAAGATAAATAACCGCAAAGGGAGAGAACTTCAACCTGTAAAAAGTACGTTCCATATACTTTGAGGACTTGATCAAGCAGATCAATTGTTGAAAGATTGCATGAATGACAAAATATACGGCTGAATACCTTTGAAGTCGATGACAAATTATTCTAAAGTTGGGCGTCTACTGGACGCGATCTTGGGTGGTTGATAGAGGAAGCTGCAGTAAAGCTTAGTATGGTACATTCGGTACTAATGGCCACCTGCGGGGAATGGTGACATAGTAGTTTATCTGTGAAGGCCCATCGTGAACCAATCTTAGCCGACTTTATGTAGGTCCGCGTCCATTTGTTAAATGCTATGAGAACAAAGATTGTATAACCTCTGTATTCAATAAGCAATTGTAGTCAAATACAAAAATACAAATTTTTGGCGCAACAGGCTCGATAGTACCCAGGGCCGAGATATCTCACAACTATTCATGTGTGTGTGTGTACTTGCACGATGGTGGGACCTCCTGTTTTATGCCGACTTCGATCTGCGAATTTGTGATAAGCTTTTCCTGAGAATTGATACTATCGGATTTGTCAGATAATCACGAGCGGAGGGCTAGTAAAAAATCATTTAGGTGTTGCTATGGCTGGGGATTAAGGTGTTGCTACGGCTGGGGATCGAACCCAGATCTTATGCGCGGCAGTTCAGCGCACTTAACATCGCGCCATGAGCCCACCAAAAAGCTATTGTAGTCATTAAAAAAAAAGTATGACTCATGAAGTTTGGAGGGTTACTTCATAGTTGCTGCTGAGCACTTACCGCGCTTGGAAGTGTCTTAGCAACTTATGAGATTCTGGACTGTAAGAGTCCCATAAAGAAGATCGTGAGCCTGACCAGATGCTATAGCCTGGTACCACGGGAATCAGGAGTCAGGAATAAGACATGATGTCCTCGGACTGAATGGCTAAGCCTGATTAAGAGGTAGGCCCCTTGTGGGACTATCATGGTAGCTGTGGTTACACGGATTGGCAGCAACAAATGGTACTATCAGGTATATTGGTGGTGAAGACTTTGGAATACAAGAGGTGTAAGATCGATCTCAGCAAAGATTAAGTTCGTACATTACACAAGATTTTCAAAATTGCATCAATGTGTAACATGTCCTCCGTTGGGTTGTTAACCCACAGTTTTCTAAGGTTCTGTTATGTGGGTAGGCCCAACGTGAAATAAGACCTGTAATGGCTAGATGCTCATGTTAAGCATTATTTAAATTATCTGTAAAATGGTTATACAAAGAGAACTCACCGGATAACCGGGTAGTCTCTAAAAAAAAAACTCCCGAAACAATCAATAAGGAAATAAAATAAATAAGTACGAGATTAACAGGCCATATATGTCCTCCATTCTAGCATCTCCATTCATTTTTCTGTGATAATGGGATCTTCACTTTAATGTCGATTCTGAAAAGCAAATGTGAGAAACTTGTAATGAATTTGAAAATAGGTGGGTTTTTTACTTGACAAGCTTGAATGTTGTTACTTTGCGGTTTTGAACAAGGAACCCCGCCACTAGGCCTATATTAAAACTATGTGTCGTAAGATGACTGATTGTGTCGCCGTTTTGCGAAAATCTTAAAGAGGATTTTTTTTCCAGCGCGAACTTACTTAACCAGTCTACTAGAAAGGGCTTTATAGTCTCAATTGGCACCAACACGTTACCACTACATGTACTTTTAGTTAACATTTTGGAGCTCAGAGCTGTTTTACTCCTACATAGCACCTTCCCCTTGAAGAGAACAATGCGATCAGATCTTGTATAATCTTCTCATATTTGGAGTTAGCTCCGAAAACATGATGCTGAACATACTGATCTCTATTCAAAAACAAAACCTCTATCGGCTAAAAATCATTAATAAATCAGAAAACACCCCAAGACTTGCGACACTTGAATGGCCCCAATTACTACACATAGGCAAACAGTCCAACTAAAAACGACACGAACAACGTAATATTATTAGTTTTTCAGTTGTTCTAGAAGATATACTGGGTTTCTGAGAAAACATTGAAGATACTCAAATACCTCTAGATTCTGTGAAATCTTCTAGGCAAACTCATCTATATCGTCATAAGGTTAAAGGAAACATTCAGCATTGATACTACTTCTGGAAAATCAACTATTAGAAACCGATCTCAACTAACTGAGGTAGGGTTAGAGGAAACATTCAGCATATATAATACTTCTGGATACTCCACTATTAGAAACCGATCTAAACCAACTGGAGGTAGTTTGCTAAGGACCGGGCTAATTCGAGAGGTTGAGGTCCAGGTTCATTTCAGACTGTACAGCCACTTAAGGATCTTCATTGTTTTATAACCACTCCATTACGGAGCAGCATGGACAGTTACAATCGATTGACAAAGTGGCTGAGCTTCGTTTATTCTAGAAACAAGATAGCTGCAGTTACCAGTGAAGAGTAAGGAATTTTTACTACCGAGGAAACGGAGCAACATCCAATAACGTTTCCAATAAATCATCGGTATCCACCTCTGGATTGAATTGATTAATATTGAAAGCCAACGAAACACCAGTGTTGCTTCCGGCCGGCAAATTGACCATAGACCAAATCATCACATTAAGACAGATCCTGGAATTACCGAATTTTAAGTCGAGACACATCATCTTTTCATCGACTTCAATACCGCATATGATATATCGCCTAAAGCGATGGCGGAATACGTGATGACTAATACTGTTTCCTTCCACTGGAAGACACTCGATGGAAACAACTCATCTGAACTTATCCAAACATATACCCGATTCCAACAATGAGACGCGTTATAATGCGATTTCTTCAATCATGATGGAATAGAAAAAGTAAATACGAAAGGCACTATCTTCAACAAATCCGTCCAGCTACCGGGGTACGCAGACGCTTTCGACATCATTGGTCGAAACCAACAAACAATGGACATCATCATGCATGTAATGTAGGTACGTTGGTATAATACTATTTTCAATTGGAAGGCTTGGCATAACCATATTAGTCCAATGCATGTTTTAATTTCATCACCATGGTCGCCTTTAAAAAATAAAGGAGACCAGTTGTTCCAGATCTATCAACAAATAAACCAAATAGATAGATACACATCCATAGCACCTTAAATTAATGTAAATTACTCACCCTTTCTAGTTCTCGCATCGACCCCATCATCATTCATGTTAACAGCACGATTTACTGCATTTCCACTGTTCATTTTTTGCATTTTAATGGGCGGAGACGATGTGGCCGTTGTCTGGCTCAATGAAATACCAACTCCACTGGACAGTGTCGTCGTCGCGGCTGATGCTGTCGACGATGACGATTCATCATTTAAGCCATACTTCTTGTGCAGTAAATTCATAATGTTATTGCGCACTCGCTCTACATCGTTCTCCAGTCGATCCAAGTAATTTATTAGATTGTTGCATCTCGGGCATACCACATCTTCGACGCTGACAATCACCATAAACGCATCACCGACCAATTGACCAATTTTATTGGGAAACTTGGTGCTGGTGTGTGAGGTGACCATATCGGTTAGCATCTGGTTTTGTGTACCATTTGTTGCATCGTCGCAGATGTAGCATCTGCCCATCATGCTATTGCCACTGTTCTGTTGCTGTACATTGTTTGTGGAATTTGTTGTTGACGATACTATGGTGGTACCGACTTTTTGCTTTAAAATGCGCGGCTGATTAGGTCCGGTCACTGTGACAGCGCCACTCGATAGCAAATTGTGAATTTTACGCACTGCACTGTTCATTGGATTCATGTCTGGTGAGTTCACTGATTGTTGTGATGTTGCACCGTACACCTGTGTGGGCAGAAAACAATAAAAATATTTTAATTTGCTGTGGTAACACACAAACTGCAATATTGGATAATATTTATGAAATTTTTTTTTTGTTTGTGTATATTCTACTATTGACACTTGCAACGCGGAAAGCCGCGTCTTTCTTTCGTTAAGTAGGGACGAGCATCAGCATACCAAGGCACTTAGGGTAGGGATTTGAAAAGATTTCTCCTCTAATTATGTTGTGTGAAGAGAGGGGAAATACAAACACACACGCGCCCTATCGAAACATTCTTAGCTTGGGGTAACACTTTATGAACTCAACGACGAAATGGTGTCAGTTTTTTGTTCTCTTTTTTTAAATAGTGCAGCAATAAACCAGTATTGCCATTTGTAGAGTTGAATATTTTACTAAAAGTCGGGATTGCTAGTTGTACTACTATAGTATTGAAAATGATACTTTTTTGTGATGATGCTACTAGAGGGATGACCAGAATGCTTGTCTGTAGCTTGTATCGGGAATTTACTTCTCAATATCTATGTAGATATTTTAGGCTTACAAAACAATTTATGTGTAAAATATAAGAACAGCTAAGGCGGTTCTCCCACTGAGGCAACGTGCAACTGGCAATAGAAAACATGCGGTATTATCGCTTACAACTATTTTACATTGAATTAAATAAGAGGTCTCACATTAAAGCAACACAATATCGGTTGAACGAAAAATGTTGCTGATTGCGGCAATATTGCTGGCGATATATCGCGTCTTAGTGAAGCGTATGAACGGTCGACAAAAAAAATGTCGACTGAACAAATAAAATAAAACAGGAATTGCCGGTTGGTATGATTGAAATAATACTGTAAATGTAAAAATTAACAGTTGTTCCAGTGTAGCTTGTTGATCGATTTGCGGCGCCGCGTGCATGTGGACATCATTCACTTTGTAACTGTCGACGTTTTACGAGTCGATATTTTCCATATCGACATCATAAGAGACGACATTTTCATCAGTCTGTATTTTTAACAAATTATTTTCGAAAGTTTTAAATCGGCATTTTAAAAATTTGCAAATCGTACCCAATGATTATCAATATCAATATTTGGAAGTAGTGACAGATAGCTAGACGCTTTTTCGCCTAATACGATTTATTTAATGTGGGGAATATTATGGACGATCCAGTTTACAATACAAATTGTGCATAAATATTGTAAAAATTGTATACATATTTTTTGCAACACTGTTGCTTCAAAGTACCCAGGCTATGTAGAGTTTTTGGCTACCTTCTGTGATTAATATATTAGATATACCTAAAAAGTCTCCTAAACTATCGTCAACGATAATCATTTTAAAAGTTACCCAGGATATTTATCCAAAAAATTGGCTGCCTGTACCACACCCTTCAAAATATTTGAAAAATCAATCTTTTAAGAAAAAATTTGATGTGCAAATATTTTTATATTTGTTTTGAATCTATAATTTATAATATAGTTCGCCGGAATTCCTCATTTCAGCGAAATTCGTGATTTCAGCCGAAATGCTATATATTCCGCCATACAATTTCACATTCCAGAATACTGAGTTTAGTTGAAACTCAATTCACAGTCAACTGCAAAATTACTATTTTGCCCGATAAAGAAGACTGCCCCTGGTTATTAAAGTCAACTGCAAAATCACTATTTTCTTCGATAAGGAAGACTGCCTCTTATTTAGAAACGAAATTATTTCCCTAGATTACATTTATTTAGTCAAACCATAAACAAAAAAATGTAAAAAGTTGAATGAACATTTTTTTTGACATTTGGAACTAGTTTTTTTTGTTGGGATCACTATTTTCAAATGTTTCATTTAGATAATCATAAGACGAGTTTCGGTTTGATGTAAACGTACTATAAAATCATAACATTACAATTAGTGTAGAAGTGGATAACATGAACAAAAATATGAAACCATAAAAACAACCTTGTTGGCATGACGTTTCAGTTTCAGTGGGGGCAGATCACCGATTAGCGATTTGTTCTAATTTATATTTACGCCGATTTGTATATTTTATCACTCGTATTGATAAACGCTGATTAACTAATCAGTCACTAACTTTTGATATTTGTGCAGGTATTTCTTATGGGAATGCCTTGTTAGTCATTAATTAGCTAATCAGCGTTTATTAAGAACAAAACACAACACAACAACAACAACAACAACAAAACACGTCTAATAATAAATGGAACTTTGAAATCTGTCTTTTAAAAACTCAAATCTATTAAAAATCTTCCTCATATAAAATTGGCAACAATGATTTTCCAACTCATATTCCTCTTCTCAATTTTTTTTTCAATTAAATAAAGTTGCTTAAAACCCATTATCCCAAAAAATAAAGTCAAATCAAATTATTTAAAGAAAATAAATGATTATAAATGTTTACAATTCTATATCGTAGCGCAAGTGAATATGGCAAAAAAATTTATAACTCTAAAAATATTATTGAAATGTAATTATTTCAATAATATTTTTAGAGTTATAATTTTTATACATATAAAAGTTTTGAGATAAACTGCATAGCAAAACTTTAATAGAAGAAAAATTAACTCAGGATAAGAAAAACCTAGTCGGCATAGCTAAATTGGAAACATTTGCAATTTACATAACACGTAAAAAAATGTTCAAATGTCAAACTTGAATTTGTACCATGAAGTTGAGCAGGGGCGGAATTCTGCAACAGTGAGTTTTGCTCTGTACATGAAAAAAATGTGTACACTGTCTTGTTTCGATTCCGCAAGCGTGTAAGTGAGATTTTTTGACAGTCGTGTGTACACAAGTGAAAAAAAAATTATTCACTCATTTCTTGAATAAAGGCATCGTGAAAAAATGGCCGAACTGAAAATTTTGTTCACCACGGTGTAATGAAAATATATTTAGTTCACTTGGCTGACAAAAATATTCATTTATCTCTAGCCCACTCAAACTCACTGCATGTTGCGGCATCGCATAAATGGCTATGTGTGTACACGGTTAGTGAATGTGAGTTATGTGAAGTGTGTACACAGGCAGAAAACTCACGCTTGCGGAATTCGGCCATAGCAGTCAAATTTTCGCTTCAGATATAGTTACACTGGCCGTGTTCCAGATTTCAGTTTACAGCTGAGGTTAAGTATCGTGGAACGCAATTGACCAATGAGAACAGTGCATCGGCAAAGTTAACTTGGCAAAACTAAAACCCGGAACACGGCCATTTTGTGGGCGCTCACGGCTTGCCTTACTTTTAACTTCTGACTCAGCTAAAAGCTACATAAACGCATTCTGGCCAGCCCTTAAAGCCGGTCGCGTTGAAATTTATGTTCCACACAAATACTTCTACTAAGATAAACTGGCTGTTCGCTAGCTTATATATACTTTACACGTCGCACAAATATACTATTCGTTATACTCGACGAATGACAGATCGACACGTAGGTAGTGTAGTAATTTCACGTAATGGATGCATTTATCGGATAAAAGTTTTTGCAAAAGCAAAAAATTTGGCATTGACAGATGTTTTTGTGAGTGGTTCAATTGAAGGATTACCACCAAAGTGCGCAGATAATTAGTTTAAAATTATTTCTTTATGGAAAGTTTTTTTTTTCGGATATATCCGTAATTATTGAACACTTGAAAAAAAAAATTACATCTTTGTTGAGTAAGAACGCAAATTTTTCCCTGAATAGTCAGGTAGACGGCAAATAGATATACAGGCATATCGTGAATAAATTGTCAAGGGAATTTTTCTCTTGTCAGCTATGTAAATCAGATTGTTGAATGGGAACAGTTTCCCGGAAAAATTTATTCGCGATAGGCCAGAATGTAAATATTTTTGTACGATATTGTGATCTGTCAACATTTATATCGAAAATATTTTATGACAATTAGGGTTACCGGGAAATATTTTCAAAATTCAGAAATCAATTTGCATTGCTGTATAAGAAAAAAAATCCTTTGGAAACAGAATTCTCGATTACCCTAAATATCGGAAACTTTTGACAAGAATTTGATGTGTAAACAACATAAACATTGGAAAATGAAATTGCGAAATATTTTTCGCATTTCAGAACAATTTCAACTTATACAAGTTAATAAACCGACTCCAGAAAACAATCTTCAACTGACAGATTTGGAATATTTTGAAGGTTGACTATTGAGGATTGAGGAGTCCAAGGGGCTATCTCTCGATGCCATGGCCAACGGAGAAAGTCAACAAATGTGTCACGTGGCACTAAGTGGTAGGAAAGCCAAACTCTGCCATCAAGATCTGTCATTGTTATTATTCGGAATCGCGTGGAATCAGATGTTGATGTCAAGTTTATCGTGTGTAGGGTATTTCTAGGTTTGTTTTAATATAGTTAGTGTATATTAAAATGCTTAAACCAAGATGTAGTTTTGATTATCTTAATGTCTACGATAGTAATTAGATTCGATATGGTTCAGTCTTTTAAAATAATATAAGCAAAGGCATTTTTTCCGATTTTCCTATTTTCTGCTCTTTTTTTTTGTAAAGGTCCTTTTAGTCCGTCCGTCGCCTTAGTTAGTTGAGCCAAGAACTACCCCCGTCTGACGAGTTAAGCCGAGCAAGAAAAATTTTTTTTAGATTCTGTTGGCTGCTATCTACCCATGTTTCCAATTTCACATCAGCAAAAATTCTGAGTGAAGAAAATAGCAAAAATAGGTGGAAAGAAAATTCGCGAAATTACATTTTTTACAAACTTACGCGAGCGCAACTTATAATAATTAGTTTCTGTTAAATTTTTGAGCACATAGTGTTACCAGTGTCGTATAACATTCCACTGACTGCTTAAAGAAACGTCTGAATTTCTGAATGAATAATTGAATACTTTGAATGAAATTTACCTAACCGACTTCCTGTAGTTTATTTTACACTTGTACACTTGTATCAGAGGATTTGCTCTGTGAAAAATGTGCAAATCCGCTGTTTTATTGAAAAATTGAGTTCAGCGATGTGGTTTATTTCTGGCTCAACGGATACGTAAATAATTAAAACTGTCGCATCTGGAGTGATGAACAGCCACATGGTGTTGTTTATGTGCTGGTGGCATCATCGGTCCCTTTTTCTTCAAAGACGACGTTGGAAGAAACATTACCGTCAACAGCGAACGATAAAAATTTAAAATGATCTCTAATACTTTAATAATATTTTCATCGATAAAATTTTTTTTATAAAGTCGTTTTAAAAAAAAAATCTTTATATCGATATTTAAACAA
Organism: Rhingia rostrata; assembly: GCA_949824845.1. Lineage (NCBI taxonomy): Eukaryota > Metazoa > Arthropoda > Insecta > Diptera > Syrphidae > Rhingia > Rhingia rostrata. The sequence goes on from OX463757.1 coordinate 41,628,874, forward strand.
GAACATATAAAATGATTGTTTAAAATAATTGTTTTTTATCAGACCAGAAATTTTTTTTTAAAGTTTATAACACGCGTGATTTTTGTTCATATTTTTAAGGCTTAATAAAAAATGAGAACAAATAACCAAATCGGTGATATGGCAGTTATTATCCCATCTGGCGTTTTGATAACTGAAGGTTTAAGTTTGAATTTCGAATAATTAAAATTTTATTTAAACAATCGGTGTTTTGTTGACAAGTAAGTCATTTCTGTACCCAAAAGTAAACATAAGAATATGCATTTTATTTATGTAATTCATAAGAAACACAATGTACATACCTAATTATATTGACAGACCAATAAAAAAAGGAGGTCGGTCTATTTGTGTTTCTGTTTTGTTTTACTCATAAAATTATTTATATGCAAGTCTCTGGTGAGCCAACAGTGTAATCGATACCAGCCAACAAAAATTGTATAAATTTAATTGCAGCAAAACAAAAATCGTTGACGGTAATTCTACTGAGTTGGTGTATCATATTTATTTTTCAAAGTCCCAAATAACTTATATACGGCGTGTTTTTTTCTTTTTCTGTTTACTCTAAATCAAAGATTTTAAAGTCATACAGATGACGCATTGAGAACAAAAAAAAAACAGAAACTTTTGATCACCAGCTTCATGATATAGGCTTGCGGTGTGCAGTGTGCACAAATGAGAGACGAGATCCAAACTTATGGAACTATGTAAACGGGCTGTGCCAGCACGACCCGCCATAGAACAATTATTCTTCCATTTAGTGCGCCATCTGTATGACTTTATAGTCTGTCCAAATCTATATAGGCTTAGCAAACAATTTACGTGTTAAATACAACAACCCCTTAGCCTATATATATTTTGTAAAGCCTGTACAATTATCCAGTCTTACACCCTTAGCCGGAATAGAAAACGTGTCACCAAACCTATTTGTTGTAATTGTTATCGAAAACGTTTTCGAAAAATGCTAAAATTGCAAAAACTAGCATCGGAGAATTAATACGTGAGAATTCAATGTTTTATGAAATAATTTGATGTGAATATATTTTTATATTTGCTTTGAATATAAAATCAAAACATTACAATTAAATGTTGAAGTTGATAATCTGCCCTAGCGAGGTTTCCGTCGGAGCGGACAATTTTCCACAACGCATACTTGGTCGGAGGTTCAAATTCCATTCGAGGTAAACGTATCGGAGGAAAACTCACTTCGCTACAATTACAATAAATTACGCCGCGAATTTGTGTCGGAGGAAATCGAAAAAATAATTGCTCTCAGCTGTCAAATATTGCACGAAAAATGCACCTGAACGCACTTCAACGCAATTAGCCGAGACGCTACAAAATATCAAAGAAATATTCCGAACAGCTTTTTGGAAAAATACCTCCAAGCTAAAATCCTCCGAATCGTACAAAATGGTAGAATTTCCCGCTCCGACGGATACCTCGCTAAGGCTGAATGAATGGTTGTACAAACTTTTAAAATTCTATGGTTATTCGTCTTTATAAACCGACTTGGATTGAATTTTCCATAATTTCATATAAAAGCACTTGCAAGTCGCTTATATTAATCAGAAAAAAATCACATGACAAAAATGGCTATTTGGAATTTAAAACGCACATTAAAAGTGAATTTTTCTGAAAAAATGATCAGTGAACGTTTTTCGTGGATCTTTTTTTCCTATGATATTTGTTTAAAAGAATGTGCTAATCCTGAGTGTTGCTGAACGGATTTCGATATGGTTTTCACTGCTATAATCTGCATTTCACTGAAAATGCTAAAGTGCTTCAAAATTGCTCTATCCCTTACAGGAGATGAGCATTCGATGTCTAAGGACCGGTTTTTCAGTTCGAGATCATCCGGGTTACTGGATTAAACTCGAGTTAACCCAAAAAAAGTATTTTTTCAGTCAATATAAATCCACAGGTAACATCGAGTTTACTTAGCAAGTTTAGTGAATTAAATGATCAGATGTTTTAGACGGATGATAAAATACCAAACAAACCATTATGTTCAATTCCATTTGTGTGGACATTATATAACTTTTTTAGAAATTTAATAGGTCTAACTGTTTCAAATATTGATTTCGACTGTTTTAAGAAAAAAAAGTCTTGTAAGATATCGACGAAAGCCTTTTTTTGTATGGGTAAAATGAAACCAAGGAGCTGATAACGGAGCTGTTGCAGGTTCTACACATTTCGATAACTTTTTGACAGCAAACTAAATGAATCATAAGTGCTACCAAATCAAATTACCACACATGAAGTCAAATTTAATCCTGCACTAAAAACCGGCCCTAAGTGGTAGAAATCAAAAATGTTCATCATTCAAATTGTACCCGGGCGTTGTAGTTTTCTTCGTTATCGGTTTAACTTAACACATTTTTACAGCGTCCGGTCAAAGTACAAAAAACTTTGAGCAATCAACCATTACAAGACAATTCAGTAATTATTATTGACAGCTTTTTAGCGCAAAGATTGTTATTAGGGTGCGCAGACGAAATTTTCTATTTTGTTTGTTCCAATCACATAACTTCAAAACTCTGCCATTACAATAACAGTTCTGTTCTCGTTAAATATTGTTTTTTTTATAATTTTTATTGAAAATAAATAATTGTAGTTACAGTACACATATAGTCTGGGTTGCCAGCACGTAAGTTAATACAATCGAGGATTGTTGATCGACTTGCAACTCGAAACAAATGTTTCTTGGTAGCAAGTAACTTGAAACGAGTTTGATTGTGATTTGTACCTAAAATGCCATTGTGAACAATAATGTGTAGTGTCAAATTTATATTTCTGAATTTTAAATACATTAATCATTTTACAATTTCAAATAAAAAATACATAATAGGGGTATTCATGCAACGTCGAAAAGTCGTCGTAAACGTTGTAAACATGATAAAATTACGACGTGATAACTGAATTGTCAAAATTTGTATGGAAAATCTTTTCCAACAATATCGGAATTTTCTCACAGGAATTGAATTGAAATTGAAATAAACTGAGATGGTTAAACGTGGTAAACTGACATTTAATCAGTCACTTTCACACAAAAAATTTTGTAGAACTGAAACAGAATAGGAACACAATTCTATCGATAAATAAATTACTAAATTGATATTTAATTCAATGGGTTACCGCTTTATTTTGTGGTACATTTTTAGCGTCGTTAAGGAAACGTCGTCCTAAAACTACAATCTTTCACACGTAGTAAAATTACATGAGTACCCTTAATATTTTTAGAGGATGCTGAATCTGACGGTACAATCGAGGAGAGACGATTGCACCAAAATATGTGCTGCCAAACGTCGATTGTTTCGATAAAACTCGATTGTATCAAGTTACGTGCTGGCGCCCTTGATTCTCAAATGACGTGAATTTTAAATTTTTATCCGAAAGTTGAAATGAATTTGTTTTGACGTGTGATTTACATGATACAACGAAACACATATCGTTTTCGCATTTTAATTTTTGTATCACTCAGAGCATATTTACGTTATCGACGCTCATGTTCAAGACACAAACAATTTGAGAATTTACTATTTTTTACTGGAAAAGTATGGGAGCAGACCTAATAACATCAATATGTGAGCATTAAGTGTCATGTGAATAGTTTCTTGAGCAGACTCATGTACTCCATAGGAGTATTTGAGGAATTTTCATAACTTAAAAAGTACTTTGACAACGGATGATGAATCTCACAGAGTTACATCACATGCATTGTGTTGGTTGAAATCTAGAAAACGACATAATGTTGGTCAGAAACTTTTTTTAAATTTAGTTAGCTGTTGGCGCTTTTTACACCACACCTAGTAGGTCCAACAAAGTCTTTGCACACATGTTTGTTCAGCCTAAATTTAAAGGCTAAAAGGCGGATGATAAATAAATGGACATATAATCATTGGTAAAATCAAATTAGCCCTCGATTCTAATTTGATCCAAATACTTAACTATTGGTTCTGTGGCCCCAGTGCCATTTTAAACAATTGGAACCCATAAAACAATCTGACTATATGCGTTTGGTAATTCTGCCGATTAACAATATGCTCATAGAATCAAGTATCTAGGAATCTTAGTTTGCATAGGTTCGTCCAAAGTGATTAACGTTGATTGTTGACAATTTCTTTGTGGATGTTAAATTTAGAGCTTAATGGTTCAACAAACAACAATGGCGCAGAAATAGTTAAAAGGACCAAAGTGATATATCTACATATTTTTGGTGCAACAGTCTGGCATAGCTTTTTCTTTTCTGCGTGTGTAGTTCTTCCACGGTTCGAGTCCGAACATTTCTGAACAAATCAGGAAGGCAAAGCAAAAAAGTAGTCACTTTCTTCGAATGTTTACTCCTTTGAGGGGAGAAGATACGAATGCAAACTTTATTATCTGTACTAATATTAAGATGTAAGAACAAAAGACAAAAATACGTAGGCTACATTGGCTCGGCCACATCAATCGAATCATCTAAAAGGCTGCATTGAAGAAAATCTTCTAATCACAGCCGTCAAGTTCGAGGTGACAAGGAATAGCTAACTTCCGGTTTATGGATCAAGCGATGGCGGATACCAGAGTGCTTGAACATAACTGGAAGCAACTTGCTCAGGAGCAAAGAGGATGGATGGCTGCCTTGTCTTGGGTAGAGAGCCTCAATAGATTGAGAGCTCGTTAAATAAAGGAAGTAAGTGTTTTTTGACAATTGATACTACTCGTATGATATATCAGGTCATCGCTGGAGAAGGCCACTCAAAATTCATTTTTATGTTGCTACGGCTGGGAATTAAATCTCGAACTTCTGCTCGACACTTCGTTGCACTTCCTATCGCGTGACAAGGCCTGTCTTTTATTGGCCTTTTTTAGACTCTCAACAAACGTGTCAATCTACAAATAAGAAATACCCGCGCAAATCTTAAAAGTTAGTCAATGATTTGTTAACCGGCGTTTTTTAATACGGGGTCAGTTAATATTTAAATAAGTTTCGTTTCGCTAAGATCTAAATCTGAATATATGCCCCAATTGTTTCGCGCCGATAACGGTAACGCATCTACTTAATCCATGTTTCCTATTATCACATCACTCACACCTAAACAACTATAGTTCAAATCAAAATCTATTGGACCTACTCAGAGAACCAAATAAAAGCAATATTGTTAAGATAAAAGATATTTTAGAACAACTAAAAATTAAGATATAACTATCATTAATACCAAGAGCCGAAAGCCTTTGCTGCTAGTTTGCTCTTATCAAATATATTTTGTAACAATTTTAAATTGTACATTAATATTCTAATAAATAAAAAAAAAAATGAATATATCGCACACGTATTTACTTTCTCAAATTTTAATTAAATGCCCACATAAATTGAATTAAAAATAGTAAAATATCTGATCGTTGAATCCAAGGGTTAACTCGGCAAACTTGGCGGGTTAACTCGAAATTATATCTGTAATTAAATTGACTGAAAAATGAATTTCTCGAGTTAAGACTTTTGTAAGAGTTGGAGCAGTAAAAAAAACTTAGGTATTGGTAGTTTCGGGATTTAAACAAGAGTTCTTGGGCTTAGTAGTTCAATGCACAGACCACTGCTCACTGCACCCACTAAAATGTCACCCCCACGTTTTGGGGATGTTTAAATTTTAGTATAGAACGGAATAGGGTATTCAACGATTCGCGCAGTGGATTGTAGTTTTCTCATGCTTTTTTGTCGTATTATTAAAGGAATTTATCATTTATCGAAGCAAGAAAATTGTTGTTTGACAGGAAAATTAAGCATCAAATCCCAGCGGAAAAAAAACTTCTCAAGGATTCGTAAATGGCAAACCTATAATTATGTTTAAAAATGAAATAAATACTACTAATGGGCTCAACAACGGAGGAATTTCCAGCTGATTGTACTAATAATAACCCCGACATAAAAATCCATATTGCGGAAATTTTCCGCATTTAAAATTACTAACATATGTATGTATTCCTAAAATGGCATAAATCATGACTCGGTATCATTTCAAATCGTGCTTACGAAATCTGACATTTAAATCAATACAGACATACACAAAAAATCTCTTCGGATCCGAATGTCCAACCTTTGCTTGTTTGTTTTTCAATCATAATTCTGATGTTTTTGATTTTTTTTTCATATGCATATGAAAATGTTCATTCCTGGTTTGGGAGGACCGTAAGATCTCACCGTATGGTAATTCTAAAATAACGACGGCAATCATCTGGTTTCCCTATCCAATATATGGGAATTAGCTGAATTATGGACGAGGGTTCTTACAAATATGAAATCAAAAAAAAAAAACACAAAAGCTAAGCAAAGATCAAAGCTATTTTAGATTCTTCAACAATCATGCAAATATCAGCGAAAACGTATCTCTATTTAATATTATATTCACATAATCAGTTCTGTATTATTTGTTTGTCATTTGCAAAAAGAAGTCAACTGATCACAGATCAAGGAAAACATCACAAAAACAAATTCAAAAATATATCTTATAGAGTAGAGTAGGTACAAATTACGTTACACAAGCTATAACATTCAGTAGTAAAAATATTATTTCTTTGAAAGACTACGGCAACACTTTCTTGCACAAAAAAAAAAGCTACTTTTTTGTCTCCCTCTATAACTTATTCCGATATATTACCCTTACCCACAACCGCGCCAAAATATTTCACACACGATTTTTGCTTTATCTTTTTGTTCGTCGAGAAATTGAAATCTTTTAACTTTAATGAGCAATGGCGGCTGCGATAGCCGCGATGAATACAGTGTAGCAAAACTCAGCACAGAAAAAAAAATTAACATCAAGGGAAACCCAAAGAGTGTGAGAAAAGGATTACTATACTATTACCTTTCGATTATTAGTCGCCGTTGTCGTCTGAACGATTCTCTTCATCATTGAACAAAAAAATAAAAACCTAGTCTATGCTGAAAATGAGTGCGCTCTCAGCGGCGCGAAACTAATTAATGCAAATCGTACAAATTATAAGCAACCGTTTTGAATTTCTTTTAATTATTTTCGTTTCGTATGTCTTGCGCTTGTTATGATTTATTTCACACGGAGACTGCGGGGGCAAAACACAGCAACGATATATCGTGCATTGAGAAAAAAAATATTCTTAACACTAAAACTCATCAACACTCGCGAGTCTCACCGACGAAACGTAACTGAAAGAGAAGAATCGACGAAAGAATGTGGAAAAAATGAAAATGGCGGCATCTCGTTGTTCGTGTTGTGCTGCCTGTCGTTTGCCTGCGTTTCGTACAGCTTTATTCTTTAATGGTAGTTTGCTCGCTTGTGCGCTTGCAATATGATACGCGGTAGTTAAACAGAGACGAATAGATTAATGAAAAAGAAGCAACTGTGTGGTGATGTGACCTCTCTTTTTGACGTTGTAATTGCGATAACAGGGTTGCGTGCGAGCAATGAGCACTAGGGAAATCTTAAATAAAAATTTGCTATCGAAAATCCATTGCACTCAGCCGGAAAATGTTTTTCTTTTTCGGTGTTCCAACATAAACGGATAACATGTATGCAACTGTAAAACAAAGCACCGATAATCGTTGTATGTATTTTGTTTAGTTTCAAATCTCCCCGAATAAGACGTTCTTTAATTTGAAGCAAAAAAAAAATGCCGATCGAAAAGTACTGCCAGTAGAAACGACGTGGTACTTCCTGTACTGTGCGTCAGTTTGTTCAAAGTTGGAAGAAAAAGATAGCTGCAGTAGGGGCAGTGATGAAAATTCATTAAGGAGAAGGTGATAGGTGAGCCCCTTTTTAAGGGGAGAATTTATCTAATGGTATACGTCCACGGGCAGATAAAAACAGCCCGGTCGTTGTTGCTAGTGTTGCCGATGTACTATGAAAACTAGATGTGTTTTGATAAATGTTCTGCAAAGGTTTATCTTTCAGTGCAAAATTACTTTCTGTATAAATTTTGTTTCCTATAGTGTTTTTTTTCTATGTTTTAGATTTGTTAATTTATATTTAGAAGACTTACGTCCGCCGTTGACGACAAAAAATAAGTGTAACATACACGTTTCCTTGCACAGAATTTAGAGCCCTACATTAGGTGAAATTTGTTGATTAAAGCCGGGTGTCAATTGCGTAAAAATTTTAGCCAGTTGATAAATTTTGACATAAGTATGGTGACTAGAGACTTCAAAATTTTAACCTGCTCAACAGCTCGCCAAAATGTATCCAGTGGCTAATTTTTGGCATTTGATATACCTACTGAGGGGTGACAGGGATGGAAAGCACCTGCAAAAATGTCAAAAATTAACAAGTAAATAAAGTTTAGCCCTCAGTAAAACAACATTTTTAGCAGAGGATATTTTTTGTTAAACTTTTATAACCTTTTCTAAAGTGAGCACACTCAAGCCTCAAGGAGTGTCCTGAGATGAAGCTTGTGCAGATGTTTACTGACTGCTCTTTAATTATTCTAGACTGTAGTGTTTGTGCAAATTCATCTGAAGTAAGGAAAGATTCGTCTATAAAGCGGATTGCACACCTTGTTATTCCAGTAAGTCCAATGCATGTTGTGGGCCGAACTCTAAACATGAGAACAGTATTCAAGACCTGGTCGTACTTAGCCTTAATGTGGAAGAAGAAGCTGGACTTGTAAATAATATCTCCTAGCTCTGAAAAGGGAACTTAGTTTGGAAGCTGCTGCTTTATTGATGTCCATAGATGTGTTGCAGGTTAGCGTTAACCCATATTGCCGCGATCGCTTATTGAACCATTAATTTCTAGTTAATCGCTAATCTACTGTCCATATTTTGGATCAATGGGTCTGTAGTTTTCAGGCATGCGTTTTCTTCTTTTTCTTTGAAAATCGATGGATTTGAGAAATTGTTCATAAAACGACATGTTCTGCTGTTTTTTAAGTAGATTATGTTGTAGGTCCAATGGGATTGGCAGGAACTCATCTACTATGGGATGCTCCTCTACGACAAAACTATCAATTTTGATTTAACTGTCGAGAATTGAACCTTGTAGAGGAAGCAATCGCCCAATAGCGGCCAATAAGAGAGGTATTATAACATGTCCAATGTAAGACCACATACATTGATAGCGACTTGCCAGAAACTCCTATTAGTACCTAATCCGTAACTTTTAAAATGATTATCGTCGGCGATAGTGTAGGAGACTTGCTAGGTACCTAGAGTGTTGTATGTTTTTATACGGTAGGTACCGAGAAAGTTTCCTTCACTATCGTCAACGATTAAAAGAAAGGAATGAGTATCCTGGATCGATATTAGGAGGTTGGACCTGACACCAATTTGTTACCATCATGGCCAGCCTGTTCCTGTCCATGGCCAGTCATTTTGGTGGGGACAGATTCATCTTAAGAGAGGATAGTGAAACACGATTGTCCCAGTCCTTTTTACGGTGGCGTCTACAAGTCTAGGGCTTCTACAAGGTGGACCATAAAAAACCTACCAATGTTAACGACTAGCGTATTGTAGTCTTTATCGTTAGTTCTTGAGATAGAATAGTGCTAGCATAATTTGAATTTTGTATGGGTACATTGAAATTCTCCGCAATGTTGTTCTGCGGGCATGCCCAATTAGCCCGAACTACGACAGCCTGCCGAAGATGGATCATTTACAAAGCTAGCTTTCCCCAACTTAAAATGATTCCTCTATAAGGCGATACAATATAATTTCCACAAGCAATTGTTTCTGTAGGTCTTATATAGTACTTGTGCGTGAAGGTCGAGTATTTTTGTAGTCAATTATAGGGTACAAGTGCTTAAGATATTAGGAAAATTCACAAGCATAACCGAAGTTATGACGGTATAAGCTCTGTAAGGTTGTTTTAAAGCTTCCGGAGATGTGTACATGTAACATACGTTAAGATGTTTCTGTAGAACTTTGCAAGAAGTTAACCCGAAGCAAAGCATGTATAGAGCTTAAGAATGAAGACTTAAAAAAGCTAAGGTTAAAAGATTGGGAAAATATGAAAAGTTCGGGAAAAAGGTGAAAAGAACGATTCAAGTACTTCGTTGTACTTACTGTTCTTTTATGGTTCTGAGTACAGACTAGTGGACAGCTTGTTGGACTAACATACAAAAAAAATCATAAAACAAGTGCTGAGGCTGTTGTAGTTTTATGTGTTATTTTAAGGTAGTTTTAATTAGTTTTTAATTAGGCCAAAATAAGTTCTAATTAGTATGTTATTTTAAGTAAAATAAAAAAAACACGATAACATATTTTTAAATAAGACTTTTCTTGGTTTTTAGAAGATAAAAATAAATATATTTCGATATTCAAACTATATAATAGACCCAAATGCATTAGTATTAAGTTATCGTCTAATCTAGGGCGCCGCATAGGGCCAGTAAGTAAGTAAAGTATAGTTGATAAGTAGGCTAGTTTTTTTTCATAATAACGGGTAAAAAAAAGTGTTATTTTTCAACTTTGAGAAGGCTTGCAAATATTTTCGGAAAGACTTTTTGAGATGCCTATAATTTGGTTCTATAAAGACGCCTACAGCAAACCAAGTTCTTTTTTGTAAGGCATCTTGGAAGCATTTAAAGAAGTCTTATAGAAGTTAATAAAGGGTTTTTCAATAAGAGCGCTACATACGTTTTTTTTTTAAATAAAACAAAAACGGTTTTGGATATCAATGAAATTCTTTATTCCTGTGAAAGTTAGTTCGATGCCATTATGTATGGAACTCGATTTTTTTTGAATGGCCACCACGGGCACGCTTGCAGAAGTCCAGACGCTGAACCCAATTTTCGACGGTTTTCAAGCATAAATCGGCCGATACTGCTGCAATTTCACGTTCGATATTCGTACGAAGTTCATCAATCGTCGCTGGCTTGTTGGCATAGACCATAGACTTTACGTAGCCCCACAGGAAATAGTCTAACGGCGTCAAATCGCGCGACCGAGGCGGCCCAGCGACTGGACTATTTCGTGAGATAACACGCTCTCCAAACTTGGTTTCCAATAAATTGATTGTGGCATTCGCCGTGTGGCTTGTGGCGCCGTCCTGTTGGAACATGTCCTCCAAGTCCATATCATCCAATTGGGGCCAAAAATCGGTTATCATTGAACGGTAGCGATTCCCATTCACAGTAACGTGCCGGTCTTGATCATCACGGAAGAAGTACGGCCCAATGACGGCACCGACCCATAAACCACACCAAACCGTAATTTTTTCGGGATGCAATGGTGACTCATGGAGTAAGTGTGGATTGTTGCCTGACCAACACCGCATATTTTGTTTATTGACGAAGCCATTCAGCCAGAAATGAGCCTCATCGCTGAAGATGATTTTTCGATGAAAATCCGAATCATTTTCAAGTTGTTGCTCAGCCCAATTCACGAACATACGATGCTTCTGGTGATCAAGCGGCTTCAGTTCTTGCGTCAATCTAATCTTGTAAGGATGTAGGCCAAGATATTTTCGCAAATTTCTTTTAGAACTCCGTTTTTCACAATGGTCGACTAAACTACTAATCATGAAGGCTATAGGAGATGATCTTGAATTAAAATATTGCCGATATTTTCGCGATAAAAAATTGATCGTTGACAAGAATACAACAAATCAAAATTTGTTACGCGTTGTTGTATCCTGTATCTCCCTTTTTTATTAGAATTTACTAAAACACATCTCAACTGTTGTAACGTTTTACATGGATTATTTATACAGCCTTTATTGAGGGTCGCACAAATTGACGTGATTGCGGACGTTTGTAGCTTAAGCTGAGTAGAAATTGAAAACAAGGCAAGCCGTAAGCGCTTACACAATGTGTGTCTGCATCGGGCATCTGTAGCATGAAGTTAAATGAGGGGCAATTTTAGGCTACAGATTCACGTTTGACATTTGATTTTTGTACTTGCTGTCTGCTTTTTTTTCTTTTTTTTTTTAACGACACCTCTTAATACTTATAACTGTGGGGTTATATATATTTATTATGCATACATAAAAATTGTGGTAGGGATATTTTTTTGTTTTATGAGGATTGTGTGTTTGATCATGTTGTTAAAGAAAATGGATTGTGAACTATTCATCGAACTAATACGAACAAATGAACTTTTATTGAATTTGGAGAATCCGAACTACAAAAACGTGAATCCGAACTACAAAAAAATGAAGATTTGGACAACTATTTCTGAAAATATCGAATTATCGAGTAAGTACATATTTGTTGACAAAAAAATCGATATGATCTTTATTATTCATCTTCCTAGTTGATGAATGTAAAAAGATGTGGAAGAGTTTGCAGGATTCCTATAATTGTGAAAACTTAAAAAAAAAAAATAGAGTGTCTGGACAAATGTCTGATCATCTTATTGATAAACAACACAATTGCAGGCATCCTAACAGGCATCTGCTTTTTCTTTTTCATTCTTAAGAACAAAAATTATTTTATATTCAAATTTTATTTAATTATAATTTAAAAACACCTCTCTTCTTCATAAAAACATTTATATCTTAAGTTTATTTTTAATTCACTGCTTAGATTTCCTGTTTCACTCTTTTCGAATCTTATAACCTTTAAGAAAATATTTATACATTATAACTTTTTAAATGTATTTCTGAGAAGTAAACTCACCGCCGCTAACAAATTTCAGTTTTCTGTCAATTCTGTAGCTGGACTTTTGACAGCGATACAAGATACCAGCTACAGATACACCAATAGACGCGTTTAGAATATGCAGCCCCTATTCAAAGTTGTATAAGTTTTATGAATAAGGTTTTTGCGTTAAGAGGCATTTTTAGGAGTGCATAATATTATACACTCCATATAATGAGTTTATGAAAAAATCTGTATGTAAAGGGGGATCCATTTCGAGGTTCCCTACTTTTTTAAAGAAAAAAACACAGAAAATTCAAATTTAATTGAGAATGTTTATTATCATTTGAAAGAACATTCTTTGGCATTTATTTTTTGAAGATTATGTCTATCAAATGTTGGCCGTTGCTACGTCGCAGATGGTCCATCCGTTGAGTCCAATTTTCGATCACTCGTTCGAGCATTTCGACTGGTAACTGGCGAATGACACGCGTGATGTTTTCCTCCAAGGCCTGAATCGAATCGGGTTTGTCGGCATAAGCTTTTGACTTTACATATCCCCACAGGAAAAAGTCTAACGAATGAAATGCCAAACAATACTAAACAAAAATAACATGACAGCATGACACGACTCACACGTGATCTGTCAAAAAAGGCTATTGAAAAAAGTATCTCTACTTGGATCAACCGTTACTTACTATTACTTCTCTCTACGACAATCTGTCAGCCATATCATTTCTATGAATGCAAGTTGGTTGGGGTGTAGTTTTTTTTTTATGAATTTGCCTTCATACAATTGATGTGGCTGTCAGATTGACTTTGTCGCGCAGTACGCACTTTTTATAAATTTGCAAGAACCCAATTAAAATCTACAAAACAAAAACAAACAAATATTATACAAAAGAAAACATTTATCAAAGTTTGAAGTTAGGTCCACCCTGTATGAGAAATGGGTGTTCGCTAACAATTCATTTTAAATTCGTTGGTAAATACCAACTTTAAGCTTTCCCTTCACCGAAAACAGGTACATTCCAAACTTAAGGCTGGCAATGATATTTCAAAGGGAATTACCCCTGCAAAGTAAATGCATGCATAGTACGACTATGACCATCCCACTCTAACAAGTATTTGGGAAATTTATTATGTTGATTCGTAACATTACATAAAATTACATACAATTGTTGTTGCGATGTACGGTAGTTACCTCGGCAACATGACAATCACAAAAAACAGTAAACAAATAACAAAACACAAAAAAACGCCACACAGCAGAAGACGCCAACTCAAAAGAAAGTAATTTTTCCTGAGGAAATGACTAATTGCAATTAATTTATTGAGATTCAAAGATCGGCAACATGAGAGGCGTCCTCAAATGGGTGGACAAAATTAACATCCCGAACACCAAAGAGGAGGATGTAAGGTAAAGTTTCGAGAGGATTTATTGGTCACGAAAATTTTCAGCCAATTGTTTTCTGTTTTTAGTGTTCATGCCGTGTGCTATCATCCAGAGGGTCAGCACTTAATTGTTGCAGCTGGAGACCGAGTTTTGGTATATGATCCTACCGATGGCAGTGTATTAAATACGTTAAAGGCGCACAAGGACACTGTGCACTGTGTTGCATATGCCAGAGATGGAAAAAAGTTTGCCACTGGCGGTGCTGACAAATCGGTTATTATATGGACTAATAAGTTGGAGGGTCTCCTGAAGTACTCGTGAGTCTTGAATGTAGTTCTTGTTTCAAATTTTTTTTTTTAAGGCGTCCAATTTTGTCAGAGTGGTTAGGAGGATTCCATTTCACGGTGTAGGGAGGTAGGTAGGTAGAAGTGGCGGTTAGGCATGCATGAACCCAATTAGCACATATGTGTGTGTCTTTTTGTTACTTCCACTCGTGTGAATTATATTATGATAGTGGTTGTGGATATGATACAGCCGAGCCGGTCTCTATATCCAGCCTGCGAAGTTTAAAAACGCGGAAAGGCTTTTATATCCTTTTACCCGAGATGTCGCTAAGGTTGTCGAAAAATGGCTCCTGCTAAAGTCTGACATTTGCAGATGAAATGGGAGGGGGTTTCTCTCTCATTTGTATTCCCACAACTGCGTCATTGAGTTTGGCCGCATGGTCTCCAACTGGCCAGTGCCCCGTGACTATCGCCGTAATTCTTTTGATATCTGGGAGGGTTATATTTAGTTGATCGTTTTATCTGTTTTTGTCGTAGGAGGGCAATACCTTCGCAGTGTGTTAACATTCCCCAATTGGAGTCGGCCTTTTTCAGGAAGTATGAGTGTATTTGTCCCTTAACCGCTCCTAGCGGGATACACACCCTAGGCTCAAGTGAGCCGTGAAGGGCTGAGTTTTGCCTGGCAAGCTCGTCTGCACGCTCGTTTCCTTCAATGTCACTGTGCTCTGGAACCAAGATAAGTGTAACCCTCAAGCGTTCTCCAAGGTGGGCAATTTCGTTCCGGCATTCTTGTACCAGTTTGGAAGATGTGGTAGCCCAGTTTGTGGCCGCTTGGCTATCTATGATTAAAGCAACATTTTGCTTTTCCGTAGTGTCACGCCCCAGTAGCCTACAAGCCTCTCAAATAGCCATTAGTTCCGACTGGGTTAGATAGATCAGAGATTCAAGAATAGCTCCAATCAGGAGATTTGTAGAAAGCTCCCTCTATATCAAAAAAGGAGGCTAGAGAACATTCCTTATAGTGTAAGGATTTTTCTATTGTCCGTACTACCTCGTGGAGAGCTGCTTCTGTTGATTTGCCCTTGAGGTAGGCGTGCTGTGATTGCGATGGCGAAGATTCTTCTAGAAAACTTTGCATATGGATGTCTAGAACGCGCTCCAGGGTTATAAGTACAAAGGAGGTTAGACTGATTGGTATGAAGTCCTACGCGGTCTCGTGGCCGTGTTGCCTACCTTAATAACCTACGCTTAATGAAAAAAAATTAAAACTACCTGCATAGGTTGGAGGTTGTGTCGTCTGGGTAACTTCCTTAAGAGTTACGATTTGCAATCATATCCTCTGTACAAGCCGCTATAGACAAGACTAAATATCACATATTGGAGGAATATTATGACCTCCATGACGATGGCACTAGAACCGCTAATAAAAAGAAGAGTACAGTCGAAGAATAGAGCCTTCACGAGACGACATCACCAAATGACTTCCGACTACCTAACTTGTAATACTCGGTTTCCTCGACTTCAAATACAAAAAGGAATCTGGCGATCACTTAATCCACTACGCGCTATAACTACATGTATGCATCCTGTATGTTAATACATTTAGAGAGCCTCTGATGACTTTCGCTTTGCAGACAAAATTGCCGAGCGCGTTTGATCTATATCAGAGCAAGATTTTGCAACATCAGGCTTATATATGCACACGCCCCTACCGATGCGACTAAATACCTCATCTGGGAGGAATTTTACGATTTCCTTGAAGTAGCCTGTTCGAAATACGATGTAAAAATCGTATATGTGAACTTCAATTCGAAAATCGATAAGAAAAACGTCGCGTCGTTAGTACTACAGATAATGGCTTCCGACGAACAGTCATCGCCTAGCATACTGTGATCAGCAGCACTAGGTTCTCATGACACTGAAACCTGGCGATCTGCAGATGGTAAAAACACCAACCAAATCGACCCTGTGCTCATAGATGCGAGGTATGTATGAGCTGAATGTACAAAAAGAAGACTACGAATGGTCCAGACGCTACGTTGGTCTTCTTAAAGAGACGGAGATTGCCAGAATCTACAAACAAAACTGAACTCTGCCCTCATCCTCCATCAATATCCACACCCAGTGGATATATTATCGCAATATAATCAATGTAATTGGCAGCTTGCTTCAAAGTAGCAACGCAAGATCTACTAACTAACAGTGCCAACCTAGTCACTGACGCGCAGGTAATTGTAGATGTATTCAGGCATAATTTCCTGGAGCTGATTACTGAGCATAATGTCGAGAGTGTGATAGGTCAAGAAACTGGCTCAACTCCAGTCAACGAAGAGGCAACGATCCCTCCCAGTATTGAAGATGTAAGAGCAGCCATAAAAAAATGAAGAAGGACAAGGGAGTAGGTTCTGATGAATTATCAGCTGTCATAAAACTGTGCATGCATCAAACCATCAACAACAAAATCTGGATGGATGAGATCATTTCCGATGACTGAAAACTCAGCTTCATATGTCCCATCTACAAAAATGGCGATCACAGGTCTTACATCGAAGCATATCCCTGCTAATTGTCGCATATAAGATACTATCCATAGTGTGAAGGTTTTAAGCCTTTTTGCAACAAACTTGTCGTCATATAGCAGTGTGACTCCCAGAGCAACAGATCGATCACAGACCAAATTTTCACATCAGGGCAAATCCTGGACAAGACCAACGAATTTCAAGTCATCGACACATCATCGTTTCATCGACTTCGATGTCGCCTTTGAAAGTATCCATGACCTAGATCTTTAAAAAGCGATGGCGGAGTTTCGAATGCCATCAAAAGATGTGTCGCCTAACACTGGAGTACACTCAATTATGCGATTTCTTAAACCTCGTGTTGGTAAGGATAGTTCGTAGGGCAAAAGTTAGTTTATTAAAGCGACTATCATCAAAAAGTCCGTCCAGCTTCTGCAGTACGTATGGGATGTCGACATCATTGGTCGCTCCTATTGTGCCGTTCTAAATAGAAGCGTTTACATCAATCGATGAAAAAGCAAAACGCGTTTGTCTTGTAGGCAAAGTAGGGCAAGACAAAGTGTATGCTATCAACAAATAAAGCATGTGCTGTCGAAGCATAAACATTCGACAAAATGTCACTCTTGATAGCAACAATGTTGTGGAAGTTAAAGACTTACAATTGGGATCAAAACTCTTAACCTGAAAGTCCCAATGTATACCGATGCCTCTGCAGGACTCTAATCCTACTAGTCCTACTATAAGACGCCGAGGGCTTGATAATAAGCAGGAAAGCGGAGCAAACATCGATTAAAAATTCTTCGTCGAATTTTCGGTCCAGTATGCGAGGAAGGCGAATTAGAGAGAAGAAACAACCACGCAATTTATGAGCTGTACCAAGACGTAGATGTAGTAGAAAAGATGATCGGCCACATCGAGCGAATGAACAATAATGCTCTAGGCAAGAGAATCTTTGAATCAAAGCCTTCAAGCGATCGCTGGTTGCCAGAGCGCTTGGACTGAATGACTGAAAGCGACGTGCCCAAGATCGAATAGGATGGAAGTCTGTTTCTTTCAGAAACCCTGAATGGTGTTGGTGGCCTTTTAGTTAACATTATTATCAACAAACAATGAATTGTCAGTACCCTGCCTGGGAGTGATCATTAGGTTTAGGTTTGATGGGCTTTTGTTGCCAGGTGAGTCGTCAAACTCGCAAAGGCCTACGTGGGTCCATAGCGATACCCTTTGTTGAGAGATATGTAACTGAAAAGAATGTTTTATGACAATGCGTGTGATACTTATGCGGTGATCTTAACATAAAGATGAAAGTATGCTTCCGAACAGTTGCTTATTCCGCAAGCTAAGACGCGGAATGTAGTGGACGCCATATTTATTTTATTTCTACATGTGGTCGGTCCATCTGAAAACATATCCTGAATATCAGTAACGTTTAACTGTAGCAGATTATGGCCTTTGCTAATTGTATGTTTTTTTATTGACTTAATTGATTTTCAAAATTGTACTTCGGAGGCTACTTAACAATCGTGTTTTCACGTGAGTAAGTAGATAACCGAAAACTGAACCCCTTACCTGGTTGCTCTGATGATGCCGCACCTCCATTGATAAAGCTTTCATTAATAACAATTTAACAGTCTAATAAACACATTTACACCTGCCTTATTCGCACAGTCATGGCGATGTCATTCAATGCCTCTGCTTTAACCCTGTATCTCATCATTTGGCCTCGTGTTCCACCTCTGACTTTGCATACTGGTCAGCGGAGCAAAAAGCAGTGCAAAAATACAAAATCGCTGCACGTATCAACTCGTGCGCATGGACCAACGACGGACAGTACTTGGTGTTAGGATTAGCCAATGGAACCATCTCCATTCGAAATAAGGTAACATATAGCTTTCCAAGCTTTTATCATGTTTTTCATCTGTCTTATCTAGGCGGGCGAGGAAAAAGGTCGCATTGAACGTGTTGGCGGTCCGAACAGCGCTGTATTTGGCATCCAGTGCAATCCGCCGAGTAACACAAACAACACTGACACAATTGCTGTGGTTGACTGGAGCCAAACGCTATCATTTCACACTCTCGGTGGTCAGATGATTGGCAAAGAACGTGCCTTGGGGTTCGATCCGCTCTGCCTTACTTACTTTCCAAATGGGGAGTTCATAATCGTCAGCGGTTGTTGTCGCTCACTGCAGATCTTTACGAAAGAAGGCGTTCGACTAGGCACACTGGGCGAAGCCTTCGATTCATGGGTCTGGACGGTTGCGTTACATCCAAATGGATTGACTTACGCCGTTGGCTGTCAGGATGGTACACTGGCATGTTATAATATCGCTTCCAGCACAGTGCACGCCTTGTATCGTGAAAGATATGCATTTCGCGAGAATATGTGCGATGTAATAATTCAGCATTTAATTTCTGGTCAGAAGGTGCGAATTAAATGCAGAGACCTTGTTCAGAAGATCGCCATTTACCGTAATCGCTTGGCCGTCCAATTGCCAGAGCGGGTGGTTCTCTATGAGCTGAGCTCTGCCGAGGATCAGCCAATGCATTATAAGGTGAAGGAAAAGATCACAAAGAAATTTGAATGCAGTCTGTTAGTGGTGTGCGCCCAGCATATTGTCCTGTGTCAAGAGAAACGTCTGCAGAGCTTAGACTTTAAAGGTGTCTTGCAGAGGGAATGGATCATGGATAGTTTCATCAGGTATATCAAAGTAACCGGAGGTCCTGCTGGTAGAGAGGGACTAATGATTGGTCTTAAAAGCGGGCAGGTAAGAACTAGTTGCCAAAATGTATGAAAGTCTTGTATTGACTAACTGGCCTTTTAGGTGTTTAGAATATTCATAGACAATGCAATGCCAATTTTAATAACAACTGTCATGTCTGCTGTGCGATGCTTGGACTTGAATGCAGGCCGAACTCGGATAGCCGTAGTAGATGATGCCGGGCGCCTTGTCGTTCGAGATGTGGTTAACGACACGATGCTCTATCAGGTTTTTAGAGATATTCATGCTCAAATCGCAATAATTTATTCGTTTTTACTTATCAGGACTCTGGCGTCAATTCAGTGGCATGGAACACTCACCTAGATACAATGCTTTGCTACACCCATACGTCAGGAGGACTGAGTGTACGAGTTGGTAATTTGCCACCCCGAAGTCCGCAGAATATGCTTGGTGTGGTTGTCGGACTGTGTGGAGCTACAGCATTCTGCTTGCGTGGCAATGTGATGCACAATATACCGCTTGCGCTAGGTGCCACCATGTGGCAATTCATCGAAGCTGGATTTTTCGAGTATTTCCTTAATGAATCCGTCAACACTGATTGATTTTAATAAGCTTACGATTTCGTTAAAAGGGAAGCCTATCAAGTTGCCTGCCTTGGAGTGACCACAGCAGATTGGGAAGGATTAGCGATGGCAGCCCTTGAATCACTTCATTTAAATATCGCCAAAGATGCCTACGTAAAAGTGCGAAATCTTCCATGGTTGCAATTGATCCACAGTCTAGTGGACAAGCAAAAGCGTTCAGAAGTCCCCAAGGAGGTGTTGCAAGCGGAAAACTTTGCATTTGCAGGCAAATTCAAGGAAGCTGCACGGCTTTATCAGAAATGTTCTCAAAACGATCGTGCACTAACCATGTATAGCGATCTGAGAATGTTTGACATGGCGCAAGATTTTCTGCAAGACGGCGACGAGCAGGAGAAACGTGAATTAATAAGAAAACGCGCCGAGTGGGCGTGTTCAGTTCACGAGCCACGAGCTGCTGCTGAACTACTTTTGTCGGCTGGAGAAAACGAGCGAGCTATCGAAATTGTATCTCAACAGGGATGGGCTGATGTGTAAGAAGGATTGCGTTGATTGATAGCCAAATTGATTTTTGTATTCATTTCCTTCCATTACAGTCTTTATGACATTGGCCGACGATTGAGTTTGAATGAGCGAAGTTCGTTGGAGCTGGTAGCTTCACATTTAAAACGACTCAAAGCGTTGCCCCTAGCCGCTGAGGTTTATAAGAAACTAGGCGATGAATCACAAGTCATACAGTTGCACGTGGAAGCACGAGATTGGTATGAGGCTTTTCGATTGGCTGAAAATGTACCTGATATGTTGCCATCGGTGCACTTTCAACACGCACAATGGTTGGCCGAGTCGGATAAGTTTATCGAAGCTCACGAGGGTTGGTATGTGCGGTTTTAGTGTCGGTATTAATTACATGATATTTTATTTTGTTTAGCATATCTTAAGGCAGGACGGAGCAAAGATGCAAATCGCTTACTCAGAAGTATGAGTTCATCGGCAATTGCAGAGGAACGTTTCTTGGATACCAGTTACTTTCATTGGCTTATGGCAAAGCAGTTTTTGGAGGTGTATATTTCGAAAGAGTAAGTCGACATTAAGTTTTTATTATGACTGTTGTGTTAGACATGTAAGCGATGATGACATGACGATTAGGGGTTTCCATATTATGATTACCACCGCCTTTATGGTTCACCTATTGTTTTCAACGTCGAAGGGTGTAAAGTGTATCGCATCGTTAAATGTAAACTGAAACTGACTTGAGACTCGACAGCTATAACTTTGAGGTAGTAAGGGGATTCGCTACCTCGGCTCCGATATTCACTCTGACAACGACATATCATTACAAAACAATCAAAAAATTACATACAGCCCTCTCTTGAGCTGCTAAGTAGATTCTATATAAGACCCTGATCACCCTAGCATTGATCGTGCACAAACGGATGAAGAAACCGTTGGATATTTTGAGCGAAAAATTCTTTGAAAAATGTTCGTCTGATGAAGACGATTTGGAAGCATCCACGGATGATTTGCTATAATCCACCGTTGTTGCTCAAGCTTCCGGATGTGGAGTTAGCTGCTCTCCGAAAAGAACTGGACAACAGACGCGTTATTGTTCCGGAGACGATTCAACAGACCGATATGTCCAGCTGGCTGACGATTCTTAATAGGGGAAATGTACAGTAGCTGACAATGTTCTCTGGTGCCAAGCAGGAGTGGCCTTACTTCGAATAAATTTCAACGTCAAGCTGCACCTGTGGGCGGTTAGGGTCAATGGGTTTGTGGTGCACATGATCAAGGAGGATAAACAACACAACGGCTATGTGCTTAAAGATCTGAAGTGTAAATTAGGCGCGAGCCTATATCAGGACTTGCATAGAAGGGAGACCCCAATACGTCGTGCATCTATAAACGACTTTGCAGTTTTCTTCAGGAAAAAAGTAATTGACTTACCTCCGGGAATCAACTACATCCAACCCTACACGTCAAGAACTAACCTATCAACCGATTGACAACTCGTCATCAGAGTTGTACGTTATTATGGCCTTGGACAAAGTGATGCCTTCAAGGCCGTATCGCCCGAACAGATTTTAAAAAAGATCAACACACCAAATCGTAATTATCGAAGCGTGTATTTAGAATGCCAACTCGATCAGTGTATGTTGAGAAAATGAAGGAGCTTTATCGCATTTACGAGGATTCCCATTGACAGAATTGGTTGACGCTTAGCCGAACATATTGATTGGCTTAGTTCGAGCTAAATTATCATTGGGCTTTGGTTAGGGTCATGGTCAGGCGCTCTTTCGTTGGATAGGGTTCCGACTTTCATCGATGGAGACAAACCAACTACACGCCTTCCATTTCACGATTGAAATTGATATTGAGGACCATCGATATTTATATTGAAGGAAGGACTGTGGAGATCACCAACGATGTTCCTTACTGCAGTTGTACGGCTACAATACATGGGAAATGAAAACCCTCAAATCTACTGGACAAAATCCAGTCCAGAGCCCGATAGACAAAACCTTTGAACGTAGCAAGTGGCAATAGATTAGACAAACAATTCCACTAACACTTTCGATCGTTAATGAAGTCCGATAACCTCCGATAAGCTGAGACGATTGTCGTTACAGAGACATGTGGCTTCATAGGTATTTTTTTCGAAGACGAAGAAGTCGATGAACAGACCATTACCGGGTATACCGAACGTTATCCACCACTGTTGGGCGACTTTTTCTATCCGAAATTGAATGATTTAAATATTAAAGAATTCTGGTTTCAAGAACTCTACGGTACACAGACGTAATCAACTTATTGCGAACCAAATTTAGCGGTCGCAAAACTCTGTTAAACTTAATTCCATGGGGCTACTAAGGTAACATTCGAATTGTGATTGAGCCCGTCGACCCGCTGAATTTAATCGAAGTTATTGCCAATGTTTTTCCACCGGATGCGGGAGTGAAATCGAAGCCATAATAGTCACATGAATGATGTTGAACTGATATTCAACGTCGTCATTACAGTTTGTTAGGATCCGACTTACTTTACTTGCGCTACAGTTCGGAATGAACCTGGGCCTTAACATACATGTTTCTCCAATTAGCTCGGCCCTAAGCTTACTGCCCCCAGCTGCGCACTCCAAGTTGTTTGAGTTCAGATTCTACTTGTGCGCGCCACTTAAGGCGAGGTCTCTACTGCGTCCCGACGTATGTCTGGAAATCGAAGACTGCGAGCCGGAGTATTGGTGCACATTCGTTCTACATGTCCTAGCCATCTTGAACGTTCAATGCCGATTTGTTTTGACTAGAGGCATGTCGCTGTACAGCTCGTAAAGTTCAACGCAAAAGGGACCGAAAATTTTTTAAAGAATTTTCCTCTCGCATCGACGAAGGATTTCTTCATCCACTGTTCACACGGTCCATGCTCTAGTGGCATAGAGCAGGACTGAGATGATCAGGGTCTTATATAGGATCTGCTTAGTAGTTCGAGTGAGCTTTACTACTAAATTGACTTGGTAGCCGGAAAAAACAGCGGTTGGCAAGAGTACCTATTTCTTCGTTCAATTTCTGACAAAATGTTGTTGTCTACCTCGGCCCGTACTTCCTCATATCTTTCAATGGTGACGTTCTGTCCAATTCGTCGATGTTGTCTGTCCTTTCATGTTGACAGCATATACTTAGTCTTACCATCATTTACTGCTAAACCTATTTTTGCCACTTTCTTCTCTATACTAGCAAACTTGGATATTACTTGACGTTGAGTCATACCAACCGATGATTTCTATATCATCGTCGTCGTATACTAGCAGTTGTACAGATTTTTTGAAGATTGTGCCTCTGGTGTCGGCTAGGGAGTTTTGCACAATCCCCTCACGAATCAAATTAAAGATGTCGCATGATTGCGCATCACCTTGCCTAAATCCCTTTTTTGGTGTAGGAGAGCTCGTTTCTGACCCAGATGGAGCAGCAAGAATTCTATATCGTCATTCTGCACATCGTTAAACTAGACATGACTCTGTATAGTTCGTCTCTATAAATACTTTCGTATGCGGCTTTGAAATCGATTAATAGGTGGTGGGTATCGATTTGGACTTCTTGGGGTTTTTCAACGATCTGCCGAAGTGTGAAGATTTGATCGGTTGTGGACTTTTCTGGCCTAAAACCACACTGATAAGGGCCGATCAGGTTGTTGGTAAACGGTTTCAGGCGTTCAAATATTACGGCAGATAGAATTTTGTGTGCGATGTTGAGGAGACGTATGCCTTTTTAGTTGGCGCAGTTCAGAGGGTCCCCTTTTTTGTGGATCGAGCAAACATTGCTGAGGTTCCACTCTTCAGGCATACTTTCTGGGATCTATGAGTTGGTGGATGTTACTTACGTATTCGTCACCGCCGGCTTTGTAAAGTTCGGCGGGAAGGCCGTCATCTCTAGCATCCTTGTTAGGCTTGTGTTTAGATATTGCTCACTTCACTAAGGTCGGGTGTTTGGTAGTTTTGCTATCGTCGCCAAAATTGAATGCTTCAGCATACCAACAGTGGAATGTTGTTCGTCATCGCCCATCTGCAGAAGTGGTTCTTCCATATAATCAACATCGACTGTGTCTCAACTACAATTTATCCTTGTTCATCTCAGGATTCTGTTCGAGCCTTGTATCCTTGGCTTTGGTGTATTACACTATATTAAAACTGGCGAACATCGTTCCTGGGGTGGCACCTCTTTATATCCTTGATCACGCTTTTTTCTTGATCTTGTTTTTTCTCTCTGAAAGCCGGTGTTCTTTCCTTCTTTGCTGCATATAGAGTTCAATGGCAGCTCTCGTCTTCACCTGCAGCTTAGGCTTGTTGGTCTCGTATCCGTCGGCATAACTCATCAAACCATGGGCTTCTTGCTGGTGGGCGCGAGAAACCTAGCTTATCAGTTGCGGTTGATAAAATGGCTTTTTGCCATCATTGCCATTGTTCTTTGAAATTCGATGCTGGTGGTTATTTGAGTGGTTAAGGGATACGCGTTGCGCGAAATCCTTGGTGGTCTCTTGCGATTGCAGTCTTTCGACATTAAATTTCTTCACAGTATTTCTGGTTTGTTGTGACGTGGTGAAAATCCGCATTCTTACCGAGTAGATGTTAGAACCCCGAAATGTTCGGATATCCAAAATAATGGATGTGTGCCTCTTCTCTATCGCAATGTGATCAATTTGGTTCATTCTTCTTTGATCTGGAGACCGCTGGAGGTGAGGAAACAGTGTTCTGGCTATAGTGCCGTTTCGTTTCGTAGCGAAGTCAATTAGCCTAAGTCCGTTGCCAGACGTGTTGTCGGGTAGGCTGTGTTTTCCGACAATACTGCAAAGGATGTCTTCTCTTCCTACCATTGCGTTAAAATCTTCCAGCACTATTTTAACATCTTACTTCGGTAGTCGCTCATAGGATTTGTCAAGGTGCTCTTAGAAGCAATCTGTAGCTATATCGTCTTCTTCATCCGTCGGGGCGGGAGTACATATGAGGCTTATGTTTGCGAATTCGGCATTGATGCGAATTTTTAGAAATTGGTCGCTAATGTCTTGGAAACATAAGACTTCCTGCCTAAGTCTGGCACTTATAACAAATCCGCAACCGAACAGTCCCTTTTTTTACTCACTATAACACGGTCCGTAGTAGATGTCACAGTTTTTCATCCCCTTTTGCCCGGCCCATCCCATCGTATTTCCTGTATGGCAGTAATGTCTGCTTTGTAGCAGCTTAGGGCTTCTGTTAGTTGTTCGCGTGCATCTCTCCTGTTTAATGTTCTCACATTCCAGGTGCAGATACGAACGTCGTTGTCCTTTTTTCATTTAGTAGGGTCATCAACAATAAAATCAGTTTTTTCTACCGGTGGATAGTTAACCCAAAGCAAAACCCCCAACCTGGAGGGTCAGTTTTACTTTATTAGATACCCCTAAGACACGGAGCCATCAAAATCCACTAAGTGATTGAGCGCTGCCTTTGGCTTTTCGTTTCATCCGCCACCATCTCTATTCAATGGGCCTGACTTACCCTTGAAATTCCTGGACAACCTGTTGTCCGAACACGTCGAAGCAGCTCATGTAGGTTTGCCTGGGACAGTATGACCAGGCTGTTTACAGTATTTCTGTTTTTCGTCGTGTTATCAACACTCGTACTTATCGTTTAGCAAGTCAAATCTGGTTGGATGAGACCAGTACCCGATGGTTACCACTTGGAGGTAAAAGTGTGCAGTCAGAGTAACAACCGCTGGGCATTGCCAAGTTTAAGCAAATCAGAGTCTAACCTCGTTTTCCAACATCCAACCTATATTTTCTCTGTCCTTGTTTACCATTAATTGTCCGTGCTGGGAGTCATGTTAAGTATTTTTTTTTTGTTTTTAATTTTTTTTAGAGAGCAGTCTCCGATTGACCACCACTTAAAAGAGTACAAAAATCATTTACGCATAGCAAAAGTCTACTACGCATATGGTATTATACACAGTTACCTGAAAGAGCCGTTTACAAGTTACTCACCGATAAGTCTCTTCAATGCAAGTCGTTACATAGCCAATGAAATTGAGCATAAGGGACCACCGAAAGGTGTCAGCATGTTGTAAGTGTCCAATCCTATGCCAACTATATTATTCACTAAATCTGCATGTTTAATTTTATATCCTAGTGCCCTCTACTATACACTTTCGAAACAAGCAAAAATCCTCGAAGCCAACAAACTGTGCCTTCAAGTTAACAAAAAGCTGCAAACGTTAAAGCCACCCAATGGTGTTCAGGAGCAAATTGATGTAAGTTGGCCCAATTCCCTCATGAATCGCTGTGAGACATTATTTTCTGGTCTTGCAGATTAACTATTTAAATAGTAAAGCATGCAAAGGTGGCTTCAATGATCCTGAAGAGCTGTTACCACTTTGCTATAGGTGCTCGAATTATAGTGCACATTTGAATGGTAACAGTTGCCCCACATGCAAACAGGATTACATCTTTTCCTTTGTCTCATTTGGTGAGCTATCGATTCTCCTATCGTATGTATTCTTAATTTTTCTGTTTGCAACTAGAAATCCTACCGTTGGTCGAGTTCCATCCGGAAATGGACATTAACGACGCAGAGGCTGAGAGGCTTCTTATGGCCCCACCAAAGACCACCATTGAAGAGAATGATCCTTTTTCTGAAGTGAGTGAAGATTTTATGTGCTGTTCCCCTTTGATATGTTTGATTTTTTTTTAAGGATGCTGCAGGTGCCTTACCACTGAGTCTAGATAGAGACGCTCTTCGAGCTATGGATCCAAATCACGTTCTTATTGTCAAACGACGCGAAACGCAAATGAGAAATATTTTTTACAGGAATATTCTCCCAGATTTGCAGGTCACATTTTGTCCAGAATGTTTATTGGTGGGTAAATAAGGAGATTTTTGTATTTCAATCTAACCTGTTGTGTGTTACTTTCAGTTATTTTACGCTGAAGACTTTGAACTACAAGTGCTGCAAAAGGGTCATTGTCCGTTCTGTAGAACGTCGTCTGAAAAATTGTTTGAAAGCTATTAGATAAGGTTTACGTATTTATTTTCATTAATGGACATGTTCGGACTTTAAGTTGTCGGATATAGAATACCTAAGATAACGTAAATTTCGATATGGACCATCAGTAATTTATTAAATGACATAACAACAGTTAATGTGTTTTATTAGCCTGATCTGACCAGGTATAACTTACAAGTTATGTTGAACCTAGCTGTTAACAGGATTTATGATTCGAATCAGCAAACGGGGGTAAGCCTTTTACCGGCGGGAGCGCTATCTGTTTGAAACAATGACACTTAGAGCTAGGTCATCGCTGGATTCGTATTGCAAGTTTGGCTCCTTTGATAGACAGGTGAAGTTTTAGTTGGCTGTCGTAACCAATTATCTTTAAGCAGAAGGTTTTTGGAAGGAACAAGGGTAGAGATTTAGCGGTCGTTTTTTAATTACCAGTGCTGCAGCCCTGATTACTCATCAATTGTGCTAATTTTACTTCACGGTGGTAACCATCACATACTGGTCCCGTGACAAGAAACACACCAACATTATAAATAAAGATTTGTCAGAGATACTCTCGGCCTGCTGTTCGGATGTCAAAATATTGACCCTCCAGCTTGGTGATAAAGGCTTGGAAAAACTACTCAAACACGGGATAAGATAAAATTGTTACGAAACTATCAGGGCGTTGAAAATAGGGATTTTATAGTTGACGAACATGCAAAAAGGAAATATGGCTAGAATGTTGGAACACTTAACAGGAAAACTGCAGCCAAACAACAACCGGAACCCCTAGGATAGGTAAGGTTAGGTTGGTGGGTTGATGAGGTAGTCGGTGTGCGTTTTCCTCATCATACTCAGGGCAATATAGACCCATTGTGATGCTCGTGGGGGTTCCACGTGTTGGTTCCATCATTATCCCGTTAATGTCCGTTGTTGTAAGTCCCTTTCCAGTCATCCAGATGTTGTTGCAAACCTGAAAAGATTAGAGAGAGAGGGATTTCGGATAGAACCGTCAGGTCATGGAAAAAGTATTTTCCTATGGTTCTCGTTCTTAATTGGCTGAGGTCTTGGCAGTGGCACAGAAATTGGAGGGTATCCTTGTGTGTTTCACCGCAGCCTCTACTGAGGTCACCATCTATAAGATTCATTTTCAGTTTGTGACTTTTTAGTAGGTTGTGTCCAGTGAAAATCCCTACAAGAATCGAGACAGATTTACTGATTCTTCGAAGTAGCTTATGGTTTCTGGCTTTATCATACTCAGGCCACATCCTTTTGGAAGTTTCACAGGTGGGCATTTCCCTGTATGCCTCTGTGTTCGAAGACCCAGCAGAGCTTAATATTGTGTTGGACGCCAAGAACCTTGAGCTCTTCACGACAACGCTTCACAAGATTTTGTTTCGACAGCAGAGATGGCTTTTATTGTAGGCTGACTGTCAATAAAGTTGGTGATATCGTCTGGTAGTATCGCCAGCATTTAGGTCGCTTTGGTTGCATCTGCTACTGCCAATATTTCGGCCTGGAAGACACTGCTATGCTCAGGGAAATGAAAAGTGCTGTTTAGCTATAGTGTCTCTGAAAACACTTCAGCTCCAACGGCTACATCCACTTTTGAACCATCCGTGTAGATGGATATGGTTTCGGTGCTCTGTTCGTTCTTCTCCCACTCCTCTCTGCTTGGAAAGATGCCGGATAATGGAAGCAGAACCCCTAACATGCTACAATTTAGATATTCCTGTCTTTATAGTAAAACGATTGTCCAGCAAAAGAAGAATGAAAAACTGTTATGTTAACTATGTTTCGTGTTATAGTGAGAATCATACGAATTTGTAAATGATTTCCAACCACGAACAAGAAACCCTTATTACCAAAGACACTCTCAGGCAATATAAATTTTAAAATGATATTTTATTTTTTTTTAATTAAAAACCGTTTTGAATGATGTCAAACTGCGGTACGATTTAATTCCGACTTTAAGACGCAAACGTTATTTTGAAATTGTTCCTATTTTTTTCCATACGAATAGTGCCATTTTGTTTGTCTGTATAGAACGATAAGGAAGCACCCACATACAAAAAAGTCTTCCTTTGCCAATTCACGAGAAATTCGCACAAGGATCTCAGCCAACAGCATTAAAAGACTAAATAAACGCAAGAACTAAAGCTACGATTGAGCAGAGCCCAAAAACCTAAATTTAAAATCATCTTCAGCAAAAATCGTTCACAAAATTCATTTGTCAATTACCAAAATATGCGTTATTGGACAACAACAAACCCACATGTTGTTCAAGACCGTTGATTGCACCCATAAAAAGTGAACGTATGGTGTGTATTTCATTTCGTCGATAAAAAATATCGATGCAGTTCGCTGTCGGGCCATGTTGGAATTCTATTTTTGGCCAGAATTGGATGGACTTGACATCGGTGATATGCGATTCCAGGAAGTTTCTGCTATCTGGCAAAACGATGACAGCAAAACCAGGCATCAACTTTACCAAAACAATTAACAATACCGTAGGAGATAATTGACAAGGTCATTGCCAAAACTTGATCGGATAAAAGTATGTCAAAAGACTTTGAGTCAAAACATTTGAGCTTTTAAAATCGAAGTCAGAATAAACGAACTGGATGCAGAATGCAGTTAAGGACTGAGCTTAGTGCATAATGAACGAGGTCCAGTTCGAGCCTAAACTTTAACCATGAATAATAAATTGACTTCGGCTCATAAGGTCTTCAAATTTATTTCATATAAATGTGTGAATCTATTGATAGCTTAATGATCGTTCTGACCATTTTTGTCGCTCGATGAAGACATCGCTTTTTGTTTGGAAGGCCAAGGTTATTGGTGTTTGGATATTTTTTTTTTTCTGAATGACTTTCTCATACATATGTCTATTTTTAGAGTTTAGGTAAATATAAGTAGACTACTTACCAACATCAACATAAAGTGGTAAATCTTGGTTTTGTTTTTGAATACTTAGTGGAGTTTAAAACGTTTGGACTTCATGAAATATCAACAGTCTTTAATGCAATCTTTAGAAGCAGAGTTTATTAATAGTGCTTTCAATTTTATGAAGACAAAGTTGTTTGGATCAGACCACTATATGATTGTTAACAATGGCCAAGTGAAGATAAACTCGTTCTACAACACCCAACCCTAGACTTTTCTTACTTAGATACTTCAGTATTGTTACAGGAATGAACCTAGGCCTCCACCGAAATGTCTCTCCAATAAGACCAAACTGCCACCAGTTGCGTACTTCAAGTTGGTTGACGTCAGTTTCAGCTTGCGCGCGCCACTTGAGGCCCGACAGTGCTCGACGTGTCGTCTAACTGGAAATCGAAGACTGCGAGCCGAAAAATTGGGGTCAATTCGCTCTACATGTCCTAGACTTCCAAATCCCAGCTTATGTCAATGAACGGATCGTAAAATTCTTGATTCAATATTCGTCTCCATAGCCTGTCAACACGGACTCAACTCGCTCAAAAGCGACCAACAATTTCTTCATACGCGTTTAATAACGTCCAAGCTTCGGTGTTGTAGAGTATGATATCGATGATAAAGGCCTTTTAGGACCTCCTTAGTTGTTGGAGTGAAGGCTTTATAAATAAATTGCGTTACTAAGAAACAGCGGTTGGCAAGATTTATTCTACGTTTGGTGTCTGACAAATTGTCATTGTCAATTACTAGCGAAACCACGTAAGACAAAGTCCTTTACTACCTCAATGTTGTATATCTGTCAATGGTGACTTTCTGGCCAATGATGATTTGTCAGATCATTGTGAGAGAATGGTCGGTGAAAAATCAGGTGTTGCTAGGGCTGGGAATCAAATCCAGACCCAGTGCGGCAGTTCATCCCACAAATCATCGCGCTACTGAAAATTAGCAAACAAACACATTAAAAAATGTTTGGTGAGATGAATAAATGTTTAGAAAAATTGAACCACATCAGCATCATTTGCATGAGAATGGAGATATGAGGAATTTAGATCCTTGAGGCGTGTCTCCTCAAAATCGCTTGCAAGACTTTGTCTGCCCCTAGTAGTGTGTTTTTAGGCTAGCAATTGCCGTGGACGAGTAAATTGTTCACACTTCCGCTGTCCGAACCATTTTATAAAGGGTGATCCATTTCGAGGTTCCCTACTTTTTTAAAGAAAAAAACACAGAAAATTCAAATTTAATTGAGAATGTTTATTATCATTTGAAAGAACATTCTTTGGCATTTATTTTTTGAAGATTATGTCTACAAATGTTGGCCGTTGCTACGTCGCAGATGGTCCATCCGTTGAGTCCAATTTTCGATCACTCGTTCGAGCATTTCGACTGGTAACTGGCGAATGACACGCGTGATGTTTTCCTCCAAGGCCTGAATCGAAGCGGGTTTGTCGGCATATATCCCCACAGGAAAAAGTCTAACGGTGTGATATCACACGATCTTGGTGGCCAATCGACCGGCCCAAAACGTGAAATTATGTGCTCACCGAAATGTTCTCTCAATAAGTCCATTGATTGATGCGATGTGCGGGAAGTGGCGCCGTCTTGCTGAAACCAAATGTCGCCGAGATCACGAGCTTCAATTTCAGGCATCAAATAGTCGGTTATCATGGCACGATAACGGTCGCCATTGACGGTAACGTTCGCACCGGCATAATTTTTAAAGAAATATGGACCGATGATTCCACCGGCCCACAAACCACACCAAACCGTTGTTTTTTCTGGATGAAGTGGCAGTTCTTCAATCTCTTCAGATTGCTCTTCGTCCCAAATGCGGCAATTTTGTTTGTTTACATACCCATTGAGCCAGAAATGGGCCTCATTGCTAAACAAAATTTGCCTTGAAAACGTCGGATCTTCTTGGAACTGTTCAAGAGCCCATAGAGCGAAGCGATGTCGCTTGGGAAGGTCGAGCGGCTTCAGTTGTTGCGAAAGCTGTATTTTGTACGCTTTCAATTTAAGATATTGACGTAAAATGCGCCAAGTCGTTCCATACGTCAGTCCGAGTTGCTGCGAACGGCGCCGAATCGACTCTCTACGGTCTTCGTGTTCACTCTCAGCTACGGCCGCTATATTTTCTTCAGAGCGTGCTGGACGTGGTCTATTCGGTCGAATATTATCCAATAATGAATGCTGGGTCTCAAAATGGGTGATGGTGTTGCGAATAGTACGCTCAGTAGGCCGATTATGTTGACCATAAGTTGAGCGAAGTGCACGAAACACATTCCTCACAGAACGTGAATTTTCATAATAAAGTTGAACAATTTGTAAACGTTGTTCACGCGTAAGTCTTTCCATTATGAAATGCCAAACAATACTAAACAAAAATAACATGACAGCATGACACGACTCACACGTGATCTGTCAAAAAAGGCTATTGAAAAAAGTATCTCTACTTGGATCACCCGTTGCCATATCCCACATCATCCCATCTTTAAGATTAATATCCCTTAAACGTGGGCGTGACAAAAATTGTACAGCGGTATGAAATATAGAAATTGGTTCCAACATATTGTTCTGACATCAAAATCGTTTACGGCTCGACAACAGATAACGTTTTTCTTTGACATACACAGCTGGTCATACACCGGGACATTTTCCCTCTGAAAATGGAAGCATAACATTTCCCAAGATGTCTCTATATCCATATTTTGTCATGATGTTATTGACACCAAAGATAGGACCAGCACCATAACTAGCTAGCTGACGAGCTAGCCAGACCAGGATCGTCCGGCTGCATCTCCTTATGCGGCAA
Source organism: Rhingia rostrata (assembly GCA_949824845.1). Taxonomy (NCBI): domain Eukaryota; kingdom Metazoa; phylum Arthropoda; class Insecta; order Diptera; family Syrphidae; genus Rhingia; species Rhingia rostrata. The sequence goes on from OX463757.1 coordinate 41,662,165, forward strand.
AAGGGTTAGACCCCAACTTGCTTTCAAAAAAACGGAAAATAACGAGATTCACGCAAAGTGAAACGAAATCTAAGTGGCAAAACATCAACAATTGCAAACACACTAAGGACCTTTGGCAGGAAATAAGAGGTAGCAAATCTAACAAGCTTATAGCTCTTAACAGAGCTTCCATTTCTATAGCGACAAGAGTCGTAACAGGTCAAAATCTGCTGGGTCAACACTCCGATAGGATTAACCTAACTGACTTTGCAGGAAGTGCGGAGGCCCAGACGTCGAGGAGGACATCGTCTACCTACTGTTTTACCGCCCCGCAATAAGCAACAGCCGTAAGAAAATCCTAGGCAGCTTCTACTACGAGAACTTGATGGATCTAGCCACAACACCTATTGGACAGGTCGTCAGCTTCTGCTGCAAGTCAGGTTGGAGCAACTTCCTATTTGAAGCAAATGGATCAGCACAAATCACCTTAGTATCACTCTTCCTATTAACGCGGCTTTATTTTTAGGTACAACAAAGGGTATCGCTATGGGCCCAGGCAGGCCTATGCGGGTTTGATGACTCACTTGGGCGTCAACAACCCATCAAACCTACCTACCTACCTAACACCATACCAGGAAAAACAGCCTCATACCATTATATTGCCTCCACGATGTTGAACGGTCTTCAGTGTATAGCGAGGATGGTATTGTTTTTATTTTGGTCGCCTCATGTTACGCCCACAATCCGAAGAAAATGTGCTTTGTTGCAAGTCTTCTTGGCAAACAACTGTTATTTAGAAGCAAGAACAAATCAACTAGCACCAACGCTCCTCATGCCTATGTTTTTACCAGATGGGTATATGGTAGATGGTAGGTAGGCAGAAGTGGCGGTTCGGCATGTACCCAAGTAGCACTTATGTGGCCTTTTTGTTACCACGACTCGTGTGACCTATATTATGATTGTTGTTGTGGATGTGATACATCCGGTCTCTATATCCTTTTACCCGAGATGTCGCTAAGGTTGTCGAAAAACGGTTGGTCAAACGAACATTTGCAGATGAAATGGGAGAGGGTTTCTCTCTCATTTGTGTTCCCGCAACTGCGGCATTGATTGTTGTATGGGATCTCTAGCCTGGCCGCATGGTATCCAATTGGCCAGTACGACGTATCTATTGCCGTAATTCTTGCGATATCTGGGCGACTTCTGTTTAGTAGATCGTTTGTTCTGTTTTTGTCTTAGGAGAGCCATATCTTCGCAATTTGTTAACCTTCTCCATTTGGAGTCGGCCTTTTTCAGGAAGTATGAGTCTATTTGTCCCTTAACAATGCCTAGCGGGATACGTACCCTTGCCATAAGTTAGCCGTGAAGAGCTGAGAATTGCCTGGCTAGCTTCTCTGCACGCTCGTTTCCTTTAATATCACTGTGCCTTGGGACCCAGAGAATTGTGACCATGAAGCGTTCGCCCAGCGAGAGCGATTTCGTTCCGGCATTCCTGTACCACCTTGGCGGATATGGTAGCCGAGTTAATGGCCTTTATGGCGCTTGGCTATCTATGAGAATAGCAATATTTTGCTTTGCTGTAGTGTCAAGCCCCAGTAGCGTACAAGCCTCACGGATAGCCAGTAGTTCCGCCTGGAATACGCTGGCAAAACCCAGTAGGCGATATGAAACTGATGTTTTCGGTGATTCCGAGTAGACTCGGGACCCCACAACACAGTTCATTTTAGATCCGTCCTTGTAGACGGTCGTGTCTAAATCTGTTACTACTTCGTTTCTCTTCCACTGAGCTCTAGTAGGAAATCCTACGTGGAAGCCTTTCTTGAAGCTTAGTAGAGGTGTTATGTAGTCTGTTGGAAACGTGACCACGCCGTTTGATAACGAGTACAGGATATTACTGTGGCCACACGGCCTTGCATTCGAGCATCCTGACTCTGACTCTGACTCTGACTCTGACTCTGACTCTGACTCTGACTCTGACTCTGACTCTGACTCTGACTCTGACTCTGACTCTGACTCTGACTCTGACTCTGACTCTGACTCTGACTCTGACTCTGACTCTGACTCTGACTCTGACTCTGACTCTGACTCTGACTCTGACTCTGACTCTGACTCTGACTCTGACTCTGACTCTGACTCTGACTCTGACTCTGACTCTGACTCTGACTCTGACTCTGACTCTGACTCTGACTCTGACTCTGACTCTGACTCTGACTCTGACTCTGACTCTGACTCTGACTCTGACTCTGACTCTGACTCTGACTCTGACTCTGACTCTGACTCTGACTCTGACTCTGACTCTGACTCTGACTCTGACTCTGACTCTGACTCTGACTCTGACTCTGACTCTGACTCTGACTCTGACTCTGACTCTGACTCTGACTCTGACTCTGACTCTGACTCTGACTCTGACTCTGACTCTGACTCTGACTCTGACTCTGACTCTGACTCTGACTCTGACTCTGACTCTGACTCTGACTCTGACTCTGACTCTGACTCTGACTCTGACTCTGACTCTGACTCTGACTCTGACTCTGACTCTGACTCTGACTCTGACTCTGACTCTGACTCTGACTCTGACTCTGACTCTGACTCTGACTCTGACTCTGACTCTGACTCTGACTCTGACTCTGACTCTGACTCTGACTCTGACTCTGACTCTGACTCTGACTCTGACTCTGACTCTGACTCTGACTCTGACTCTGACTCTGACTCTGACTCTGACTCTGACTCTGACTCTGACTCTGACTCTGACTCTGACTCTGACTCTGACTCTGACTCTGACTCTGACTCTGACTCTGACTCTGACTCTGACTCTGACTCTGACTCTGACTCTGACTCTGACTCTGACTCTGACTCTGACTCTGACTCTGACTCTGACTCTGACTCTGACTCTGACTCTGACTCTGACTCTGACTCTGACTCTGACTCTGACTCTGACTCTGACTCTGACTCTGACTCTGACTCTGACTCTGACTCTGACTCTGACTCTGACTCTGACTCTGACTCTGACTCTGACTCTGACTCTGACTCTGACTCTGACTCTGACTCTGACTGTGACTCTGACTCTGACTCTGACTCTGACTCTGACTCTGACTCTGACTCTGACTCTGACTCTTACTGAGCTGCAGCGGTATCTGTAATGTGTAGGTCAAGAGGCAAGAGATGTAATGTTACAGTAAGGGCATCCGTTGCTGCCGACCACAGCGCACCCGTGGTGCCTATACTGGCTGTTATTTGCAGCCTTTTTAGTTTTGTTAGGTTGTAGCTTTTACTCATTGCGGGCCACCATACTAGTGAGCCGTATGTGAGAATCGAACGTACCACTGCTGTGTCCATCCACAAGGTCACATAACCATAAGCGAGAGTAGAGGAGAGAGGACGCCACCTTGTGGCGTTCCTCTATTGGCGAATTTGGTTAAGTGGCTATATCCCAGTGTTGCCTGGATAATTCTTGTTCTGAGCATAGAAATTATCCACAGGCTAATAGATTCCTCTATACCTAGCTCGAGCAGAGACTCAAGAATAACTCTATTGGGGACGTTGTTGAAAGCTCGCTCTATTGCCTAGAAGGAGGCTTAAGCGTATTCCTTATAGTGCAAGGATTTTTCGATTGTCCGCACTACCTGGTGGAGAGCTGCTTCCTTTGATCTGCCCTTGAGGCGTGCTGTTATTTGGATAGCGAAGATTATTCTAGAAAACTTCGCAAATGGATGTCTAGAACGCGCTCCAAGGTACAAAGAAGGTTAGACTGATTGGTCTGAAGTCCTTTGTCTCGTAGTGGAGTTTGCCTACCTTCGATATAAATAATACTTGAGCGCGTCTCTCAGTTTCTAAAAATTGTCTCCAACTATGACACTGTTAGGTCTCGCGTTCTCCGTAGCATAACTGGCAGTATGCCGTCAGGTCCCGGAGACTTAAACGTAGAAAAGCTGTTAATAGCCTAGGAAATCGTTTCTTCGGAAATTATTGAGTTGATGTTACTGTGTGGTGCAGTTTGTACTTGCCGAGATCTACCGGGTTCCGTACTAGTATCACTGCATCCGCGAAAGTGTGTGTTTAACAAGAGTTCCAAGGTCTCGGCAGACGATTTTGTCCACCCTCCATCTGACCTAATTAGAAATGAAGGGTTGTAGTGTCTCTTAGACAGAATTTTGCTTAGCCTAGCGGAGTCCTTGAGGGTTTCAATAGAATGGCAATAATCCATCCAGGCCTCTGTTTTGAATGTTTTTGTGGCTTACTTACACAGACTTAAACAGTCTTTATTAGGCTGCTAGATTTTGTGTTTGTGGCAGATATTGAAGATCGATCTGGTCATATGGCTCAGATTGGAGAGATTTTCAGGGTATTGAAATCGGTTTTTTAAGAAATGATCTGTTGACGAAATAGCCGAATGAATGTTACCGAAGTATTTTCATTGAAAGCTTATTCCGATTTTCCTTAAAATTGTACCGAAAAGTGTTTTTTTTTACAGAAAACGATCTCAAACGGTCTCCCGAAATATACATATTAGACATGTCTAAATATCTTGTTCATACATTTTTTCAAAATTCTTTGCAGTTTGACCAAAACAACGTTTTTCTGTCAGAAAGCCGATTTCAAAAATGTTTTGAATGTATTGTGACACCAATGTTATTGTGTTCCAAGCCCAAGAGTATTTCATTACTAATATCAGATTCTTTTACTCTCACCAAGTCGATTAGGGGCACACATATATTAAGTTGTTTAATGGTGATACCGTTTATGGAGAAAAATTACGGTTATTTGAAGCAACTTTCAAAAATGTTGATCATAACTCCTTATAAGAATTCTCGAATATTACTTTTTTAAATTCCGGTTACTACAAGAACAATCGTATGAAGAGGAGTAAAAGTCCAACATGATGATGAGAAACTTGCGAGCATTTTGCAAAAAAACAGAAAACAAAAATAAACTAACACCCACTTCAACTAGATGGATATTTTTTATTTCTTTGGTCGTATATTGTAAAGCACTACATACGCAGTTTCGACTTTTGTGTAGTGTTAAAGTTGGACCTGAAGTATAAATTATGGTTTTGTTTGTTGAATTATGTTAGAGTAAATGACACCACAAATGCCGACTATCTCATATGCCGACTATCTCATACAGAGATACACTAGGAAGCTATAAGGCGGATGAGCTTACTTACTTAAGTGACGCTACAGTTCGGAATGAAGAAAAAAATGACGCATTGAGAACAAAAAACAGAAACTTTTGCTCACCAGCTTTATGGTACGGACGGGCGGTGTGCACGTGCACACGTGAGAAACGAGATCCAAATATCGGGTTTTTCAACAGGGACGCTACAAAAGTTGAGCGACAGGGACAGCAAACGACGCCATATTTCTTGCCGCTCTTTTGACATTTCTCTTCAGTAAGGTTTGCCATTCCATGATGGAAAGATATACGATCCAACAAAGAGTCAAAATTACTAAAATTTACAACCGAAATTCGGAGTCAGTGCAGTGGCCTCAACGTTAAGAGCGCTACGTCCAATTTATCGTCCTAGCAGATCAACAATTGAGCATCTAGTGGAAAAATTTAAATCCACAGGCATAGTAAAAAATGTCCCCGTGCCAGTGAGACAAAGAAGTGCCCGTAGTGTTGAGAATATTGCTGCCGCTGAGGGTTCAGTTGAAGAAAGCCCAAATCTGTCTCTCACACGTCGTTCTCAAGCGTTAGGCATCTCTGTGACGTCGTTGTGGCGAAATTTGCGAAAAGATCTTGGCCTTACAAGATTAAATTGACTTACAAGATTAAATTGACTCACAAGATAAAATTGACGTAAGAACTGAAGCCGCTTGACCACCAGAAGCGTCGTATGTTCGTGAATTGGGCTGAGCAACAACTTGAAAATGATTCGGATTTTCATCGAAAAATCATCTTCAGCGATGAGGCTCATTTCTGGCTTAATGACTTCGTATATAAACAAAATATGCGGTATTGGTCAGGCAGCAATCCACACGTACTCCATGAGTGATATTGCATCCCGAAAAAATTACGGTTTGGTGTGGTTTATGGGCAGGCGGCGTCATTGGGCCGTACTTCTTCCGTGATGATCAAGACCGGCACGTTACTGTGAATGGGAATCGCTACCGTTCAATGACTAACCGATTTTTTGGCCCCAATTAGATGATATGGACTTGGAGGACATGTGGTTCCAACAGGACGGCGCCACATGCCACACAGCGAATGCCACAATCAATTTATTGGAAACCAAGTTTGGAGAGCGTGTTATCTCACGAAATAGTCCAGTCGCTTGGCCGCCTAGGTTGTGCGATTTGACGCCGTTAGACTATTTCCTGTGGGGCTACGTCAAGTCTATGGTCTATGCCAACAAGCCAGCGACGATTGATGAACTTCGTACGAATATCGAACGTGAAATTGCAGCAGTATCGGCCGATTTATGCTTGAAAACCGTCGAAAATTGGGTTCAGCGTCTTGACTTCTGCAAGCGTGCCCGTGGTGGCCATGCAAAAGAAATCGAGTTCCATACATAATGGCATCGAACGTACTTTCACAGGAATAAAGAATTTCATTGATATCCAAAACCGTTTTTGTCTTATTTAAAAAAACTTTTGTAGCGCTCTTATTGAAAAACCCTTTATATGGCGGGCTGTGCCAGTGCGTCTTCTATATAGATTTATAATCTTTGGTCTCAACCAACATGCCTCCCCAATTAGACCGGTCCTTAGCTAACTTCCTCCAGTTGCGCAATCCAAGTTAGTTGACGTCGGTTTTTACTTGTGCACTTTAGGCGAGACCTTTCTCTACTGCATCCGACGTCTGGGAATCAAAGGCTTTGCGAGCCGGAGTATTGGTGTCCATTCGTTCGACACGTCCTAGCCACCTTAAACGGCCAATGACTAGGGGCATGTGGATGTACAGCTCATGTAGTTCTGGGTAAAATCTTCGTTTACATAGCAGGTCAACGAAAACGGGACCGAACATTTTACGAAGAATTTTCATCTCAAAGCGATCAAAGATATTTTCATCCGCTTTTAATAAGGTCCATGCTTCAGAGCTAGTGTGTTCCCCCGTTCACACGTGACTGATTTTCTACGCTTCGCCGTCAGGTAATTTCCCACCAGTCACACCACATTCATTCTATCCAGTTAGTTATGTCGAGTCTAACATCTATTGCCGGGGAGTGGGAACGCTACTCGACATAACCATTCGGATTTATCAGATCCCGCCAGTATTCCTATGGACACTTGTCAGTGTTCTAGGACATTCGATGTCAATTGTGGGAAACTCTGTGTAAATCGAAGATGTGCCCCGAATGCCAATGCTTGGTTGACATATTTTTCGTGACTCTACTTTAATATTTGCAACGACTCCCGCGACCGATTAACATATTGGTTGACGTCCAGTGAAGGACGTTGACATCTGTAAGGAAGGAGTTGCCAGCGCTCATTGTAGGAATCAGCGAGCTTGGACTAGAAAGAGAAGAGTGACAAAAACAAAAACAAACTTTCGGGAACTAAATATCTTGGTGGTTGCGCGTGAAGATTTTTGGGTAAGGGATGTGTCATTCGAGTGCGATCCTTTGCATTAACCATTGTTTATGTTGGGCTTGAGGAAATTCCGCAGCATGTGCTTGTGGTTACCGCTTTCTTTTTTGTTTGTGCTTTCGGTGTTGTTTGCTTTCACGGACTTTTCGACAAGTCCCAATTGTGGACTTGTCCGTTATATGTTTTAGATATCACCATGTGTGTTATGTGTTGCCGACATGTTTGGTGATGTCTTGAACTCTTGTGCGACAAATGATCTCCTGGCTGCAACTTTTAATTCAATTCATTCCTTCGCTGATGTCAGTACTCTTAGCTTCTTATATTCGTTTTCAGGTCCAAGTCCCTCATCTTAGAACTTGGACTCTAAACGACTTTGAATTCCGACCTTGACAGCATCAAATGGGGTAAATTCAATAGAGTAGAATTCAATGCTTCCAAAACACAATGCGGTCTTCTGTCGTCAAAGTGAAACCAAAATATACAGCTATTCTCCATGAATGGCACTTACGTCGAAGAAGTTAGTAACGACTTACGTTGGAACGACCACATACTCCAGGTCGCTAAAGACGCAGCGAAATATCTAGGTTTCCTTAATCGATGTAAGAAATATTTCACCCCTACTGATCCGGCCACAATATAGATAGGATTCAAACGCATGCGAAAAAAAAATTACAGGAGACATTAGAACAGCGAACTCTTTAGTTTTGCTCGAACATCATCGAAATATCTCCTGCCTTACATTGTTTTACCGCTATTTTAACAACCAATACTTACTTACTTACTTACTTAAGTGGCGCTACAGTCCGGAATGAACCTGGGGCTCAACCAACATGCCTCTCCAATTAGCCCGGTCCTTAGCTAACTGCCTCCAGTTGCGCACTCCAAGTTGGTTGAGGTTGGTTTCTACTTCTTGGTTGAATCTTCGTCTCCATAGCCCGTCAACGCAAACGGGACCGAAGGTTTTTCGAAGAATTTTCCTCTCAAATCGACCAAGGATTTCTTCATCCGCTTTTTAGACGGTTCATGCTTCAGCGCCGTAGAGCAGGACTGGGATGATCAGGGTCTTATACAAGATCTCCTTAGTAGTTCGAGTGAGGGCTTTACTACTGAATTGCCTTCTTCGTTTAATTTCTGACGAGATGTTATTGTCAGAGTCAATAGCGGAGCCGAGATTGGCAAAGTCCCGTACGACCTCAAAGTTGTATCTGTCAATGGTGACGTTCTGTCCAATTCGTCGATGTTGTGTGTTCTTTCGTGTTGACATTTTTGCCGCTTCCTTCTCTATACTAGCAAACGTGGCTATGACATCAAGTTGGGTCCTACCAATGATGTCAATATCGTCGGCGTATGCCAGTAGTTGTACCAATTTTTGGAAAATTGTGCCTCTGATGTTGGTTCGTGAGTTTTGCACAATCCTCTCAAGAATCAGATTGAAGAAGTCACATGACAGCGCATCGCCTTGCCTAAATCCTTTTTTGGTATCGAAAGTGTCGGTGAGGTCATTTCCGACCCTGATGGAGCAGCGACAATTCTCCATCGTCATCCTTCACAAACGGACGAGCTTGGGCGGTATACCAAAACTAGACATAGCTCTGTATAGTTCGTCTCTATAAATACTGTCGTATGCGGCTTTGAAATCGATGAATTGGTGGTGGGTATCGATTTGGACTTCTTGGGTTTTTTTCAGGATCTGCCGAAGTGTGAAGATTTGATCGGTTGTGGACTTTCCTGGCCTAAAACCACACTGATAAGGGCCGATCAGGTTGTTCGTAAACGGTTTCAGGCGTTCACATATTATGGCAGATAGAATTTTGTAGGCGATGTTGAGGAGACTTATGCCTTTGTAGTTGGAGCAGTTTAGAGGGCCTCCTTTTTTGTGGATCGGGCAAACGATGCTGAGGTTCCATTCTTCAGGCAGACTTTATTCCGACCAGATCGGCTTATGATTTGGTGGATGTTACTTACCAAGTCATCTCCACCGGCTTTATAAAACTCGGCGGGAAGGCCATCATTTCCGGCAGCCTTATTAAGCTTCAGTTTAGATAGTGCTATCCTCACTTCACTCAGGTCGGGTGGTTGGCAGTTTTCGCTGTCGTTGCCAATATTGAATGGTTCGTCCTGCCTGACAGCGGAATGTTGTTCGTCATCGCCGTTTAACAGTCTGCAGAAGTGGTACTTCCATATCCTCAGGATCGACTGTGTCTCAACTACGATATTTTCTTGTTCATCTCGACAGGATTCTGTTCGAGGCTTTTATCCTTGCCTTTGACATATTACGCTTTGGTAAAACTTGCGAACATCGTTCCTGGAGTGGCACCTCTCTATATCCTCGATCGCCTGCTTTTCTTGCTCTTTTTTATTTTCCCGAAAAGCCGGTGTTCTTCTCTGCCTATAGAGCTCAACGGCAGGTCTCGTCTTCACCTGCAGCTTAGCCTTGTATGCCTCGTTCTTGGCTGCGAGCATTTGTCGGCATTCCTCATCAATCCAGGGGTTTCTTGCTGGTGGGCGTGAGAAACCTAACACATCAGTTGCAGCTGATTTAATGGCTTGTTGTTCGCTTGCACCACTCCTATTGAATGTTCTCACATTCCAGGTGCAGATACGAACGTCGTTGCCTTTTTTTTCGTTTAGCAGGGTCGTCAACAATAAAATCGGTCCTTTCCGAGGCTATTGCTTGCTTCGTAACCGTAAGTTTTTTCCATGGTTGGGTAGTTAACTCAAAGCCCAAGGTTCACTTGTCAATAACAGACTTTATTTGGACCATAAAACGATTTTTAAAAATAACTGCGTACGTAGTTTTTCTAAAAACTGTATCTAGGCCAAATGTTAAAAAATCATACATTTCTTATGACCTAGTGTCTTAATACAAAAGTGGCGCAACAGGCTCGTTAGTACCCAGCTCCGAGCTTTCTCACAACCATTCATGTGATGGTGTGTACTTCTTGCACGATGTCGGGACTTCCTGTTTTATGTCGATTCCGAATGGCGAATTTTAGACAAGTTTTTCTTGAAAATTAATACTAATCGGATGATTTTGTCGGATCATCATTAGAGGAGGGCAAGTGAAAAATCATTTAGGTATTGCTCTGGCTGGGAATCGAATCCAGACCTTATGCGTAGTTAATCGTCTTAGCCATCGCGCCACTTAGCTAGTGTCTTGGTGAATAAAATTGAATAGAATATTGACTGTAGCAACAATCCAATATAATTAGCGTTAGCCTAAAAGTCTTTATAATGAAATTTAATTTTTTTTTAATTACAAACAAAATGAGAATCGGATTTTTCTGTTCGATGATTAAGTAGCATCCTACTGTTTTTTGGTGACGACTTTTTGTAATTTTGCAACTTTTTTTTATTTCAACTAATTATACAGACCACAATGCATGTATTACTCCCTCGCATTTGTTTAAATAAAGCGCTAATACATACATGTATAAACAAATCTAAATTTTTTTATATTTAAATGGTAATTCGGGTTCACCACATTTGGTCAATGAGAAATGTCATCAGCCATTAGTTTCAACCACAGAAGCATACTAACGTTGCGTGGTTAAGGCTGCGATGTCGTTGCGTATTTATTTGGTATAAAAGCATTTATTCTACTGCAGATACTCAACAGTAACATATTTGTTTCCTCTGGGATATCATCGAACAAAGAACTTACAATGTTCAAGCTTGTAAGTTCACTTTTAGCATACGATACACCAAATGGATTACCTAGACAAGACTTGTTTCATTTGACAGGTCATCCTTGCCGTCCTCTTAGGATTGACTACAGCCGACAATTTTAACAGGGATGCTCAAATACGGAGCTTTCATAACGATCCTGCTGATGCTGAGGGAAATTTTGCATATTCATTCGATACCAGCAATGGAATCGGTGTGCAGCAGATTGGAAACATTGCCGGCGTAAGTGGTGGAGCGCAGTGGGTGTCTCCTGAAGGTATCCCAATCCAATTGAGCTACACTGCTGATGAAAATGGATACCATCCAATTGGGGATCATTTGCCTACACCACCACCAATTCCAGATGCAATTCTCAGGGCTCTGGAATACATCAGGGCTCATCCACCAAGGGGAGTGGAGTTTCAACCAGAATATGGTGCCTCAAGTCAATTTAACATTCAACGCGCTACCCCAAGACCTACTCCACGCGCTACTCCAAGACCTGCTCCACGAGCTACTCCACGAGCTACTCCTAGAGCTACTCCACGGGCTAATCCACGACCAACCCCACGACCAGCACCACGACATGTTCCACGAAACATTCCCCAACAAGTGAGAACTCAAGCGAACTATGCACAAGCTGCATTTAATGGGTTTGACACTTCATATAGAGGATAGGAAACGTATCCCAATCGTTTTGCTTTGTTATTAAATGCAAATGCAAATATGTCTGTTCCCGTACAATTGTATATTTACTGCTGAGAATTATTTACATACACCAATTGCTTACGAGGATGGCTTTTAGTAAGATTAAGTAAAAATCAGTAAAAGCAATTTGTACGGGAACAGAACAGACCCTAATTATTTGTTACATTTAAATAAAAGTTGAAAGTGATTTATTTAAAACGAATGACGAATTTTTTTAATAGTAATAATGGAAAGCTTTCTGGAAGAAAGGTGGTGAATTTTTTTTTTATAATTTGCGCGCACTCAAGGGGTTATCCCTTTATCGGGTTTTTCAACAGGGACGCTACAAAATTTGAGCGACAGGGACAGCAAATGACGCCATATTTCTTGCCGCTCTTTTGACATTTCTCTTCAGTAAGGTTTGCCATTTCATAATGGAAAGATATACGATCCAACAACGAGTCGAAATTATTAAAATTATCAACCGAAATTTGGAGTCAGTGGCCTCAACGTTAAGAGCGCTACGTCCAATTTATGGTCGTCATAATCGTCCTAGCAGATCAACAATTGAGCGTCTAGTGGAAAAACTTAAATCCACAGGCATAGTAAAAAATGCCAGTGAGAAAAAGAAGTGCCCGTAGTGTCGAGAATATTGCTGCCGCTGAGCCTTCAGTTGAAGAAAGCCCAAATGTGTCCTCTCACACGTCGTTCTCAAGCGTTGTGCATCTCTGTGACGTCGTTGTGTCGAAATTTGCGAAAAGATCTTGGCCTTACAAGATTAAATTGACTTACAAGATTAAATTGACTCACAAGATAAAATTGACGTAAGAACTGAAGCCGCTTGACCACCAGCAGCGCCGTATTTTCGTGAATTGGGCTGAGCAACAACTTGAAAATGATTCGGATTTTCATCGAAAAATCATCTTCAGCGATGAGGCTCATTTCTAGCTGAATGGCTTCGTCAATAAGCAAAATATGCGGTGTTGGTCAGGCAGCAATCCACACGTACTCCATGAGTCATCATTGCATCCCGAAAAAATTACGGTTTGGTGTGGTTTATGGGCCGGCGGCGTCACTGGGCCGCACTTCTTCCGTGATGATCAAGACCGGCACGTTACTGTGAATGGGAATCGCTACCGTTCAATGATAACCGAATATTTTTGGCCCGAATTGGATGATATGGCCTTGGAGGACATGTGGTTCCAACAGGACGGCGCCACAAGCCACACAGCGAATGAAACAATCAATTTATTGGAAACCAAGTTTGGAGAACGTGTTATCTCACGAAATAGTCCAGTCGCTTGGCCGCCTCGGTTGTGCGATTTGACGCCGTTAGATTATTTCCCTTGGGGCTACGTCAAGTCTATGGTCAATGCCAACAAGCCAGCGACGATTGATGAACTTCGCACGAATATCGAACGTGAAATTGCAGCAGTATCGGCCGATTTATGCTTGAAAACCGTCGAAAATTGGGACTTCTGCAAGCGTGCCCTGGTGGCCATGCAAAAGAAATCGAGTTCCGTACATAATGGCATCGAACGTACTTTCACAGGAATAAAGAATTTCATTGGTATTTACATTTTTGTTTTATTTAAAAAAAACTTTTGTAGCGCTCTTATTGAAAAACCTTTTACAAAGATGCCATGTGTGATGTTATATTGCATCAAATGCGTATTACACCATTACAATAATGAGGCCTTGATATTCGGCCCTAGCGAGGTATCCGTCGAAGCGGAATATTCTCTGCGATTCGGAGGATTTTAGCTTCGAGGTATTCTTCCGAAAAGCTTTTCGGAATATTTCTCCGATATTTTGTAATGCACCCACTTCATCGAACTGCGTTGAAGTGCGTTCAGGTACATTTTCCGTGCAATTTTTGACAGCTAAGTGCAATTCTTTTTCCGATTTCCTACGACACAAATTCTTCGCGAATTTATTTACGAATTGTAGTGAACAATTGCGAAGCTTTGAGGGAATCAGTTCGAACGAACGTTCCACTGTTGAATCGACAGCAAAAATATGCGTACGACACTCTCATGAAAGTTATGAGCCAGGGAACTAGATGGACTTTGATCGAATTGATTTGGCAACGATATCGCAGAATGATTTTGCACTTACAATTGTTTATCAGGAATTGCATCTTCATATTGTTTTTTAACAATTTATATTATTTATGCAAATCAATGGAAATCCAACGTGCAAAATTTCCAAGAACAGTGTGATGACCAAAGTTTTGCAACAAAGAAAATTTGTCGTTTGGGATGAGTGTACAATGGCACGATGCAAGATTTACGAAACAACCAAAAACGGTTTGGTGGTGCGATGATTTTGTTGGCAGGTAATTTTCGTCAAACATTGCCTGTGATTCTACGGTCAACGCCAACCGATTAACATAATGAATGTTTGAAGTCTTCCGTTTTGCGGAAACACTTAAAAAAAAAACACAAACTGACTACGAACATGCGCGTCGATCTGCAGCCCGACGAATCTGAAGATATATATGCTGGAGGTGTTCGTGTCAGTATTATTAAAGTATTTACAGCAAAAGTTTTTTGAATTACCTTAAAATTTTCCCGTAAACCGTTTTTTTAATGAAACCTACCCCAAAAAATGAGCGTCATACACTAATACAAAATCTGAAAAGGGAGCGTGGCAGTACATGGATTTCAAAATTGCTTACGCGTGTTCTGCTTTGCTCCCAGTTTACGTATATCAAATTTCATCCTTCTAGCTGTAAATTTAAGACCTAAAAACAGCTGACGATCAAGCAGTTTATACAGAAGTCATTGCTAAAGAGGTCTTGTCTTCTTGCATGTAGGCCTAGAGGGCAGTGTCCTGTAAGGACACCGATGATGCTACTGATGCTTGATCTGATTAGCATTATCAAGCTGAGAGACCGTTTCTGGCTATAGTTTTTCCAGTGTTGACTGGATATTAGAAATGTAGCAAGGGTCATATCAAACGTTTCTACTGTCGGTAGGCTGGCAAGCTCATACGCCTTACAGTTCCCTGGTACATCTCTGTGACTCGTTACCCAGAAGAGGTGAATGGTAAAGTGCTCTGCCATATAATTAAGGGATAGTTAGCATTAGCGTGCTAATTTCGATGTAAATGAGATGGATCTCAAAGAACGCCCATGTCTGGTCTGAAGTGGAAAATCATGGAGTTTCGAGAGCTGTTGCCCTGAAAATTTCTAAAGCTTTCGATCGAGTTTGGCACAGGGCTATGCTAGGCAAATTGACAGCATACTAACCTTCTTAAATACTGTTCGGTTAGTTGGAAAACTTTTTTAAAGACAGATCTTTGCAAGTATAGTTTCCTCCGATATATTTCTATAAATGGTACCTCAAGGATCAATATCTTCTCATCTCTCACTCACTCTATTTCTGATGCACATTAACGATCTTTTGAGGACAACTTATAATCGCATATTTGCTTTTGCTAGCGACTAAATAAAAGATAACGCTTATTACCGCTACTGCTGCACAATAGCAGAGATGCTATCTGCTATATAAACGAAGACCTACAAACGATTACACAATTTGGAAAGGAAAAGAAAGACTAAGTCCACAGTTCCGTGATTCGAAATGGAGAATACAGTCCTTAAATAAGAAGAACAAGTGCCTCTGCTGGGCATCATGAAAATCTAACCCCTTCTGCCAAATCAGCAGCGTCCAAAATGAGTTACCTTATCAGAGCTATGAGATTTTTCTTCTTCTGTATAAATCCTGGTACAACTAGCTCTCAAATACTATTCTTATGTTTGGAGTTCGGCCCAGAAACATATACAGAACTTACTGGACTCCATCTGAAGATCTGCAATCCGCTTATAACGATTTTTCCCTAACTTTGAAACTGCGACCTTTGGAATAGTTAAGCACTGTATGGATTTTTCTCTTTATTGCAAATATTACAATGACAGATGTTTGGATGAGCTTGAAGAAATCATCCCTAGACTCGTTGCATTTAAACCACCGGTAACTCAATACACAGACACACTGACCACCTAAAAACGGACACGAACAACGCAATTCCAAAAATAAATTTTGTTACAAAACAAGCAAACAATGTAACGAACATTCACAAGACATATTTCTACAACAATTCAGGAGCAGAGTCAATAAACATATCCAAGCATGATCTCAAGGCACTCCTGAATCGTTGTTATTGTGTGATGTAGGTATTTTATTCTGTTGGACTATAAGTCCATAAGTCCAATATACTAAAAATGCATAATCCTACATTTCTTCTCTTACCTAACTGTTTTTATTTATATGAAACAAAAAACAACAGATATTAAGTCCCTAAAACAACAAAACACTCCTCTTGGGATAACTTGTTAACCTCTTAGTGGAGCCTTTGTTACTCTAGCTGTTATCCGTTGCTGTTGTGGTGTAGGCCTAACCTTTTGTGGTTGAGAACGACTGTTGTACGGAACTATTGGAACATCGGGTTGAATCTCTACACCCTTGGGTGGATGAGTTCGGATGTATTCCAATGCCCTAAGGATAGCTTCTGGAATTGGTGGTGGTGTAGGTAAATGATCTCCACTGGGATGGTATCCATTTTCATCAGCAGTATAGGTCAATTCAATTGGTACACCTTCCGGTGACACCCACCTTGCTTGACCGCTAACACTGGCTACGTTTCCACTCTCTTGCACATCGATTCCATTGGTAGAATCGAAGGAATAGGCAAAGTTGCCTTCAGCATCGGCAGCATCATTCTGGAAGCTCCGAATTTCAGCACCTCTGTCGATATTGTCGGCAGCAGTAAATCCCAAAAGGACGGCAATAAGTATCTAGTTAGCGAACTGGGGTTTATAGATAAACAATCCTTGTTATGACAGTGACTTACAAGTTTAAACATCGTAAGTTCTTCGTTGAATGGTAGGTTTCCCAGGCAAAACCAATAACTAACTGTTTGTGGTCAGTATTCTGCTGAAGCTTTTATACCAATAATTTGCAATTAACCGTTAAAAAAAAAACGCAAAGTGCACCAGCCTTAAGATGATTGTATTCTTAAACTATGACATTTTGGAAGATCTGAAATAGGTATCATTAGCGTTAAGATATAAAACTTGGATTTACGATTCTCATACAGAACGAGTATATGCGTAGGTGTGATCTTGATCTTTCGTATTTTTTCATTTCATCCGGATCCAAATCAATTTCACTTAGAACATGCTAAGAGCAATGGAATGTCGACAAAAATAATAAAAATTCCTAAGCGAAAGCTGACTAATCGTAAAGTGGGAGGATCTACTGGATGCATGAAAATTATTAAAAGGTTTCTGTCAACACCCTATCCCACAGTCTATTAGATCGAGCTAGAAATATCGACAACTATATACTTCGAATCAGAATCGAAAGCAGAGTGAGAATTTTGAAATTGATTGATGAAATTCGGCTTATGGACATTTGCTTCAACAGGGAACACTGAACAGGGATGGGAGGCGAAAGTGTACGAAGTACGAATAGCAAAGCAGACTTTAGTTTTCTGGTTTGAAGCAATAGATCCCACTTTGAATGGTCCAATTTTAAATTTTGTACACTTGTCCCGCTAGGTACAGCAAAGAGTTTGCATAGATCATCGGAACAAATTGGCCGCGTGATAAGGAGAAGCAATTGGTACTAGAACTCTGGGTTGGAGGTTCCATACATGTTTTCTTACGTTCAAATAGCATTCGTACCCGGAATGGCTACGGACAAAGACTTAGGAGTATGTACGTACGCACTCTTTATCCCCGGGTGCTATGGTTGAATATGTCCTTGCGCGTTTCCTGTAAGAAAGCTGATTCGTTGAAGGAAGCTTACTTGCTTGCTCAAGTGGCGCTACCGTCTGAAATTAACATGGGCTTCAACCAACATGCATCTCCAATTAGCCCGTTCCTTAGCTAACTGCCTCCAGTTGAATACTCCAAGTTGGTTGACGACGGTTTCAACTTGTGCGCACCACTTAAGGCGAGGTCTTCATCTACTGCGTCCGACGTCCGAGTTTGGGCGGTATACCAAAACTTGGCATGGCTCTGAATAGTTCGTCTCTATAAATGCTATCGTATGCGGCTTTGCAACAGATGATAAGTTGTGGTTATCGATTTGAATTTCGTTTTTTTTTTTCCAAGAATTGATCAGTTGTGGACTTTCCTGTCCTATAACCACACCGATAAGGGCCTACCAGGTTTCTTGGCAAACGGTTTCAGGCTTTCACATATTACGGCAGATAGGATCTTGAAGGTGATGTTAAGTAGACTTATGCCTCTGTAGTTGGTGGAGTTCAGAGGGTCTCCTTGTTTGTTGAAATCGGCGAAACGATGCTGTGGTTCCATTCTTTAGGTATATTTTCATCCGGACAGATTTGGCTTATGAGTTGGTGGACGTTATTTACCAAGTCATATCCGCCGGGTTTATAAAGATCGGCGGAAAGTCCGAGCTGCTTTGAAATTGATGAACAGTTGGTGGGTATCGGTTTGGAATTTTTGGGTTTTTTCCAGGATCTGCCGAAGTGTGAAAATCTGATCTGTTGTGGACTTTACTGGCCTAAAACCACACTGGTAATAGCCGATCAGGTTCTTTGTGAACGGCTTCAGATGTTCATATTACGGAAGATAGGATCAGAGAGTCTCCTTTTTTGTAGATCTGCCAAACAAAGCTGAGGTTCCATTCTTCTGGCATACTTTCGCCCGATCATATTTGGCTTACGATATGGTGGATGTCGTCCTCTCCGGATTTATTAAGCTCAGCGGGAAGGCCGTTTTTTGTGTGTCAGACTTTTTAAGCTTGAGTTGAGATATTGCTATCCTGACCTGACCACAAAATGCCAACGAAGAATGTAAGCCATAACCTGTAAGCCAGCACAAAGCTCAATTTTGAGCCTGACTTCTGGAACATCTCCTATAACGTCATTCTTCGCATGCAGATTGTGCAATGTATCTTCCTGGTCGTTCGAGTATGCAGCTGATATCGCCTTGATAAAGCCAAGGCACCATAAGTGATTTAGATTTTAACTACAATGAGGAAGCCACTGAGATAGTTGGTTCAACACCTTTCGCTCTATACAAGATCGGAAAAACGAACTGCCCAGCCTGCAAATTTGGGGAATCTCATGAAGACGAAGTGCACCACACATTCTTCGCCAGTAGTAGATGGGAAACCGAAAGAGGAGAACTTTAGAGAGAAACATCGGTATCATCACTGGAAACAAATCTGCACCTACTCCCAAAATATTCCCAGAAGAATGAAAGTAAAAGATGAACAATCCCACTAGACATAGTGAACCCGAAAAGGCGTATGAATACAGCCCTCCTAAAGTAATGTAAACAGTTGACATTGGGGTTCGATAAAAAACCGAGGGGTCTGGAGGATTTTTTACTGACGTATATACACTAAGAGGAGTCGGACACACGGCGATGGTGAAAACCAAAATGGTCAACGCCAAAATGTAGTCGAAAATTCTACTTAACGTAGAAAACGGTTAACCCTATTGGCTTGGCCATATTAAGCGACTAAACATTAATGCTAATATCAAGATAAACTTCACACTCTCACAAAAACAAAGAGGAGTTGGAAGACGTTTTGAAAGTAAGAATGTACGTTACTTTTTATTGGAACTAACTATACAGAGCTATGTCTACAGTCGTCCGTCAATGTTTCGGGTTGAAAATAAACACGGTGAAAAAAAATTCCACTTCACACCCCAAATCCAACCTCTTCACTTCATTCGACTTTCAACCTTCGAACTTTTCAGAATATTGCTTTTTCCCCGTGAGTGCGTATAACAAGCAGGCGGTTAGATGCTGCCGCTCAGCTGTGGGTGGGTTCGAGGGTATACCGCCAGTGGAATTTAAAGGGCGCCACACAATCTTTGAATTGTGAAACATTTTAGTCTGTTCGACGGTGTTTCTGAAAAAGGAGATTCCTGGGTAATTTATTGAAGCATGAAAATTAAAGCGAGAAGGAAGATAACCTGATATTAAATAAGCGAAGAATCCAAAATAAATAATCCAAAATAAGTAAATTGCTCGGGATAGACGCGATAGTGGGCTACTATCGCGTCTATCCCGAGCAATTTACCAAAATGGCGTCAGACAAAGGGGTCGAGTGACTCGTTTATTTGCCGGGATTCTCCGAAACGAAATACAAACAGGTCTTTTAATATTCTAAAAACCGGGTTCACTAACTTTATCGACTCTACCACAAGCACTGTACTTAGCTTTTCTTCCTTTCTATTATAGCGCAGGCTTTTTGGCGTTCTCAGATTTTTCATAAGTCACTTCGGGGTCTAGCCTGCTGCTACTTCCTTGTGACTCTTCTTCTGTCTGCTTCGTCCTTTTTCCAACTTTACTATTTTTTTTCCCACAACTACGGGAAATTCTCCCATTTACGATTCTGATTTATCTACAAAAAAAAACTCCTCGATAAAACAAATTCCAGCACAATCCGCTCGTTTCGCTGGTTAACCAAGAAGTCAGCGACAACATGCAATCTTCGAAGGAGATACCTTCAGTACTTTCCGAATGAGTTAGTCTGGAGACGAAAAAGATTTCCCCTGCACACCCCATATCCAACCTCTTCACTTAATTTGACTTTCAAACTTCGGTGCAGTGGCGACTGCAGAACTTTGCTTTCGACATGTTCTTTCTTTGCACGCAATAAACTCGTACATAGCGTACATAGCCATTTGTCTATAAGGCTAAAATTTTTTTTAAAAAAGCTCTAATCCAAGTGCTAAGGAATTCCCATATTGGATCCTGGTTATTCTAGTCCTTCTGAATTTAGATAAAAAATCTTTTTTTTTGAAAACTACGTTTACCTTGACGTCCCATGGTCAAAATACTTTTCATTGTACCTTCACGACGACTAAGGCATGTAGAGCAAACAATCAATTTCCAGCCAGATGGTAGGCTCAACAAGGGGGAACCCCCTGTTTTAAGTGGTGTGGACAAGTAGCACTTAATTAAAGTGCGCAACTAACTGCATTACCTAAGCACATGGTTAATTGGAGACGCATGTTGGTTGATTCACCCAGAAATTACGCTAAAGTATGTTTTTGCATTCTGTCTAAACTTGAACAAGAAAAAAACATTTCAGTCCCTACGTCATTGAATTATAAACATCATAACAAAAAATGATATAACAGCGTTATTTTGTTTGTATCTCCAACAACATCGCAGTCATATTAAATTTCCATTTCCGCAATCTTAATTTAGCAAAATTTTAAATATCATGCTTCAAGGCTAATCGGCTACCGTCAGTTCGCAAGGGACCATCGGAATTTACTTACTGAGCTGTCAAATACTTGCCACTGTTGCGATTGATGTTGTCTAACAATGACACAAGACACGACATTTAAATATAAATAATGACATGTCTGCACCGTTTAACGGTCTGAATATAAATATTCAAGATATCGCTTTGATCCACCATTAATCAACGAATTTAATGATTTGTAAAAGTGACACCACAAATCAACAGAATCTCAATGACCTTGAGTCTATAATATGCTGACATAGGTATACAGACGGAGATGCCTAAGCAAAACAAGTTCGTCTGCTCATGAAATAACTTAACAGATTGTTAACTTTTATGGCAAATACCACCGTTTTTGGTGCTTCCTACGCATGTGTCATCATCACCGGCAGGCCCATCTAAAGTAAACTATTTCACTTTGGTTTCACCTTCATTGCACGAAGACGGGTTTTGGTTTATCTTTAATTTTCAATATCATAAAACAAATTAACAGGGTAATAGAGTTCACTTGTGTTGAACCGCAGCATCTCATTGACAGAACTATTCCTAACGAATGTTGTACACACGTTCCTATTCTTGTGGCGAATGGGTCCTGATGTATTCCAACGACCTGAGGATATAGTCTGGGATTGGTGGTGGGGTTGGCAAATGCTCACCACTTGGATGGTATCCGTTTTCATCGGCGGTGTAGACGAATTGGACTGGAGTGCCATCGGGGGACACCCATTGTGCACCACCACTTGTTCCGGCAAGGTTTCCACTCTGTTGGACAGCGATTCCATTTGATGATTGGAAGGAATAGGCAAAGTTGCCATCAGCATCAGCAGCTTCATTCTTGAAGCTGATTAATTCAGCATCCCTGTTGATGTTGTCGGCAGCGACTAATCCCAAAAGGACAGCAACGAGGATCTAGTGAAGGAAACAAATCTGCCATTGTAGTAATCCATGTTTTTTGTTGTTTTTTTTTTTAATCCCATTCGAAGGGATGATGTCCAGGTCCTTTTGTGCTATGTATACTCACTAGTTTGAACATCTTGATGTACTTGGTATTCTAAATGGTACGAGGATGATACTGTTGATAGTTTGCCCTATTGCCAAAGCTTATATACCAGGTAAAAAAAAAAAAACTTGATCGTACCAGCGGTTCAGACAACCTGATAATATCTATGGCAACATCTAGTATGCTGAATGGTATTTCTTTATATCCCCCAAACTGGTCTAATCATACACGATTCGCACACACAACTCGTTAATTAGCATACAGATCAATCCATAGACCAATCCGTGTGATCGAATCATGTTGACAGGTCTTCTAGTCGGCTAGCTTTACTCAATTTATTAACCACCTTCAATTTACGCAATCCCGAGCGATTTAAATTCATTTGATAAGATAACCGCTCTTACTCAATTCAATTAAATTAATTAACGACCTTCCCCAAATGTGTCTATCTTTTCTCTCTCTCTATTGGTTCTAAGCCAACAAAGATCGACGGTTATTCAAATGCAAATCGTATATTTTGGAAGAACATTGTCCCTTGTTCTTGCTTAGCGATAAGATGCTTGTATCTGACGTTTTATGATTATTTATCCGGCCATTTAGTTATTATTGCATCGAGTGTGTTCAAGTTGTGATGAATGGATCGGGTTAAATGGAGTCACCCTGCAATTTGAGTGGTAACTGGATTATTGTGTCTGATTTATTAATATTTCAAAAGAAATTTAAAAAGTTTAAAAGTGTTGCATAATGATTGCTTTGATATTTATAAAGAAGTTAGCATTAATTACAGTAAATACAGGGTGCCAATGGTATCGAACAGAGTTGGATTGGCCAATGATCTGGTTGATTTGGCACTCGGATTTGTTTGTGACACCATTTTTGGCCCTGAATGTGACGGCTGTGAGATATAATTACCTACTTCTTGTTAATTTATATTTATTTGGCAGAAATTGCTATGTTGCAAAATGTTTCCTAATTATAATGTCTATGTGTCGATATATTTAGAAACACGATTTTTCTCCAAGATCTAATGAATGCATAAAATTATCGATTCATTAGGCTTCGTAAATCTCGGCGGGAAGGCCTTCATTTCCGGCAGCCTTTTTATGCAAGAGTTAGATATTGCTATCCTAATTTATTTTAGGTCGGGTGGTAGGTAGTTTTCTCTCTTTTCGCTAATATTGAATGGGTCGTTCTGCCTGACAGCGGAATGTTGTTCCTCATTGCAGTTAACCCATTTAGGACCACTACCATAAATATTCAGTAAATCGTCAATGAGTGCTTGTAAGAATTTTGCATTTTATTTTATTTTTTTCGATCTGCCACTCCTACTTTTGGAATTTTGCGTTAACGCAACATTGGGACAGTACGTATACAAAAATTAAGTGTGGTAAGCCTTTTTTTTTATAATTTACACGTACTCAAGGGGTTATGAATACCCTTTTATATGTTACCATAGTACGAACGTTAGAGACACAATGAGAGTGTAACGGAATTGCGCACTTGTTACACATGAAAATAGTTGTGCTTTTAACAACCATGCACCGTCTTCTCGAATTTTCAGCATTCCTCTCAATAATATGGTTAACGTTATCTAATCTATCTATAGCGATGATGTTGAACTCCGTCCTCGACAAGATGGTGTTTTGCATTTGTTGGTACTTATGAGACTCCGAACTAATTCCGATCTAAAGTCAAGCTGCGATATTGGTTTTTGGTTGTACACAATTTTGTGTAGCTTCCAAGCATTCACTATTGCGGAGTCTATCGTATTGATAAATAACGGCCACCACCATTTTTTACCGCCAACATTTATACGGTAGTTTGCCACTGCATTATCGTGAAGGTCAACATTCCCCTATATTTATTGTAACGGGTGATCCAAGTAGAGATACTTTTTTCAATAGCCTTTTTTGACAGATCACGTGTGAGTCGTGTCATGCTGTCATGTTATTTTTGTTAAGTATTGTTTGGCATTTCATAATGGAAAGACTTACGCGTGAACAACGTTTACAAATTGTTCAACTTTATTATGAAAATTCACGTTCTGTGAGGAATGTGTTTCGTGCACTTCGCTCAACTTATGGTCAACATAATCGGCCTACTGAGCGTACTATTCGCAACACCATCACCCATTTTGAGACCCAGCATTCATTATTGGATAATATTCGACCGAATAGACCATGTCCAGCACGCTGTGATGAAAATATAGCGGCCGTAGCTGAGAGTGTACACGAAGACCGTAGAGAGTCGATTCGGCGCCGTTCGCATCAACTCGGACTGACGTATGGAACGACTTGGCGCATTTTACGTCAAGATCTTAAATTGAAAGCGTACAAAATACAGCTTGTGCAACAACTGAAGCCGCTCGACCTTCCCAAGCGACATCGCTTCGCTCTATGGGCTCTTGAAAAGTTCCAAGAAGATCCGACTTTTTCGAGGCAAATTTTGTTTAGCGATGAGGCTCATTTCTGGCTTAATGGGTATGTAAACACACAAAATTGCCGCATTTGGGACGAAGAGCAACCTGAAGAGATTGAAGAACTGCCACTTCATCCAGAAAAAACAACGGTTTGGTGTGGTTTGTGGGCCGGTGGAATCATCGGTCCATATTTCTTTAAAAATTATGCCGGTGCGAACGTAACCGTCAATGGCGACCGTTATCGTGCCATGATAACCGACTATTTGATGCCTGAAATTGAAGCTCGTGATCTCGGCGACATTTGGTTTCAGCAAGACGGCGCCACTTCCCACACATCGCATCAATCAATGGACTTATTGAGAGAACATTTCGGTGAGCACATAATTTCACGTTTTGGGCCGGTCGATTGGCCACCAAGATCGTGTGATATCACACCGTTAGACTTTTTCCTGTGGGGATATGTAAAGTCAAAAGCTTATGCCGACAAACCCGCTTCGATTCAGGCCTTGGAGGAAAACATCACGCGTGTCATTCGCCAGTTACCAGTCGAAATGCTCGAACGAGTGATCGAAAATTGGACTCAACGGATGGACCATCTGCGACGTTTGATAGACATAATCTTCAAAAAATTGTCTCCATTAAAATTTAATCAAAAAAATTTCTACATTATCCATTAAATTTAAATTTTCTGTGTTTTTTTCTTTAAAAAAGTAGGGAACCTCGAAATGGATCACCCTTTACATGGCAATCTTATACGGTTGTGGTATCGAGATCTCTCTCTTTGCCCTCCGATTATATCGTTTTACAATAGCATTTGGTTGACCGGAATCGCAATTGGTTGCCACTATTACAACAGAATTATCGTTCCAACGTATCACACTTATTTAAATCTCGTGATCGTAGCAGCAATCCATTGTACCACGTTGTTTTTTGCCTATTGATTTGTTCATCTCTAGTGGACATTTGAGAATCCTGTTTTCGCGGACAGTCCCGGTAGCAAAATATCCTTCATTTTTCAAATAAACCAATAGGCTTAAGCTGGTAAAAAAGTTATCAAAATATACCTTATGACCATTTCTATATTCGGTAACTTTCAAGAGATCTATAACAACTTGGTCACCTAGAACAAATTCCCTTTTGGTATATTTGACACTTTTTCCCCCATATGGTATGAACTGACACAAATATCCATCACTTGACTGACGTAAGGCACCATATCTTGAACCCAAAGCGTACCGGCTTTTCCTTTCCTTTTAGGAACATTTTCGCCGAATGATGGCCAAAGTAAGGCACCATTTGTTCATCTATTGACAAGTGATGCTCAAAAGATTAAATTTGTCCTCCAGATCCAATTGAGTGTTATCTGCCACATGGATGTTTTGCTTGATCTCAAAAAATCTGTTTCGAGACATTGCATTTTTAACAATTGGAACCCCTTTATCTTCATCAGATTAGTAGTAAAGTTTTACTTGTGGTAATGTGTGATATCCGCTTAGAATCAATATTTCAAGAAAAATTTCCAGGTCACTTTTATCCAAGCAAAACTGAGGGCGGTTCTTATCCCTTGAATATTTTATGAAGTTTGTAATAATACACTCCGTAAAATTTTAGTCGAACATTAGACGAATGAAATCAAATACGATCTTTCCATGTAGATCTTTTACAATTTTCTTTATGCTAGCCTCTTCATTTGACGTAGCACTAGTCTCGTAGTCAATAGGTGTTCTACACCAAGCTACATCTTCAACTCTGGGTGATTTGCTTGATGAAGCTTTAGGAACCTCGTGGTGCATATTACCATCCATTCCAACCTCATTAACAGAGTTAAATATCTCAAAGGTTCCCACTACATCCGAAGGCAAATTTTCCTTCCCGCCTATAACGTCATCATCAAAGTTTTCTTCGTCCGTTAGATCATCAACTTTGAGTGGAATGTTACAAAAATTTATTTCCTCATCCAGATCAAAGTCTTCTACAATTGCTTCAAGTTCTCTTAAAGTCAAAGGCATTTTGGGATCATTGCGAGATTTCATGTTACTCTAAAACAATTACCATCTGGTTTTTCAATAAGAGCGCTACAAAAGTTTTTTTTAAATAAAAAAAAAATGGTTTTGGATATCAATGAAATTCTTTATTACTGTGAAAGTACGTTCGATGCCATTATGTATGGAACTCGATTTCTTTTGCATGGCCACCACGGGCAAGCTTGCAGAAGTCCAGACGCTGAGTCCAATTTTCGACGGTTTTCAAGCATAAATCGGCCGATGATGCTGCAATTTCACATTCGATATTCGTACGAAGTACATCAATCGTCGCTGGCTTGTTCGCATAAATCATAGACTTGACGTAGCCCCACAGGAAAAAGTCTAACGGCGTCAAATCGAACGACCGAGGCAGCCGAGCGACTGGACTATTTCGTGAGATAACATGTTCTCCAAACTTGGTTTCCAATAAATTGATTGTGGCATTCGCTGTGTGGCTTGTGGCGCCGTCCTGTTGGAACCACATGACCTCCAAGTCCATATCATCCAATTGGGGCCAAAAATATTCGGTTATCATTGAACGGTAGCGATTCCCATTCACAGTAACGTGCCGGTCTTGATCATCACGGAAGAAGTACGGGCCCAATGACGCCGCCGGCCCATAAACCACACCAAACCGTATTTTTTTCGGGATGCAATGATGACTCATGGAGTACGTGTGGATTGCTGCCTGACCAATACCGCATATTTTGTTTATTGACGAAGCCATTCAGCCAGAAATGAGCCTCATCGCTGAAGATGATTTTTCGATGAAAATCCGAATCATTTTCAAGTTGTTGCTCAGCCCAATTCACGAACATACGACGCTGCTGGTGGTCAAGCGACTTCAGTTCTTGCGTCAATTTAGTCTTGTAAGGATGTAGGCCAAGATCTTTTCGCCACAACGACGTCACAGAGATGCCCAACGCTTGAGAACGACGTGTGTGAGACACATTTGGGCTTTCTTCAACTGAAGCCTCAACGGCAGCAATATTCTCAACACTACGGGCACTTCGTTGTCTCACTGGTACGGGAACATTTTGTACTGTGCCTGTGGATGCTCAATTGTTGATCTGCTAGGACGATTATGACGACCATAAATTGGACGTAGCGCTCTTAACGTTGAGGCCACTGACTCCGAATTTCGGTTGTAAATTTTAATAATTTCGACTCGTTGTTGGATCGTTATATCATTCCACCATGAAATTGCAAATCTTACTGAAGAGAAATGTCGAAAGAGCGAAAAGAAATATGGCGTCGTTTGCTATCCCTGTCGCTCAACATTTGTAGCGTCCCTGTTGAAAAACCCGATACTATTGTACACACCATTTTGTAAAATGTTTCCAAGCTCCAAGCTAATTTTCAGATGAACTTAAGGTGGCCATGGCTCAGAGGAATGCGTAGTTGACTGCCTGCCTTTCCTATCCTTCAGGTTTGCTACAAATACCAGATGGCTTAAAACTTAAGAAATGATCATCAACGACATAATGGAAGGAGATACAGACAATGGTATACCCTTTACGGACATCACACTGTGTGATCCAACGCCATCTACCTCACCAACACAAAAACATATCCTGACCTTATTACAACTATGACAACAGCAGGTGTTCAGTAAAGCATAGCTATACTCGAATTTTCCTACGGACATAAAACCTTCTTTCAAGTTCAAGACTTCAAACTATGCTAACAGCGTCTTTATCTTGGCAGCTTTGTGTGTTTACTCTATGACGTGACTTTCTCAAACGATCATGTTATAGTTACTTTCAAAAACAAGTTGTTGCTTCTTAAATTTGTTTGTTTCTTTCTTTTGCGAGTGGATTTTCAACTTCCAGACATCATCAAAATACGCGTCTAAAACACTTTCCGCGCATCAATGAGCATCGTATAATTTCATTAATTAACATCGGTGCCTAATTTTAGTTTATTTATACTAAAATGCGGAATATTTTAACATAAATATAAATGTTTCAATTTTGACATTTATACATACGTAAAAATGTTTATACGTATTTTCAGTTAGAAGTCACGTTCATCCCGCGCGCCGTTATTGTCAGAGTTTTTTTTTTCGTATAATTCTGAGCCACATTTAGAACAATTAATTGAAATCGAAAGTGAGTAGGCCAGTGTTGCCGCCAGCAATTCGGAAAGTGTTTCATTTTATGTTATTACCAAAAATTTATTTAAAATTAAATTTTTCAAATTATCTCGCTTTATAAAAGTGACATAAGACCAAATTCTGGCATTAAATATTATGACCCCTCGATAAAGCAACATTAGGCCAAATGTGACACAATGCCAAATGGAGCTCAAATCAAATTATATATACACGTATCTGGAAAATAAATATAATATGCAATCGTGTGTCATAAAGCCAAATTGGGCGTTTGACACTTCTTCAAAGTGTCATAATACCAAATGCTAAAATTTGGCCTTATGTCACTTTCATTAAGCGTGATTAGACCAAATCTATAGATTTGGCCTGATGACACTTGGCCTTATGTCAGGACACCACTCATAGCACATGTGCAAAGCCATACCTGTAGTTGTTGTATCATGTAGTATAGGTAAATAGCGTGATGGGCGAAAATTCCACTATCAATCTATCAGCTATTTCATTTGTATAACAGCTATTTCCTTGGGCGGGGGTAGTTTCAAAAAGACTATATGGCTGTCAGATTGACGTTGTCGCGAATTACTAACGGGTGACTTTTTAAGCGTAGTTTTTGTTTTAAATCGATTAAAACACTCAAATTTGAATCAAATATTCAAAAATTTTATTTTAATCGATAAATAGGCTTTTGCCGTTTACGTTTTAAAGGTAACTTGATGTAAATGTTGTCCCCGTCTCCGAGTCCATTCGGAAGGTTCAATTTTGCTTCACTTTTTCGAGCGTTACGGCTAATATTCCACAAAGTACGCGTGTTATGTGACTTTTATGACTTTACATAACCCCACAAGAAATAATCAAGAGGCGTTAAGTAGCATGATCTTGGCGGCCATAGGGCCATTTCGAGAGATAAGCTGCTCACCAAATTCACCTTTCAACATTTCCATTGTTCCACCAGCTGTGTGTCATGTGGCACCGTCTTGATGAAACCACATGTCAACCAAGTTCAACTCAACCAACTTCCACGGTCGTCTTTAAAGAAAAATGGACCTATGATGACACCCACCCATAAACCACACTAAATTGTCGTTTTTTTTTCGGGATGGATCGGTAATTCTTGTATTGCATGTGGATGTTCATCACTCCAGATGCGACAGTTTTGCTTATTTACGTATCTGTTGAGCCAGAAATGAGCTTGATCGCTGAACACAATTTTTCGATAAAACAGCGGATTTTCATGGAGCTGTTCTATAGCCCATTTACCAAAAATTAGACGCTGTGGTAGGTCATTCGGCTTCAATTCTTGCACAAGTTGAATTTTTTAGGCTTTCAAACCCGAATCGACACGTACAATTTTCCATGTGGTTGAGTAACACATGCCCAATTGCTGAGAACGGCAACGATTTGACATTTTACGACCTTCATTAAGATTGGACGCTACGACTGCAATATTCTCTTTGGTACGCACTGTACGCATGCGAGTCGATGGTTTAATGTCCAACAAAGTAAATTTGGTTCTAAATTTGGTGATAAGAGCACGAATTGTGGATTCACCAGGTCGACTATGAAGACCATAATATGTTCGTAACAAAAGGTGCACATTTTCCACAGAGCACGAATTTTGATAATAAATTTCAATAATTTGCAATCGTTGCTCGTTTGTAAGTCTTTCCATGATTAAATGGCAGAGTATACTGAAAACTTTTCACTTTGACAGATGACGCTTGGACGCCATTACTAAGCAGTGCTGCCAACCTGAAAAACTTAAATCTTAAAAAATCACCCGTTATAAGGAGATTTTGATAAATTTGTATGTTCTGGTACCTTGAGTAAACGAGTGGTGGTTGCACGACTGGGTCGTACACAACTTTCTCTTTCACAGCGAGTTAATTTGGAGTTTTTAACAATTTTGGCCATAATACACATTACAATTTATTTTAATACGGCAGGTACCGGTAATAACATGGCTAAAAGCAAAAAAAAAATTGCCTGAATTATGACCCCAAAAACGCTGGATACGAAGTTTGAAGAAAATCGATCAAGTCGTGTAGGCTGAAGAGACCTGTACGGACAGACGGACCGACGAACCGACGAACGGACGTGACGGACGGAGTTCCAACAACCACTTTTTTGAGTTTCGCTATCATCGTAATGTTAGAATCAATCAAAATCTCGAGGTCGAAAATTTTCACGAAAACAATGGCGCAAATTAACAGTCGTTTAAAGTAGACTTTAAAATTATTTTATCACGTGCTAACACGTTTTGATAATTATAGTCGTTAAAAATTGTTATCACTCTGCATTAAAGTTAAAGCAACAGAAACCTCACTTAGCGAAATGTCATCTGTCATTTTTAAATCGGGTATCAGGCAACGGGCAAAGGCACAAACAGCTGAAATATTGCTCACTGTCACTTTTAGGTGTGTTTAAGAGTGCTCACTGAAATTGTGTTTGCTTGATTGTCAAAACTGGCACATTTTAGGAGACAGTTTGACTTAGATCTCTTAGAGGTACGTTCGTTAGTATACAGTATTTAGCGCCACGTAAAAACAGTCTATTGATGAAAATAAGTTAAAGCTGGCTCTTAACTTTAAGTAGATGTTAGCTAGTGTTGACTTAAGCCCTTAAACATCGATTAACTATAAATTTGCGCCAATATATTTCTCTTTGTAAGAGAAAGTTAAAAAGGGTGGTGGCTTTAGTGAGTTAAAGCCTCACACTACCTTGGGCACGTGCTCATCGTGTCTATGAAGATTTCCAGCAGCCCACGGAAAAAAAAAGAAAATTTTCTTCGTTTAAATTATCTTCGTTAGGTTCTAAAAATTGGTGACAGACAGGCTAAATCGACTCAGGTAGCGATTCTGGGTCGATCCATTTACTTTAAGATAAGTCCAGCAAAATTATTTCTCAATGTAACACACTGTGTATCAAAACTTATATACCCCTATGGGATAGGGTATAAATATCACCTGAAAATCTTAGAAGCTAGTGCCGTTGATATAAGATTAATTGTGGTATTTATTACCTGTTAATGAAGGGCTCAGTGGCGCTGTGGTCGGTGCGATGAACTGTCGCGCAGAAGGTCTGCGTTCGGTCTCCAGCCGTAATGATTTTTCACTAACCCTCCGCTCGTGATGTTCTGACATATCATCCGAGTAGTATCAATTGTCAAGAAAAGCTTATCTCAAATCCGCCATCCGGAGTCGGCATAAAATAGGAGGTTCCTCTTAAAATTAACCTTACATGCTAGACAAAAATTAATAAAAAAACTAACCTTCTTATCAACTACTTAACTAACTTACTGGACCTATGCGGGCGCTTTAATTAAATGCAAACAACGTAATTCTAATGCCTTTCGGCCTTATTATCTAATAAGTAAATCTAAAAGCAATATAATGATGTTAACCAAGAAACATTTGAAAAAAACTTGGTTATCGTGCAAGAAGTACACACACAAGAAGTGCACACGTTCGGCCCTGGGTATTACCGAGTCTGTACGATAAAATTTGTTTTTCTGTGTTTCCTTGCTATATAAATTTATAATAAGGGTATAAATAGTCGGGGGCAAGAACAAATGAAAGAATAAATGTTTGAACATTGGAACATTGTAGTACAAAAAGTAATTGATACTTACTTAAGTGGCGCTACAGTCCGGAATGAACCTGGGCCTCAACCAACATGCCTCTCCAATTAGCCCGGTCCTTAGCTAACTGCCTCCAGTTGCGCACTCTAAGTTGGTGGAGTTCGGTTTCTACTTGTGCGCGCCACTTAAGGCGAGGTCTTCCTCTACTGCGTCCGACGTCTGGCTGGGAATCGAAGACTCTGCGAGCAGGAGTATTGGTGTCCATTCGTTCTACATGTCCTAGCCATCTTAAACGTCCAATGCGGAGTTTTTTGACCAGGGTCATGTCGCTATACAGCTCGTATAGTTCTTGGTTGAATCTTCGTCTCCATAGCCCGTCAACGCAAACGGGGCCGAAGATTTTTCGAAGAATTTTCCTCTCAAAACGACCAAGGATTTCTTCATCCGCTTTTGAGACGGTCCATGCTTCAGCGCTGTAGAGCAGGACTGGGATGATCAGGGTCTTATATAAGATCTCCTTAGTAGTTCGAGTGAGGGCTTTACTACTGAATTGCCTTCTTAGCCCGAAGAAACAGCGGTTGGCAAGAGTAATTCTTCGTTTAATTTCAGACGAAATGTTGTTGTCAGAGTTAATAGCGGAGCCGAGATAAATAAAGTCCCGTACTACCTCAAAGTTATATCTGTCAATGGTGACGTTCTGTCCAATTCGTCGATGTTGTGTGTCCTTTCGTGTTGACAGCATATACTTCGTCTTGCCCTCATTTACTGCTAAGCCCATTATTGCCGCTTCCTTCTCTATACTAGCAAACGTGGCTATGACATCACGTTGGGTCCTACCAATGATGTCAATATCGTCGGCGCATGATAGTAGTTGTACAGATTTTTGGGAAGTTGTGCCTCTGGTGTTGGCTCGTGAGTTTTGCATAATCCTCTCAAGAATCAGATTGAAGAAGTCACATGACAGCGCATCGCCTTGCCTAAATCCTTTTTTTGGTATCGAATGTGTCAGTGAGGTCGTTTCCGACCCTGATGGAGCAGCGAGAATTCTCCATCGTCATCCTACACAAACGGACGAGTTTGGGCGGTATACCAAAACTAGACATGGCTCTGCATAGTTCGTCTCTATTCATGCTGTCGTATGCGGCTTTGAAATCGACGAATAGGTGGTGGGTATCGATTTGGACTTCTTGGGTTTTTTCCAGGATCTGCCGAAGTGTGAAGATTTGATCGGTTGTGGACTTTCCTGGCCTAAAACCACACTGATAAGGGCCGATCAGGTTGTTGGTAAACGGTTTCAGGCGTTCACATATTACAGCAGATAGAATCTTGTAGGCGATGTTGAGGAGACTTTTGCCTTTGTAGTTGGCGCAGTTTAGAGGGTCTCCTTTTTTGTGGATCGGGCAAACGATGCTGAGGTTCCATTCTTCAGGCAGACTTTATTCCGACCAGATTTGGCTTATGAGTTGGTGGATGTTACTTACCAAGTCATCTCCGCCGGCTTTATAAAACTCCGCCGGAAGGCCATCATTTCCGGCAGCCTTATTAAGCTTCAGTTTAGATAGTACTATCCTCACTTCACTCAGGTCGGGTGGTTGGCAGCTTTCGCTGTCGTTGCCAATATTGAATGATTCGTCCTGCCTGACAGCGGAATGTTGTTCGTCATCGCCGTTTAACAGTCTGCAGAAGTGGTTCTTCCATATCCTCAGCATAGACTGTGTCTCAACTACGATATTTCCTTGTTCATCTCGACAGGATTCTGTTCGAGCCTTGTATCCTTGGCTTTGACTTTTTACACTTTGGTAAAACTTGCGAACATCTTTCCTGGAGTGGCACCTCTCTATATCCTCGATCGCCCGCTTTTCTTCCTCTTTTTTCTTCTTTCTAATAATGGTGTTTGCTACAATTGCCTTATTATGGCAACACTGATATGGACGAGCTTTACTTATTAAGTGTTTCTGATGCAAAAGTGAACGTCATCTGCCTAGTCAATTTGTTCGTTTTTTTCTCTTTTGGTGTTCTAAATCTATTGGAATGTTTTAGTTCGTCTACTTCAAACAACAGGAACAACCGGATATTTTAAACACTAAATGCAGCTATAAAAAATTGTCATGTTTCGATATTATTTATTTTTTTAAATGCCATCTTCCGATACAAAATGATGTAGGCTCCTACACGCGACAAAAATCTGTCTATTGAAAATAACAACACTTTTTCGGTTTGACTTAAAATGCTTATTTCGGAAGGTTTTTTTGTTTATATTAAATATTTATATATATGTGTATTTAGAATTCTTTTTATACGATATATTGAGTAAAATTTGACCGTTGAATACAAGCAAGTTACCATTTTTGAGTAACAATTTGGTCATCATTGAAATATTTCATTTTATGACGATGCGACGACTATTCAAACCAGTTACGCCCGCTTATGCGTCAAATCCATAACCTGCCAGCAGTGTTGCTATAAAATAACAAAAAATATAACGCGTAAGGGGGAACAATATTTAAGTTAAAAGATATTTTAACTAGAACAAAAGGATAGTGATCTATCTGAAAAAATCTATTTCCTATATTTTCCAAGTAAAAAGATAACCCAGATTAGATACTAGAAAGAGACGAAGTGGGGACACCAAATGTAGGTGATCCAAATACCTGAACACACCTACAGCCATCACGATTGGTCAATATTGATCATTCTAGGGGAAAACAAACTACATTATGGGTGTCTAGAGAACTTTCTCTTTCATTATCGTTTGGCCTAATTTTATTAAATTCAGATTTGAAATTAGGCCGCAATCGGATGACACAAAAGGTGTGTTATATACAGATTCAATAAGGACATTTTTTATTTGTAAAAAAAAAGATATTAGGGACATAATTTTGTCTAGATGAAAAGGGAAAAATCATAGTTCGGTCACTGCAGATGCTGGAAATATGAAAGAACCACTTCTGCAGACTTTAAAACGGCACACAGTGGGCCATTTTTGTAAAAATCAGTTGAAAAAAATCATATTAAGCCAAATTTTTGTTTATTTACTAAAGGGTGATCCATTTCGAGGTTCCCACAGAAAATACAAATTTAATGGAGAATGTTTATTATCATTTGAAAGAACATGCTTTGGCATTTATTTTTTGAAGATAATGTCTATCAAATGTTGGCCGTTGCTACGTCGCAGATGGTCCATCCGTTGAGTCCAATTTTCGATCACTCGTTCGAGCATTTCGACTGGTAACTGGCGAATGACACGCGTGATGTTTTCCTCCAAGGCCTGAATCGAAGCGGGTTTGTCGGCATAAGCTTTTGACTTTACATATCCCCACAGGAAAAAGTCTAACGGTGTGATATCACACGATCTTGGTGGCCAATCGACCGGCCCAAAACGTGAAATTATGTGCTCACCGAAATGTTCTCTCAATAAGTCCATTGATTGATGCGATGTGTGGGAAGTGGCGCCGTCTTGCTGAAACCAAATGTCGCCGAGATCACGAGCTTCAATTTCAGGCATCAAATAGTCGGTTATCATGGCACGATAACGGTCGCCATTGACGGTTACGTTCGCACCGGCATAATTTTTAAAGAAATATGGACCGATGATTCCACCGGCCCACAAACCACACCAAACCGTTGTTTTTTCTGGATGAAGTGGCAGTTCTTCAATCTCTTCAGGTTGCTCTTCGTCCCAAGTGCGGCAATTTTGTTTGTTTACATACCCATTGAGCCAGAAATGGGCCTCATCGCTAAACAAAATTTGCCTCGAAAACGTCGGATCTTCTTGGAACTTTACAAGAGCCCATAGAGCGAAGCGATGTCGCTTGGGAAGGTCGAGCGGCTTCAGTTGTTGCTCAAGCTGTATTTTTGTACGCTTTCAATTTAAGATCTTGACGTAAAATGCGCCAAGTCGTTCCATATGTCAGTCCGAGTTGCTGCGAACGGCGTCGAATCGACTCTCTACGGTCTTCGTGTACACTCTCAGCTACGGCCGCTATATATTTTTCACAGCGTGCTGGACATGGTCTATTCGATCGAATATTATCCAATAATGAATGCTGGGTCTCAAAATGGGTGATGGTGTTGCGAATTTTAGATTTTAGATTTTCAAAAAGCTGTTTTTGACTTTGAGTTGTGTTACAACAAAATAACTTTAGTCTAAACTTAACGGAAATGGTATCATTGAATATTTAGGAAACATTAACTAGGATACAGTTAATGCCACTTTTTGCATATTTGTTTTTTTAGAAAGGTATATTGATCAAGAGCTGTCATAATTTTATCTAAACGCTAAGTCAAAATGGATGGCATCCATTAGAACGAAAGTCGTATTTTTCAAGAACGTGATGGTTGTTTAACAACTTTGCACTCATTTTGAAAGGACAGATGAAGCAGATAATGTACCATTGAAATAATTATTGGAACAGGCTCATCGTCATCAGCTTCTAAAAATCAGAAATTGTCTAAATGTTCAGCACTGGTTTTCTTTCAATAGCTTTGGCTTTTTAACATAATAAGGAACATGAAAAACTTTAGTCCAATATTACCAAAGCAATATCAGACACTAGTCTTGTAAACAATTAAAAAGATAGAAGAGACCAATCTTACTAATCAATAGGATCCAATCAAATATGAAGAAGCAAAAACTTTAGCGCTTTTTATGGTTCTGAAACTTACAAAGGAAACATACCGCATGCTTACTAAGACGGTCCTAACAGAAACATAACGTCAATGTTCTGCCTTCTTATGAAGTCATAACACTTCCTAAAAAAGCGGATCATGTTGAAATAACAGAAACTTCTACCAGAGTCAATCTTCAATATATGATGGATCTCAAAACAAGGTGAATTTCGGAAAACAAGAGGAAACGGGAATTAATTGGGCAAGTCGAACATTACTTAGCAAATGGGATTGTGACAATGATATCAAAAGACAAATTGTTAATCTCCTTCCTAACTGTATGTTAATGACGAAAAAGTTATTGTTACCAATCACGATTTTTAAAACCCTATCCCATAGGGGTTTATCAGTTTTGATATATAGTTTGTAACATAGAGAAATAATTGAGCTAGGTATACCTCGAAGTATATGGATCGACTCAGAATCGATAGCTGAGTCGATTTAGCACGTCACCAGTTTTTGGGCCTTAAATTTTGAGCTAGAATGATGAAATTCGGTACACGTGCTTGCTGTTGTTCCCAGCAGAACAAGTGTAAACATGCGCCCACTGCCACTCCCCTCTTCGAAAGAACATAGTTTTAGGCCAAACAGTTAAAGATGCTGAAAAAGTGTCTGAACAACATATCTACACAATTATAATGTCTGTATTTTGTTCATACAAAGTTTTTTTTGCCACGCCCACCTTTTTTTAGGGGGGGGGGGCGTTTTTTTTTAGTAAAAAACGTTTTTCGGAAAAGTTTTAAGCATTTCGAAAAAAATGGTGATGTAAAATCATTGGTTCTGTTAATATAAACATTTCTTCGATATAAAATTTTAAGCCACGCCCACTTTTTGGAGGTGTTTTCATACAAAAACCATTTCTATACACTACCTCATAGCATAGCCAGGCGAAAAACTGTGTTTTTTGCCAAACCACGAGTGATTTTGATTAACAGTCTGCACAATATGTTAGGACATTGACATTTTCTATATTTCATCGCCATAAATACGACATTTTGGGTATATTTGCCGTAAGGATGGGATGGGATAGGGTACAAAACGATCCACACAGTGGATTGTAGCCTTCTCATATTTTACAATCAATCATCATTTTGCTGAGTTTTTTTTTAATAGGAAACTACATTCACTTTTCAGAAGGTGATGTATTTTTTTTTTTTTAAACTAAAATAGTTTTTTTTAATTTTTAACTGTGGTCTATGCAAATGTTTTGAATTAAATAAATAAAACAAACAAAGTCGAACCGGTCATGCTCGATTTGTAAGATTGCCATAACAAAAAAACTTCGACAATTGAATGGAATTGAGAATTAACAAATCATGAATACAACGAATATGGAATATCTGTATTAATTACATCCTAGAATCAGGTGCATGGAATCCAAAAAGTGGGCGTGGATCAAAATGATTTATGGACGAAACTCATCTTACATTATTTACTTTTCTTCAAAACATTTTCGATTTGTTTTAAGCTTTTCCTAAGAATCGTTTTTTTTTTTTAAAACGCTTAAAAACTTAAGATTATTGCAATAAAGATGTTGAGACTGCGTAAATAGTAAATTTCTTGGTCATGCAGTTTTTCAAAATTCGTCAACCTTTCGCCAAAAACAACGTTTCACTGAAAAGGGGTGGATGTTGAAAATTTGTACACTTGTTTTGCTTCCTCTAATAGAAAATCTATATTCCAAATTTCATCAATCTAGCTCAAAATTTAATATTTTGACATTCAGACGGACGGCTAGACGGCTACTCTCATGAGAAAGGGTATAAAAACAAGGATTTGGGAATACTAACGATGGACATAGGGCGTTTTTTTTTAGAGCTATAGTACTTTGAAATGGAATAAAGCAAAGAAGATTTTTTAAATTGTCATTAAGCTGGCTCGGACGTAGTCTAATATGGAGGTCCAATTTTCGATGACTTTTCTGACATTTATGGCGGTATATTGGAAAGTACGCAACGACTGTCGTCCTCTAAGTGGTCAGTCGTTTTGTGCTTATGGGCGTAGACTACCGACTTCATATATCTCCACTGAAAATAGTCAATTGGCGTTAAATCGCACGATCTTGGAGGACAATTCACAGGACCAAAACACGAAATTATGCGCTCATCGAATGTTTACTTCAACAAATCAATTGTGGCACGAGCTGTGTGACAAACAGCACTGTCTTTCTGAAACCACAGCTCCTGCACATTATGGTTGTTCAATTGATGAATGAAAAGTCAGTAATCATGACTCTATAGCGGTCACTATTGACTGTTACGTTCTGGCCAGCATCGTATTTAAAGAAGTACGGACCAATTATTTCACCAACTCATAAAGCAAACCAAACAGTAGATTTTTGTGGATGTAACGGTGCCGTGTTTCAAAATACACTTGAGGATTATCATCACTCCAAATACGGCTGTTATGTATCCTTTCAACCAAAACTGAGCTTCATCGCTAAACAAAATTCGCTTATGAAAATCGGGATCAACGTCAATGTTTTGGCCCATTCACCGAATCTACGCCTTACTCCTTGGATTTTGTAAGCACGCAAACCATGATCTTTCCGCAAAATCTTCCATAAAGTGGATGGACAAATATCCAAATCCTGTGCACT
Source organism: Rhingia rostrata (assembly GCA_949824845.1). NCBI lineage: Eukaryota > Metazoa > Arthropoda > Insecta > Diptera > Syrphidae > Rhingia > Rhingia rostrata. The sequence goes on from OX463757.1 coordinate 41,701,677, forward strand.
TTGGCGGATAGACTTCTTCTGTACGCTCTGTATGACTTCTCTGTGGGTGTACATTATCATTTAGAGTTAACGTGGTTCGAAAACTTTCCATACCGAATTGAATTAATTGCTCTGATGGACGATTATGTTGACCGTAAAATGGACGTAGTGCGCAATTCGTATTTCGAACAGAACTATGATTTTCAAAATAAATTTGCACAATTGAAAGCATTGTTCAGATATCTTGATATGCCAAACCAAACTTAAAATAAATCACTTGACAGCTGACAAAATGGCCGCCAGTTAAAATAGTGTTGCCAACATAAAGTTCTGTAGCTCTAAAAAAACATTTACATCAAGTAGATTCTTTGCAGAAGAAGAAGTTCGGATAACTGGAGTAAATGTGGAAGTTATAAAAAGGTTTAATGTGATATTTATCGTTTTCAAGAAGTCTAGTTATTTATTATTGTTTTGTTAACTTTTATTAAGTTAAAATCTATGAGCCACACAGTTTTAAAAAAAAAAGTATTCTTGATTGACTCTTAAATATTCAAATAAACAAATTCTTAAAGTAGATTTTTTTTCTACTAACATTCTTGATGTTTTTTAAGAAGAACTTGGTATATTTGTTCGTTACCTTTTTGTTAAACTGTTAAAAACCAAAATCTGTGTCCAAAATTAGCTTACAAACAAGCGTCTTTTTTTTAAATTTTATATATTCTTCTTTTGGATGCTTGATTTTTTTTAAATTACAACTTTTGTATCATTTTTAAACCATTCAAAAAAATTGACTTTTTTATCGCAAGAAATATATATAAAACAAAATTAAATGCAAGTCTCTGAAACATCCTGTGTACCAATTATTTTAAAACTCACAAAATTGGAAGCTGTGGGTTTCACCTTTCCTTAAAAATAAAAATATCAAAATATCTCAACTCGTTCAAAAGTTATGATTTTAGCAATAAAAAATGGAAAGCTGGCCCACTGTGTAACAATTGTTTAGATAAGCTCATTGGTATGCAGACTGTACTTCTGTAGCCCCGGCCCAGCGATAATAGTCGACTTACTCGAAAAGGGTAAGGATAAGACTTCTTCTGGGTTTGCATTCATCACCGGAAACTGGTGAGATTGTTTCAGTAAGACTGCACGCTTACAAATACTTACTTTCTTAAGTGGCGCTACAGACCGGAATGAACCTGGGCATCAATCAACATGCCTCTCCAATTAGTCCGGTCCGTAGCTAACTGCCTCCAGTTTCGCCCTCCAAGTTGGTTGAGGTCGGTTTCTACTTGTGCGTGCCACTTAAGGCGAGGTCTTCCTCTACTGCATCCGACGTCTGGCTGTGAATCGAAGACTCTGCGAGAAGGAGTATTGGTGTCCATTCGTTCGGACATGTACGGGCCATCTTCAACGTCCAATGCGGATTTTTTTTTACCAGGAGTATGTCGCTGTACAGGTCGTATAGTTCTTGGTTGAATCTTCGTCTCCATAACCCGTCAACGCAAACGGGACTTAAGATTTTTCGAAGAATTTTCCTCGCGAATCGACCAAGGATTTCTTCATCCGCTTTTGAGACGGTCCATGCTTCAGCGCCGTAGAGCAGGACTGAGATGATCAGGGTCTGATATAGGATCTCCTTAGTAGTTCGAGTTAGGGCTTTGCTACTGAATAGCCTGAAGAAACAGCGGTTGGCAAGAGTAATTCTTCGTTTAATTTCTGACGAGGTGTTGTTGTCTGAGTTAATAGCGGAGCCGAGATAGATAAAGTCCCGTACTACCTCTAAGTTATATCTGTTAATGGTGACGTTCTGTCCAATTCGTCGATGTTGTGTGTCCTTTGCATATACTTTGTCTTGCCCTCTTTACTGCTAAACGTGGCTATGACATCACGTTGCGTCCTACCAATGATGCCAATGTCGTCGGCGTATGCTAGTAATTGCACCTATTTGTGGAAAATTGTGCCTCTGGTGTTGGCTCGTGAGTTTTGCACAATCCTCTCAAGAATCAGATTGAAGAAGTCACATGACAGCGCATCGCCTTGCCTAAATCCTTTTTTTGGTATCGAATGTGTCAGGGAGGTCGTTTCCGACCCTGATGGAGCAGCGAGAATTCTCCATCGTCATCCTACACAAACGGACGAGTTTGGGCGGTATACCAAAACTAGACATGGCTCTGCATAGTTCGTCTCTATTAATGCTGTCGTATGCGGCTTTGAAATCGATGAATAAATAGGTGGTGGGTATCGATTTGGACTTCTTGGGTTTTTTCCAGGATCTGCCGAAGTGTGAAGATTTGATCGGTTGGGGACTTTCCTGGCCTAAAACCACACTGATAAGGGCCGATCAGGTTGTTGGTAAACGGTTTTAGGCGTTCACATATTACGGCAGATAGAATCTTGTATGCGATGTTGATCAGACTTATGCCTCTGTAGTTGGCGCAGTTTATAGGTTCTCCTTTTTTGTGGCTCGGGCAAACATTGCTGAGGTTCTATTCTTCAGGTATACTTTCTTCCGACCAGATTTGGCTTATGAGTTTGTGGATGTTATTTACGATCTCATCACTTGCGAACATCGTTCCTGGAGTGGCACCTCTCTATATCCTCGATCGCACGCTTTTCTTGCTCTTTTTTTTTTCTTTCTGGAAAGCCGGTGTTCTTCCCTTCTTCTCTGCCTATAGAGCCCAATGGCAACTATAGTCTTCACCTGCAGCTTAGCATAGTAGGACTCGTTCTTGGCTGCAAGCATCTGTCGGCTTGTTTCTATTGTTTGTTAAGAAAAAATATGTGGATTTAAAAAAGGTCAGTTATCAATTTTTTGCACTTCCAAATACCCAATTTGTGGCAGTAAATTAGGAAAATGAGTTCCTTGATTATTGCACTACATATATATCGAATCAAGGCAACAGAAAACGTAGATATCACAAAAATAAAAAAATCCAGTCATTCACTTATTGCATTCAGGTGACGATATACAAATGATATGGCTGTGACAAGGCAAAGTAATCAAAAAAACTATATCCGACCCGCCAATGAATTCGCCATCAAAAATATGATATGACTGTCAGATGGAAGTTGTCGCGAAGTACTCTGTTGCATGTGAACACAGTTACGGAAGTGGTCTTACGCAACCATCTTCTTTTGTAGTTGGCCCATAATATGAACGCAATCTTGGTGATTACTACTTAAACGTAAAATATTTGATTGAATTTTTATCTAAAACCATTTTTATTGCAAAATAAGGGTCATTCTACGTTACAACTTTATAAAACTAATTTAGTTTATTAAATAAATAAAAATGACATCACCTTCTGAAAAGTGAATGTAGTTTCCTATTCCAAAAAACTCAGCAAAATGATGATTGATTATAAAAAAAAAACAAGTCAATCCAAATGCGTATATTATCTAACACAGATGCCATCTCAAAGATGCGAAAAGGAAACAAATCAAGTGCCAACAAAAAAAAAAAAAAACAAAACTAGTTCCTCTTCCCATGAACTAGATATTGAATAACATTAACTCGTGGTCTTGTGATCTTTTACGGCAAAAGCCTATTTAACATCCCGCCTGCATAATCCGAGAGTGTCATCATCACCATTCATGCGAAATCGAAAGTAAATCAAAACCACGCCTAAAACCAAGACAAAGCTTTAAATTTAAAATTTTTATTAGTTAAGATAAAATAAGTATAAAAAATAAACAAGGCAGGTCACGGTTCACTCATTATCTTTACAGATTTAGAATTGTCTTTGGCGTACGATCGGTTCCTTTGGTGGATGAGTTCTGATGTATTCCAATGACCTGAGGATATAGTCTGGGATTGGTTGAGGTTGTGGTAAATGGGCACCACTTGGATGGTAACCGTTTTCGTCAGCAGTGTAAGTCAATTGGATTGGGATGCCTTCCAGGGAGACCCACTGTGCACCACCAGCCTTGCCGGCAATGTTTCCGTTTTCCTTAACACTGATGCCATTTGTGGTGTCAAATGAGAAAGCATAGTTGCCCTCAGCATCGGCTGGTTCATTGCTGAAGCTGAGAATTTCAGCGTTCTTGTTGATATTGTCAGCAGCGGCTAATCCCAAAAGGACTGCGACGAGAACCTGTTTTCGAAAATGAAAAAAAAAAATTAATTTAAAAAATTCCTTTGGGTATTTTGGTTTGATTTCGTCATGAGAGAAAACGGCTTGTCTCCGAAAGGGGAGATACTCACAAATTTAAACATCTTGATGTATTTATCGATGGTATCACAAGAGGAAATACAAAGATACTGGTGATGGTCTGCATTTTTGCAAATGCTTTTATACGGAACGAAATCAGTGCAAAATTATCGTCATTTAGATATCGTGTATATATGGCAGGGCTGTGCTATCCGAAATCTAGTCTAATTGCTAGTTTTGGATTAGCATTTAACGCCATTTATTTGCATACGTTTATGCAAATATTAAAGGCGTTACTGATTCAATTTAGATGGCTGGGTAGTGCTGCAATAATGAATACGAAACGAAACGCAGCAGCGGAAATAATGAGGTTTTTTTTTTCCGACATTTCCAGAGGCCGTCAACTGTCGAAGCATCAAGGACAGAGACACATATTTAACTAACTCTTAGTAACAGATGTGAATCATATCGGATGATGTACATGCAATTCAGTATTTTTTCTCACAAACATTGGACACAATTACCAATTTTATCATCCGAGAAAAATGTAAGAGTAGGTAGGTAGTCAATAATGAGGTTCCATGTTAGGGTTTATACATGTGTACTAATTGCAATTAATTACTTATTACACATAAAGGGTGATCCATTTCGAGGTTCCCTACTTTTTTAAAGAAAAAAACACAGAAAATTCAAATTTAACGGAGAATGTTTATTATCATTTGAAAGAACATTCTTTGGCATTTATTTTTTGAAGATTATGTCTATCAAATGTTGGCCGTTGCTACGTCGCAGATGGTCCATCCGTTGAGTCCAATTTTCGATCACTCGTTCGCGCATTTCGACTGGTAACTGGCGAATGACACACGTGATGTTTTCCTCCAAGGCCTGAATCGAAGCGGGTTTGTCGGAATAAGCTTTTGACTTTACATATCCCCACAGGAAAAAGTCTAACGGTGTGATATCACACGATCTTGGTGGCCAATCGACCGGCCCAAAACGTGAAATTATGTGCTCACCGAAATGTTCTCTCAATAAGTCCATTGATTGATGCGATGTGTGGGAAGTGGCGCCCGTCTTGCTGAAACCAAATGTCGCCGAGATCACGAGCTTCAATTTCAGGCATCAAATAGTCGGTTATCATGGCACGATAACGGTCGTCATTGACGGTTACGTTCGCACCGGCATAATTTTTAAAGAAATATGGACCGATGATTCCACCGGCCCACAAACCGTTGTTTTTTCTGGATGAAGTGGCAGTTCTTCAATCTCTTCAGGTTGCTCTTCGTCCCAAATGCCGCAATTTTGTTTGTTTACATACCCATTGAGCCAGAAATGGGCCTCATCGCTAAACAAAATTTGCCTTGAAAACGTCGGATCTTCTTGGAACTTTTCAAGAGCCCATAGAGCGAAGCGATGTCGCTTGGCAAGGTCGAGCGGCTTCAGTTGTTGCATAATCTGTATTTTTGTACGTTTTCAATTTAAGATCTTGACGTAAAATGCGCCAAGTCGTTCCATACGTCAGTCCGAGTTGCTGCGAACGGCGCCGAATCGACTCTCTACGGTTTTCGTGTACACTCTCAGCTACGGCCGCTATATTTTCTTCACAGCGTGCTGGACGTGGTCTATTCGGTCGAATATTATCCAATAATGTTGCGAATAGAACGGTCAGTAGGCCGATTATGTTGACCATAAGTGTTGAGCGAAGTGCACGAAACACATTCCTCACAGAACGTGAATTTTCATAAAAAAGTTGAACAATTTGTAAACGTTGTTCACGCGTAAGTCTTTCCATTATGAAATGCCAAACAATACTAAACAAAAATAACATGACAGCATGACACGACTCACACGTGATCTGTCAAAAAGGCTATTGAAAAAAGTATCTCTACTTGGATCACCCAATACAAAGGGAATGAATGAATACTTTTGCAGGGAGCTACATTTATTTAGGTTTTTTATTTCTGTTTTATTGAGCAGTCTTTAGGAACCATTATCGAACAACGTCCGTATGTAACTAACATCAAACTTATCATTTTTTTCAACCCCTTTGTTTGCAAAATATTTTTCAAAAGTTGCAAATATTTGCCAAGATGGCGTATTTTTAGAGTAACAATTTGCGGACCTGCTTTGGATAGTCTGCAAAGTCGAATTACCATTTACAACTTATTTGAAAGTTGTGTGATCTGCAAATAGGATTAAACATTTTTTTTTTGTTATAATCTAGGACATTGGGTGGTGTGAATAAAAACTGAGGGAACACTCCGAGTAAACCCTCTTGAGGGAAGTGCTTTCCTAAAAGGGAACACTCAGTTCGGCGTGAATAAAAATTTCCCTCAAGTAGGTTCATCCCCTCAAGTTGAAGTTTTAATAATTGAGTGTAGGACTGTCAAATTGAACTGGCAAGTTGCTTATAATTTGCCAAGTAAAAGCGAAATATAAAAATGTTTTTAAACGTACAAACGCGAAAAATAAAAAATTATAGTTCTCGGCGTTTCGGTTACACGGGTGATAACTTTAAGAGCCTGTATAGATTCGAGTTTCACAATGTGGAGTGGTTAAGCACTCATTTCCTTTCTGGGATTACTGAGGAAACCCGTGGTGGTGTCATACCAAACTATGAAAAAATTAAAATCTTTTTAAGATACATTGGGGACCCGGGCTTCCAAGTTGGAGTTGGTGAGGATATTGAAATTCATAGATCTATCGTATCGAAGATAGTGTGGCAGGTGTGTTGCGCTATATGTGCAAAAGCAGATTTATGGATCAAATTTCCATCGTCCATGGAGGAAATGAGAGAAGTAAAACAAGAATGGCGATCCAAATACTGTTTTCCTAGTGCAATTGGCGCTTTAGATTGCACTCGTATAGAAATTGTGAAGCCTCATTTGCATGGCGATGAGTACCTAAATCGCAAGGGCTATTTTTCTCTGAACGTGCAGGCAACGTGTAATGCTAAAGAGTGTTTTACAAGCGTTGACATCCAATGGCCAGGATCTGTCCATGATTCACGAATTTGGCGAAATTCAGCTGTGTTTGCTGTAATTAATGATAATTCAGCTGGAGCTATACTCCTTGCAGATGAAGGCTATGGACTGACACCATGGATCATGACACCTTTTAAGAATCCAATCACAGAAGCTGAAAAAAAGTATAATAACTTGCATACTCGTGAAAGAGTAATTATTGAACGCATGTTTGGACAAGTGAAACGAAGATTCCCTTTATTGGCTTCACGAGTTAGACTAGCTACAGTAAGAGTGCCAAAAATTATAATAGCTTGTTTTGTTTTACATAACATAGCAAAATATCTCTACGACGAAGACTTCCCAACGAGTGAGATCTTAACGTTCGAAGAAGCGCCTATACCGGAGCCTTCTCAACAAAATAATACTATTTATAAAAGAGGCAAATCCAGAAGAAACGAAATAACTTCAATTATTCAAGGTTTTGTTATTTGATATTTTTTTAACTTCCTTTTTTCATGATAATGGTTAAAATGTATTTGTTCCTTTATATACTTTGTTCCTTCTTGAAGTTATACTTTTTTGAGTAATAATAAATGGATTTAGTTTTTATCTCTAAAAGTAATAATATGTCTTTTGATTAATTTTGTTTATTCTTCAGTAAGTCTATTTCTAGTAATCATTTTTCTTTTTGTAAATTAAATATTTCCTTCTGTTGATTGTTAAGTTCTTTTTGCTGCTGGCTTAACTCCTTTTGTTGAGTAAGCACTTCTTTTTGGAGCTCAAGTACCGAATATTGATTGATTGAAGACTCTGCGAGCCGGAGTATTGGTGTCCAAACGTCCAATGCGGATTTTTTTTTGACCAGGGGCATGTCGCTGTACAGCTCGTATAGTTCTTGGTTGAATCTTCGTCTCCATAGCCTGTCAACGCAAACGGTACTGAAGATTTTTCGAAGAATTTTCCTCTCAAATCGACCAAGGATTTCTTCATCCGCTTTTGAGACGGTCCATGCTTCAGCGCCGTAGAGCAGCACTGGTATGATCAGGGTCTGATAAAGGATCTCCTTAGTAGTTCGAGTTAGGGCTTTACTACTGAATTGCCCGAAGAAACATCGGTTGGCAAGAGTAATTCTTCGTTTAATTTCTGACGAGATGTTGTTGTCAGAGTTAATAGCGGAGCCGAGATAGATTAAGTAGTACGGGATACTACCTTAAAGTTATATCTGTCAATATGGTGACAGTGGTTGTGTATCCTTTCGTGTTGACAGCATTTACTTAATCTTACCCTCATTACCCTATGACATCACGTTGAGTCCTTGTCCTTGAGTCTGACCAATGATGTCAATTTCATCGGCGTATGCTAGTATCTGCACCGATTTTTGGTAGATTGTGCCTCTTAAAGACGTCAGATGACAGTGCATCGCCTTGCCCAAAATCCTCTTTTGGTATCGAATGTGTCGGTGAGGTCGTCTCCGAACCAGATGGAGCAGCGCGAATTCTTCATCGTCATCCTTTACAGACGGACCAAAACTAGACATGGCTCTGGATAGTTCTAGATCTATAGATAGATCTCTATAATTGCTGTCGTAAATGCGGCTTTGAAATCGATGAATAGAAAGTGGGTATCGATTTGGGCTTCTTGGGCTTTTTCCAGGATTTGCCGAAGTGTGGAGAATTGATCAGTTGTGAACTTTCCTGTCTTACAACTGCACTGATAAGGGCCTATCAGGTTGTTGGTAAACGGTTTCAAGCGTTCGTATATTACGCAGATAGGATCTTTTGAGCGTTGTTGAGGAGCTTAACGCCTCTGTAGTTATCGTAGTTCATAGGGTCTACTCTTTGGTGGATCGGGAAAACGGTGCTAAGGTTGCATTCTTCAGTCATACATTCACCCGACAAGATTTGGCTTATGAGCTAGTAAATGTTACTTACCGAATCATCTCCGCCTAATTTAAAAAGCTACTCATGAAGGCTCCATTTCCGGCGGCTTTGTTGAGCTTTAGTTTAGATACAGCTATCCTCCCTCACTATGGTCGTGTTGTTGGTAGTTTCCGCTGTCGATTCTGTTATAGCATTGTATCCCTGGCTTTGAAGTCTTAAACTTTGGTAAAACTTGCGACCATCAATCCTCTATATCCTCTATCGCGCGATTTTATTTCCCTATTTTCTTCTTTCTGAAAAGCCGGTGTTTTTTCCTTCTTCTCTGACTATAGAGCTCAATCGTAGCTCTCGTTTTTACCTTCAGTTTAGCCTTGTATGCCTCATTCTTGGCTGCGCGCATCTGTCATCATTCTTCATTAAACCACAAGTCTCTTGCTAGCACATCAGTTGTGGATGATCTAATAGCCTATTGGCTTCATTGTCAAATACTTTCAAATAACTTTGATATATCAAGTGCAACAATCTTGTTTTCTCCACCATCGTGGATTGATTGGTTCCAATTCTAGGTAAGGTATGCCATCAAATCACCAGTGGACCAGCTTCTTCGAAAATCATACTGCCGGTCATTGATAAGTTTGGGTGAAGGAACCAAGATATTTTCTAAGTTGAGGACTTATTCGCGTTTGCATAACCTTGGAAAAAAGGGCTGTATGTAAAGGGTGATCCATTTCGAGGTTCCCTACTTTTTTAAAGAAAAAAACACAGAAAATTCAAATTTAATGGAGAATGTTTATTATCATTTGAAAGAACATTCTTTGGCATTTATTTTTTGAAGATTATGTCTATCAAATGTTGGCCGTTGCTACGTCGCAGATGGTCCATCCGTTGAGTCCAATTTTCGATCACCCGTTCGAGCATTTCGACTGGTAACTGGCGAATGACACGCGTGATGTTTTCCTCCAAGGCCTGAATCGAAGCGGGTTTGTCGGCATAAGCTTTTGACTTTACGGTGTGATATCACACGATCTTGGTGGCCAATCGAACGGCCCAAAACGTTACGTTCGCACCGGCATAATTTTTAAAGAAATATGGACCGATGATTCCACCAGCCCACAAACCACACCAAACCGTTGTTTTTTCTGGATGAAGTGGCAGTTCTTCAATCTCTTCAGGTTGCTCTTCGTCCCAAATGCCGCAATTTTGTTTGTTTACATACCCATTGAGCCAGAAATGGGCCTCATCGCTAAACAAAATTTGCCTCGAAAACGTCGGATCTTCTTGGAACTTTACAAGAGCCCATAGAGCGAAGCGATGTCGCTTGGGAAGGTCGAGCGGCTTCAGTTGTTGCACAAACTGTATTTTGTACGCTTTCAATTTAAGATCTTGACTTAAAATGCGCCAAGTCGTTCCATACGTCAGTCCGAGTTGCTGCGAACGGCGCCGAATCGACTCTCTACGGTTTTCGTGTACACTCTCAGCTACGGCCGCTATATTTTCTTCACAGCGTGCTGGACGTGGTCTATTCGGTCGAATATTATCCAATAATGTTGCGAATAGAACGGTCAGTAGGCCGATTATGTTGACCATAAGTGTTGAGCGAAGTGCACGAAACACATTCCTCACAGAACGTGAATTTTCATAAAAAAGTTGAACAATTTGTAAACGTTGTTCACGCGTAAGTCTTTCCATTATGAAATGCCAAACAATACTAAACAAAAATAACATGAAAGCATGAGACGACTCACACGTGATCTGTCAAAAAGGCTATTGAAAAAAGTATCTCTACTTGGATCACCCGTTACAATAGAAGAAGATTCCCCCTTTTTTGGACAGGCTGGACAAATTTTATTTTCCATCAACTAGGAAAGAGTCCTGATGAGTAGGACTGATACAAGAGACTACGCAGTGGTTTTGCCAGCGAAGAAGAACCCTTCTTCAGAACAATGGGGTTCGTAGCATCAAGACCAGCGGATTTGTAAAGCTGTTGATTTGTCAACTAATAATTTGGACGTTTATCTGGGTAAGAGGTAAGAAAGGAATCCAAGATGTCTGAAATCAAACGAAAAATTGCTCTAACCAACCGTTGTTGTTCCTGCATCGGAAAACACTAAGTAGAAACTTAATGCATTAGGTATTTAAAATACTCTGATCATCCCAGTCCAAATACATGGCATGGAAGCACGGTTCGAATCAAAAGCGGATAAAGAAATCCTTGGCTATGTTGAACGAATGATAAGTAGTGGTCACAGGTATAAACTGACCTCAAGCAACTTCAAGTGCATACACAACCCATTAAGCTTTTCCGATCCACAGAAAAGGAGACCATCTGAACTCCGCTAACTACAGAGGCATAAGTCTCCTCATTATCGCCTACAAGATCATATCTGCCAAAGCCTGAAATCGTTTACCAACAAACTGGTCGCCCCTTATCAGTGTGGTTTTAGGCCAGGAAAGTCAATAACCGATCAAATTTTCAAACTTCTGCAGATCCTGAAAAAAAAACCCAAGATGTCCAAATCTATACCCACCACCTATTCATCGATTTCAAAGCCGCATATAACAGGATTTATAGAGACGACCTTACCTACGCATTTGATAACAAAAAAGTATTTATGCGAGGCGATGCGCTGTCATGTGACTTTTCTAATTTGATTCTTGAGAGAACTGAACAAAACTCCTGAGCCAGCATTAGAGGCACAGTTTTTCAAAAATCGGTGCAACCACTAGCATACGTCGACGATATTTACATCATTTGTAGGACCCAACGTGATGTCATAGCCACGTTTGCTAGTATAGAGAAGGCAGCGGCAAAAATGGGATTAGCAGTAAATGAGGGCAAGACAATGTATATCGACGAATTTGGACAGAACGTCACAATTAACAAATATAACATTGAGGTAGTCAGGACTTTATCTACCTCGGCTCCGCCATCAACTCAGGCAGCAATATCTCGTCAGAAATTAAACGAAGAATTACTCATACCAATTCGGGCTAAGAAGGCAATTAAGCAGTAAAGACCTCATTCGAACTACTACGGTGATAATAATATAAGACCGTGGTCATCCTAGTCCACCTTTACCCCACTGAAGCATGGACTTTATGAAAAGTGGATGAAGAAATCCTTAGTCGATTTGAGAGAAAAATTCTTCGGAAAATCTTCGATCCCGTTTGCGTTGACGGGCTATGCATCCGAGGATTCAACCAAGATCTATACGAGCTGAACAACGACATGCACCTGGTCAAAAAAAAACCGCTTGGGATGCTTAAGATGGCATGTGGAACGAATGGACACCAATACTTCAGCTCGCAGAGTCTTCGAATCCCAGCCAGACTTCGGACGCCCTCTTCTTAAGCGGCGCGCACAAGTAGAAACCGACCTTAACCAACTTGGAGTGCGCAACTGGAGGCAGTAAGCTAAGGACCAACCTAATTGCAGAGAGAAGGAGTCCAAAATAATGTTAAGCTCTGTCGGTTCCGTGTCCACGGGGGCGTACAGTGCAATGATCAAGCAGACCAGTCTGCCAATGTGGCAGACGTTCACCGCCTACCTCGTCAACCTAACCTCACTTTACATAACCTATTGGATTTCAGACACCTTAAAAAAGGTTGAATAAGCGCTTTAATTGCCGGTTATCTTTAGCATGGGTGACAAGAACACATAAGCAACTTAGTTTAAATTCCAAGAACTAAAGTTATTGTTGCTTAAAAAAATATTTTTTTTGAATTAATTTTGCCATTCAATGGCGACTATTGAAAATATTCCACCTTGATACGAGCATTTATAGTTGTAGGGCAACTTAAGCCAATGACTTTGACCATGGCCTAGTTAGCAACGGCCACAAACATAAACCTAAACAAAAACCAATTTGGGAAAAATCAATAATCTGACGGGTCTAAGCATATTTAACACTTGTGCTGACGTAATTGACTCATAAAGACAAAATATGCAAAAAAGCGAAAGTAAATCTATAAACACCAATCTGAATCTAAAATTTATAAAACTTAGACAATTAAATTAGCTTACAATTTTTATTTAATTAGACAATTAGATTAGATACTAGGACATTGATTCAACGAAGAATTAGAAATGCCTTTGACGGACGATCTCCTGTGGTGGAGGATGGGTCCTGATGTATTCCAATGACCTGAGGATATAGTCTGGAATTGGTTGAGGTTGTGGCAAATGGGCACCACTTGGATGGTAACCGTTTTCGTCAGCAGTGAAGGTCACTTGAATTGGGATACCTTCGGGGGACACCCATTGAGCGCCACCAGCCTTGCCGGCAATGTTTCCGTTTTCCTGAACACTGATGCCATTGGTGGTGTCAAAGGAGAAGGCGTAGTTGCCCTCAGCATCGGCTGGTTCGTTGTGGTAGCTGAGAATTTGTGCGTTCTTATTGATATTATCGGCGGCGGCTAATCCCAAAAGGACGGCGACGACCATCTGTTTTATTAAGAAATAAGGTCGTGTTTTATAGTAATCCATAAGTTTGCTGTTTGATAGATGTCAGGACGACTAGGTAACGTATACTTACAAGTTTGAACATCTTGATGTGCTTATTGAATGTACTCCACGAGAAACGAAGAAGCTACTGATGATGAGAAGCACGTCTGCGAAAGCTTTTATACAAATGAAACCAGAGTAGGTACAATCTCCACCAGTGTGTGGCCAACTGCCTTCAGCATTTAGATAGCTAATTTGATAATTATGCCTATGCAAATGTAAAAGGCGTTATTGATTTAATTTAGATAAAAGGTATCGCAGTTTAAGTAATGATATTGAAATATTAATTCATTAGCTGTTTACATTATAATTTGACTAGCTGGTGCGGCATTAATTTAACAAAATTTTATCATAGATATTTAATTTAATGGGCTGGTGGTAAGACCTAAGTGTATAGACTTTAGGACAAGACACAAGATTGCATAAGTAGCAGTTGGCTCATAGCGATACCCTTACCCTTGTACCTTTGTTCATCCGTATTCCTACCTATGTTGCAACTTTGCTGGACGAAGTTGTTTGCAAAAAACGTACCCCGACCCCCGCCAATAATTTGCCTTTATGCAGGTGATGTGTTTGTTGGATTTGCGTTGTCGCGAAGTACTTTATCTGGGTAATCATTCCGTAAATATTAAAATGATAATCGTTGATAATAGTATAGGGGACCTCCTAGGTTCGTAGGGTGTAACTTTTATATTGGGTGTATGCTCATTTATATAAATCACGCGGTATGTACCCAGAAGGTCTTCTACACAATCCCCAACGATAATCATTTTAAAAGTTACGGAATGAGTACCCTGCTCTTGAATTGTTTTAGATTGCAAAGATAGCGCGACGGTATGAAAACATTGAATAACTTTGACATTTTTGAATGAACTGAATGATTTGAGTGACGGGCTCAGTAACGCGATGGTTAGTGCGATGAACTGCCGCGCAGAAGTTCTGGGTTCGATTCCCAGACGTAGCAACACCTAAATGATTTTTCAATGGCCCTCCTCTCGTGATGATCTGACAAATCATACGAGTAATATCAACTGTCAAGAAAAGCTTATCTAAAATTCGCCATTCGGAGTCGTCATAAAAAAGGAGGCACCGCTATCGTGCAAGAAGTATACACGCAGACATGAATGGTTGTGAGAAAGCTCGGCCCTGGGTCCTAAAGAGCCTGTTGCGTCACAAAAAATTGTAAATTGAATGATTTGAGTAGACATATAATTAAAACGGTAATCTAGTACAATTTTAACCATTATCGAAAATGTTTAATGTTAAGTTGTGTTGACTCAACGTGCATATCGTTGAAAACATTGTGGACAACAAACACCGTCTGACAACACAATTCGTCGTCGTTTCGTGTCGAATATTATTGAACACGAGACAGCGGCAGATCATGGACCAACGAAGTCCATTTCATACCAAGCAAAATTGCAGCATTTCGGGAGCAAAGAATTCACACTAGATCCAAAAAACAATCCTTCGGAAATGTTTCTTTAGAAAGGGCGAAACAGTCGATGGGAATGAATATCGGTGGCTCCTTAGGTCTGCCTAGAAATGTGTGAAAAGGTCTGGATCGTTATTAGTTTTAACAAGATGGTGCACCGGCCGCATTGAAAAGCAAGCAATGGCGTTTCTGCAATGGAAATTCCCTGAACTTGGGAAATTGATAAATTTCCAGATTTGAGCCTCCCGGACTCCTTTTTGTGTGGTTATTTGAAAATCAAAGTACAAGCGACCAAGCTTGGATTTGTTTATAACATCAATCCAGTGGCGATTAAGGGCTCTTATGCTTACTGAAGGAGCAGCGAGAACTCCCCATCGCCATCCTAAGCAAACGAACGAGTTTGGGCGGTTAACCAAAACTAGATATGGCTCTGTATAGTTCGTCTCTATAAAAGCTGTCTTATGCGGATTTAAAATCGATGAAGAGGTGCTGGGTAGTGATTCGGACTTCTTGGCTTTTTTTTCAGGATCCGTCTTGGTACTCTCTTGCGATTGCAGTCTTTCGACATCAATTTTTTTTACAGTATTTCTGGATTGTTGTGGCGTGGTGGATATCCGCATTCTTACCTTACGTGGTCCGGGTCGACGTTAGCTTCTTGGAATGTCCGAACATCCAAAATACTTGATGCATGTCTCTTGTCTGTCGAATTGTGATCAATTTGGTTGACCGTTCGCTGAGCTGGAGGCCGCCCCGTCCCCTTATGGATTTCGTGGTTAGGAAACCGAGTGCTGGCTATGGTGGCATATTGTTCCGTTGCGTTACCAGACGTGCTGTCGTGTAGGATTTGTTTTCCGACAATACTGCTAAAGATGTCTTCACTTTCTACCGTTGCGGGTGGCCCTTGAGGAAAGATGACAGGACATGACGAGACTTTTGTTGTAAGACTTTTAAGGACTTTTTGATTGCGACTGTAGAGTGATTAAGGGGATATTCATAGTAAACATGGCGAGAGGATAGCCATCGGCTGTGCTACGTGCGAGATTCAGAGGAGTGGGAAGGTCATATTCTGCAAACAAAAACCGGAATATTTCGGGATTGTATCAAACCATTATATTTGAAAGATACTGTGTTTGGTTAAATCGTATTAGGTTAGTAAGGTTAAAGAGGTATTTTCCATTTTTAACTTTCTCTTACAAATAGAAAGATAGATATTGCTTTCGTGAAAGCTTTTGACCTTGAATTTATTGATTCTAACATTACAATGATAGCGGAACCCAAAAAAAGAGTGATTTTTGGAATTCCGTCCATCGGTTCGTCGGTCCGCACAGGTCTCTCCAGCCTAAACGACTTGATCAAACTTCGAACTTCATATCCAGCGTTGTATTGGTCATAACTCTGGGCCATTTTTTTTGCTTGCGTTAATCCATGTTTTTACCGGTATTAATCCATGTTTTTACCATATAAAAATTTATACATAACCTCAATTTGCTCGAAAACGGCTCTAACGATTTGGATTAAACTTCATATATTCCATATTCATATTAGTTCCAACAAAACTGCATGCCTAGTTTTTTCGAGGAGATCCATGAAACGTGCACCCACCACTCGCGTATTTAGACTCAGCTAGTTTCTAGTTTCGCGGTTATTTTCGCAGTCTTTTTCAAGACAGTATTTCGATTTCCCGTTTTCTATCATTCCGTTTTAGAGTCCTTATTTTCTGCCCAAGGCCAAAGTAATGTAGAAATCTTCATTTTTTTAAAATTTTTTTATTATCTGACACGAGACAAAATGTTTGTTGAGCTGGGATGTTTTGGTTTGGGCAAGAATTACCCCCGTCCGACGAGTTAAGCCGAGCAATCAGAAGCGTGCCGCGCACTTTGCTCCAGCATCGGAGTTGACTCCTTGGCTTATCTAGACTCACAACATATTTCATATTTCGTTATATAAAAAGATGACTCATCTTCTATGTTGGGGATAAAATTGCTAAAATTGGAGCACGCATTAGTCTCAATATGACGAAATTAACCGCTAAAATCAAACATTTCCATTAAACGTTACTAAAACACCTTTAAAATGAGTTTAATAATTCAGAAATCCTTTTTGCTTGGTTAACTTTGACCTCCTCATCAATTCTGCGATTTTTCCAGCTAAAAAAAAGCACAAGAATATTTTTTAAATTTTGGGCCCAATTTTGAGCTTTATGGTACTCTGCTTTAAACTTCTAGTTACTTTAACACCCAACCATCTAGATGATGGTTGGAACCGAAGCAAAGGTAGGAAGAGAAGACACCAACATAGCCTACACGACAACACGTCTAGTAACGGACTAAGGCTAATTGACTTCGCTACAGAACGAAATGCCACTATAGCCAGCACACGGTTTCCTCACCTCGATATCCATAAGGGGACATGGCGGTCTCCAGATCAACGAACGGTCAACCAAATTGATCACATAGCGATAGACAAGAAGCACGCATCCAGTATTTTGAATCTCCGAACATTCCGAGGAGCTAACATCGACTCGGACCACTACCCTGTCGCTGCCAAGGTTAGAATGCCGATATCCATCACGCCACAACAATCCAGAAATATTGTGAAAAAATTTATGTCGAAAGACTGCAATCGCAAGAGAGTACCAAGAACTTCGAGCAACGCGTATCCCCTTACCTCTCGATTAACACCATACCACCAGCATCGAATGTCGAAGAACAATGGCAACGATGCTAACAAGCCATTAGATCAGCCGTAACTGATGTGCTGGGTTTCTCGCGCCCGCCAGCAAGAAACCCCTGGTTTGATGAGGAATGCCGACAGATGCTCGCAGCCCAGAAAGAGGCCTACAAGGCTAAGCTGCAGGTGAAGACGAGACCTGCCGTTGAGCTCTATAGGCAGAGAAGAAGGGAAGAACAACGGCTTTTCGGAAAAATAAAAAAGAGCAAGAAAAGCGTGCGATCGAGGATATAGAGAGGTGCCACGACGATCGCAAGATGTACCAAAGTTTAAAACGTCAAAGCAAAGGATACAAGGCTCGAACAGAATCCTGTCGAGATGAACAAGGAAATATCGTAGTTGAGACACAGCCGATGCTGAGGATATGGAAAAACCACTTCTGCAGACTGTTAAACGGCGATGACGAACAACATTCGGCTGTCAGGCAGGACGAACCATTCAATATTGGCAACGACAGCGAAAACTGCCAACCACCCGACCTGAGTGAAATGAGGATAGCAATATCTAAACTGAAGCTAAGTAAGGCTGCCGGAAATGACGGCCTTCCCGCCGAGCTTTGTAAAGCCGGTGGAGATGACTTGGTAAGTTACATCCACCAACTCATAAGACGAATCAGGTCGGAAGAAAATATGCCTGAAGAATGGAACCTTAGCATCGTTTGCCCGATCCATAAAAAAGGAGGCTCTCTAAGCTGCGAAAACTACAGAGGCATACGTCTCCTCAACATCGCCTACAAGATCCTATCTGCCGTATTATGTGAACGCCTGAAACCGTTTACCAACAACACTTCGGCAGATCCTGAAAAAAACCCAAGAAGTCCAAAGCGATACACACCACCTATTCATCGATTTTAAAGCCGCATACGACAGCATTTATAGAGACGCCGAAACTAGTCCGTTTGTATAGGATGACGATGGAGAATTCTCGCTGCACCATCAGGGTCGGAAAAGGCCTCACGGACACATTCGATACCAAAAAAGAATTTAGGCAAGGCGATGCGCTATCATGTGACTTCGTCGATTTGATTCTTGAGAGGATTGTGCAAAACTCACGATCCAAAACCAACACATTGGTAGGACCCAACGTGATGTCATAGCCACGTTTTCTAGTATAGAGAAGGAAGCGACAGAGATGGGCTTAGCAATAAATGAGGGCAAGACGATGTATATGCTGTCAACACGAAAGGACATACAACATCGACGAATTGAACAGAACATCACCATTGACAGATATAACATTGAGGTAGTAGGGGACTTTATCTATCTTGGCTCCGCTATTAACTCTGACAACAACATCTCGTCAGAAATTAAACGAAGAATTACTCTTGCCAACCGCTGTTTCTTCGGGCTTAGAAGGCAATTCAGTAGTAAAGCCCTCACTCGAACTGCTAAGGAGATCTTATATAAGACCCTGATCATCCCAGTCCTGCTCTACGGCGCTGAAATGCTTGGTAGATTTGAAAGAAAAATTCTTCGAAAAATCTTCGGTCCCGTTTGCGTTGACGGGCTATGGAGACGAAGATTCAACCAAGAATTATGCGAGCTGTACAGCGACATGCCCCTGGTCAAAAAACTCCGTATTGGAAGTTTAAGATGGCTAGGACATGTAGAACGAATGGACACCAATACTCCTGCTCGCAGAGTCTTCTATTCCCAGCCAGACGTCGGTCGGTCGGACGCAGTAGAGGAAGACCTCGCGAAAGACCTTAAGTGGCGCGCACAAGTGGAAACCGACCTCAACCAACTTGGACTGCGCAACTGGAGGTAGTTAGCTGAGGACCGGGCTAATTGGAGAGACATGTTGGTTGATGTCCAGGTTCATTCCGGACTGTAGCACCACTTAAGTAAGTAAGTAGTTACCTTAAAAGCTTTGCCGTTCTGCCTGATAAGCAGTTCTCTATTTATTTTGATACAATTCCTCTTACTCCGATCCTATTTATATAGGCTTTCTCGGAGTTTACCATGGTCAAGGGTGCCAAAAGCTTGACTAAATTCTACATAAATTCTAGAAACATATTTAATGATGGCTCTGATTCAAGCGGGAAAGTGATAAAATTCGATATTTCAAGAGTCTCCTTCCCTTTGATAATCTGTATTGGTTTAGTTGTATAATGTTCGTGTATGAAATTGGTAAGGCGTTTGATAAAATGTTTTTCCATTCACTTTTCTACAAAAGGTGATATGGATATAGTTAGGTCTATAATTTCCAACCTCGATTTTCATTTGTCCTATATAGACGTGTTTAATACCATTGAAATATCAAGTTGATCAGAGACTCCATTGATTATATTGCTGTGACAGTTGACGTCAGACTTGTAGCATTGAGCTCAAAGTCAATTCGGTGACGTTTCAGTTTTTGGTGTTACTATTTATTAATCCGCACGCGATAAAGAGCTCATTTTTCGCTCATGGCTCGGATGGACGCCAAATAGGGAGCAGATCGGGGTTTCAGGCACATAATCATAGAAAACGTGACAAAAATGCTAGGAGAAGAGAAAATAGATTCGGTGGAATCAGTGTCGTTGCGTAGGTTGGTGTCGCCTGGAGCAGACCCAACTTGTGCCACCCCTAGTAATTTTTCATACACTAAAAAAAACGTTGTCTACGGTTTTAGTCAGTTATAATTGCACATAAAGTAAAAAAATCATTTTAGGTTTCAAAAGAAAAGCTAAATAGAACACACACAACGATACATTTTTAATGAAATTGTTATCTAACTATATACAAGGTGGCGCAAAAGTAATCCTCCTATCAAAAAATGCTATAAATTTTGCGATTGGCCCCTAATGCCAGTTCTGTTTTGACATTTGTGTAGAAAACACATGCGAAATACATGTTTATAAACAATGTTACGCTATACTGCTCTAGAACGTGGAATATTGGTGACTATTTATTTGAGCAATAATCGGTCGGTGACTTTGGCACAACGCGAATTTCGTCGCAGATTTCCTAGCCGTCCAACGCCTACTGGTAAAACACTGCGACGTTTAGCCGCTCGCCTTGAAGAGACTGGCACAACACGAGATGCTGCCAGGCGTGGCAGACCCCGGAGTAGCCGTTCTGCAGAGAATATTGCTGCTGTAGGCGAAGATGTCATGGAAGCGCCGTCGACATCGACCAGACGACGTGCCACGCAAATGGGTATCAGTCGACGGTCTTTACAGCGAATTTTGGTACAAGATATGAAGATTGTTCCGTACAAAGACGGTGCATCAGCTGTTAGCTGCTGACCGCCAATCGCGTCTAACATACGCTCAAGCCATCCTTAATCACCACCAAGAGGAAGATGATTTTTCATCAAAAATAATCATGAGTGATGAGGCCCATTTCATCTTAGCGGGTACGTAAATAAGCAAAATTTACGCTTCTGGGACACTGAAAATCCGCGTGAAACCCACGAAGAGCCATTACACCCGCTCAAAGTCACTGTATGGTGTGCTGTTTTCGCTGGAGGAGTCATCAGACCTTTTTTCTTCGAAGACGTCGCGGGCCAAACGGTTACTGTGAATGGTGAGCGCTACAGAGCAATGATCAACGAGTTCTTTTTGCCGCAACTTGATCAATTGGGATTGGAAAACATGTGGTTCCAACAGGACGGTGCAACGGCACACACTGCACGTCCCACAACCGATATGCTGAAGGATGCATTTCCCGGGCGCCTAATCTCGCGTTTTGGCGATTTGCACTGGCCAGCAAGATCGCCTGATTTGAACGCTCCAGACTTCTTTTTGTGGGGCTTTTTGAAGTCGCGGGTTTATGACAACAAGCCTCAGACTCTTGCAGCTCTTAAAGACAATATCCGTCAAGAATGTGAGGACCTATCGCCGGAAGTTTTGGCCAAAGTGATGGAAAATGCCATTAAAAGGGCTCAAATGAAAATCAACTGTGGCGGCGGCCATTTACATGACATCATATTCTCGACTTGATGTAAAAAAAAATTAAAAGACCAAATAAAAATAATCCACAAGAAGAATCAAAGTTTTTCATTTTTTTTTAAATTACAGCCAAAAAACATCGGAAGGTTATTTTTGCGCCACCTTGTCCATAGGATGTTGTTTACGATCAACATCAATGCCAAAACATGACGTCCGAGGCAAATTCTGGTGTTGACCACTGTACTTTGCACTTAAAATTCAACAACACATTGTTTGCATTTGGTTTTCGCTGCATATAATTATTTTGTTTATAAATTGACATAATGAAGCAACGAAAGAGATCTGTTTTATAACGTTGAGAAGAGCGGGTTTGTGATTTACAGCAGTTTTTGTTATCCGATTCAGATAAACCGTTTTTTTGCAATAACATTTTGGTCCTTCGAGTCGGACAAATTTTTGTTGTTTTCTCTTTGTGTTTCAACAATAGTTGCAACTGTCGATTGTTCACTGTTTTCACTGTTTTGATCCGCATTTCCCTGGGATTGCTATGTAGTATTCAAAATTGCGACTTACAAGTGCCGAGCGTTCGAGGTCTTAGTGGCAGAAATTAAAATGTTCGTCATTAAAATTGTACCCGGGTGAAGTCGGGCTGTGTTGCTAGTTTAAGTGTGAAAAAAATATCATTCACATGGCCGCTTCAGACAGATTAGCAGTATGCAATTCTTTTGATGTATCTCTGCTATAACTTGAGTAATGTTGGTTTATATTGCTTCTAGAGTTCGGAAATTATTCGCGTAAGTACGGTCATTTGCGTTGCCCCACAGAAAATTTAACGGCGTCAAATCGCATGATCTTGTTGGCCAATAAGCGTCACCAAACGTCAAATTACGAGACCAGGAAACTTCGCACCCAATAAAGCTAACGGGTGTTCCAAGTAGAGATACTTTTTTCAATAGCCTTTTTTGACAGATCACGTGTGAGTCGTGTCATGCTGTCATGTTATTTTTGTTTAGTATTGTTTGGCATTTCATAATGGAAAGACTTACGCGTGAACAACGTTTACAAATTGTTCAACTTTATTATGAAAATTAACGTTCTGTGAGGAATGTGTTTCGTGCACTTCGCTCAACTTATGGTCAACATAATCGGCCTACTGAGCGTTATATTCCCAACACCATCACCCATTTTGAGACCCAGCATTCATTATTGGATAATATTCGACCGAATAGACCACGTCCAGCACGCTCTGAAGAAAATATAGCGGCCGTAGCTGAGAGTGAACACGAAGACCGTAGAGAGTCGATTCGGCGCCGTTCGCAGCAACTCGGACTGACGTATGGAACGACTTGGCGCATTTTACGTCAAGATCTTAAATTGAAAGCGTACAAAATACAGCTTGTGCAACAACTGAAGCCGCTCGACCTTCCCTAGCGACATCGCTTCGCTCTATGGGCTCTTGAAAAGTTCCAAGAAGATCCGACGTTTTCGAGGCAAATTTTGTTTAGCGATGAGGCCCATTTCTGGCTCAATGGGTATGTAAACCAACAAAATTGCCGCATTTGGGACGAAGAGCAACCTGAAGAGATTGAAGAACTGCCACTTCATCCAGAAAAAACAACGGTTTGGTGTGGTTTGTGGGCCGGTGGAATCATCGGTCCATATTTCTTTAAAAATTATGCCGTTGCGAACGTAACCGTCAATGGCGACCGTTATTGAAATTGAAGCTCGTGATCTCGGCGACATTTGGTTTCAGCAAGACGGCGCCACTTCCCACACATCGCATCAATCAATTGACTTATTGAGAGAACATTTCGGTGAGCACATATTTTCACGTTTTGGGCCGGTCGATTGGCCACCAAGATCGTGTGATATCACACCGTTAGACTTTTTCCTGTGGGGATATATGCCGACAAACCCGCTTCGATTCAGGGCTTGGAGGAAAACATCACGCGTGTCATTCGCCAGTTACCAGTCGAAATGCGCGAACGAGTGATCGAAAATTGGACTCAACGGATGGACCATCTGCGACGTAGCAACGGCTAACATTTGATAGACATAATCTTCAAAAAATAAATGCCAAAGAATGTTCTTTCAAATGATAACAAACATTCTCCATTCAATTTAAATTTTCTGTGTTTTTTTCTTTAAAAAAGTAGGGAACCTCGAAATGGATCACCCTTTATAATTAGTCGTGGCCTGTTGCCACGTCTTGTTACACACATAATTGTTTAAATCGTGACCTTCAACCGCGATCGGCGTGGAATCGATAAATTCGAATCATCAGATACACTTGCACTTGCATCAGCAATATTTTCGACTGAGCGTGCATTTAAATGGTGCACAGGCCTTACGATTACGACATCAGTAAGGCTTCCACTCTTTTCAAATTTCTTCACAATTTTACCGATTGCTGGCGTAATTGGTTGATTTTGACCACCATAATCATCGCGTACTGCGACAAAAGTGGCTACGTACGAATCACCACTTTTTTTTTTTTGTAAGTTTTAATAATTTTAAAGCGTTGTTCAATTGTTAACCGATCCATTGTCGACAGTGGCAAACATTCAACTAATTTTATGACTCTTCAAATGATAGCTGAGTTTGACAGGTGTCAAATGCCAGCGCTACTTGAAACCACGAAATGAATGAACCAATATTGTGTAAATTTGTTAAAATTTCTCTTCGAAATGTTGTCAACTGTCGTTCGGATTACTTTCTAACAAGTGAAACATAAGTGGAACAGCAAATTTTAAATGTTCACATATATTTTTTTTTTGATTACCCAAAATATATAAAATTTACCAGCATTACCGCGCTTCTATCAGAAATGACAACCCTGGGTACTTATCCCGTAACTTTTGAAATGATTTTCGCTAACCATGGTGTAGGAGACTTGCTAGGGACGTGAAGTGTAGTCCAAAAGTCCGAATCGGTATTTTTGGAGACCAAATACAGCCCTAACTCAACCAATTATACAATCACTTAGTTTCAGATTATGTGCATGGCAGCGAATATAAAATTTCAAAAGCTAAGCATATGCCTATGCCTGAAAGACATAAAAAAAAATAAACAGCGGCTATAAAACTGAGGCAAACACGTTAATCGGTTTGGGAGTTTTTTATGTTTCTCGTTTTTTTTTGTATAATTCAGGTCACGGGTAAACTCGTCTTCTACGAACTAAAATATTTAAAATTGTTTTGGACGAACGACTTCTTCTTGTGGGGCATGCGTTCTGATGTATTCCAAAGACCTGAGAATATAGTCCGGGATTGGTGGTGGTGTCGGCAAATGTTCACCACTTGGATGGTATCCATTTTCATCGGCAGTATATGTCAACTGGATTGGGATACCTTCGTGAGACACCCATTGGGCAGAACCACTTACACCGTAAAAGTTTCCAGATTCCTTGACACTAATTCCATTGGTGGTATCGAAAGCATACGCAAAGTTTCCGTCTTTATCGGACAGTTCGTTGTGGAACTTAAGAATTTCAGCGTTCTTGTCGATATTATCAGCGGCGGCTAATCCAAAAAGAACGGCTACAATTATCTGTGTAGGAAAAAATAATTTTTTTTAGTAATCCGTCGTTTGACGTGAGACATTACTTGACAATCTTGACAATGCCGAGGATACTTACAAACTTTATCATCTTGTTGTTCTTATGAAGTGGTAACGCAGGAGACACTGGTATAGATCTGTGTATTTCCAATGCTTTTATAGGACCAGAAACAATGCAAATCATTAGCAACAAGCTGACGTGCATGTTATTCTGCAGAATGTTACTTGTTGTATCTAAAAGCGGGTCCGCTGAATGCTAGTTTTGCATTAGCATAAACATTACCATTAGTTTTGTTTATGCTAATCCTAATGGCGTTATCATATAGTCTAATATTAGATATAATATCTGACGTATACACTACAGTGCTGTAAATAATAAATGACTTAACATAAAAGTTCGTTGGCGCAACTGCGGAAGTGAATCTTTTGGCCAGAACTAGTTTAGAACAAGCTCGGTATCTAGTGCTAAACCAGCTTTCTGAGTTTCTTCAAATTTTAATAGTTCCGATTTAAATCTTTAGAATACAGCCACTCCTTAGCTGGGTGTTTAATGCGACCTGCATCCAGGTGTGCCATGATTAGCAACGGCTGTGTCCGCTATTTAGATCGTTCTTTATATACCAGCATATATACCAAGTGTTCCTTCTTGGGTGTGTTTGTGATTGGATGCGGATCTTTGCTCCATCCTACGTGTTATTTAAGAACAACTAATCACACACTCGTAAGTGTATTGGTGTCTACGATCCGCTGGTAGGAACTTGCACACCAAAGTGAAGTGGCCTCTCCAATTTGTCATGTCCTTAGCTAATTGCCTCCAGTTGCGAACTCCAAATTGGTTGAGGGCGGTTTATACTTGTGCGCGCCACTTAAGGCGACGTATTACTCTACTGCGTCCGACGTCTGGCTGGGAATCGAAGACTCTGCTAGCAGGAGCATTGGTGTCTATTCGTTCTACATGTCCTAGCCGTCTTAAATATCCAATTCGGAGTTTTTTGACCAGAGGCATGTCGCTGTACAGCTCGTATAGCTCTTGGTTGAATCTTCGTCTCCATAGCCTGTCAACTCAAACAGGGCCGATGATTTTTCGAATAATTTCCATCTCGAATCGACCAAGGATTTCTTCATCCGCTTTTGAGACGGTCCATGCTTCAGCGCCGTAGAGCAGGATTGGGATGATCAGAAATCAAATAAATCACATGACAGCGCATCACCTTGCCTGAATCCTGATGGAGCAGCAAAAATTCTCCATCGTCATCCTACCTACATTGACGGGCGAGTTTGGGCGGTATACAAAAACTAGACATGGCTCTGTATATTTCGTCTCTATAAACTCTCTGCGGCTTTGAAATCTGTGACAAGGTAGTGGGTATCGATTTGGACTTCTTGGGTTTTTTTTTTAAATCTGCCGAAGTGTGAAGATTTGATCAGCTGTGGATTTTTCTAGCCTAAACCACACTAAAACCGATCAGGTTGTTGGTAAACGATTTAAGGCCTTCGTATATTAAGGCAGATAATATCTTGTAGACCTATGCCTCTGTAGTTGGTGGTTCGTCATCGTTAAACAGTCTGCAGAAGTGCTCTTTCATATTCTCAGTATGGATTGTGTCTCAAGAACGATTTTTCCTTGTTCTGTTCTGGCCTTGTATCATTGGCTTTCACGTTTTACACTTTAGTGTAACTTGCGAACATCATTCCTGGAGTGACCGCTCTCTATATTCTCGATCTAAAGCAGCTTATCCTTATATCCTAATATCGGTACCATAACATTAAACGAAGGTCTGCTTGAGCCCACAGCGATACCCTTTGTTGTACCTGAAAAGAAAGCTTCGTTAATAAGAAGAGTAATACTTAGGTGATTTGTGCTGCTCCATTAGCTTTAAATAGGTAAGTTGCTCCAACCCGACTTGCAGCAGAAAATGACGATCTGTGTAATAGGTGTTGTGGCTAGATCCGTCAATTCCTCGTAGTAGAAGCTGCCTCCTCGACATCTGGGTCTCCGCACTTCCAGCAAAGTTGGTGCGAGTCACTTAGGTTAATCCTAGGGGGGTGTTTATTCAGCAGATTGTGACCTGTTATGACTCTCCCCGCTCTAGAAGTGGAAGCTCTGTTCAGAGGTATAAGCTTTTTAGATTTGCTACCGCTTCTTTCGGCCAAAGATCTTTAGTGTTTAGTGTTTGCAAGTGTTGATGTTTTGCCGCCTAGATTTTGTTTCACATTGCGTGAATCTGGTTATTTTCTGTTTTTTGAAAGCAAATGGGGTTCTAACCCTATTGTCGCATAAAGAGATGCAGCTGGACGATCCTAGTCTGGGTAGCTCGTCAGCTTTTAACGTTTCCTGGAATGTTAGTGTGTCCTGAAACCCGGATAATTTGGACTTTGTTCTGGTTACAAAGAACCTTAAGCTCTGAGTGGCAGCGTCCAACTACTCGTGATTTTATTGTGTTGGATGCCCGAGCTTTTATGGCCGCTTGGCTATCTACGTAAATGGGGATATTCTATTCTGCAGCTTTGGCAGCTGCGAGAGTGGCTACGATCTCTGCTTGGAAAACATTGCAAGAGTTTGCCAATCGAATTAATGTGTTTAACTCCACTCTTTTGGAGTAGACCCTAGAATTGGGCTGATAACAGCTGTGTATAGCAATTTCGGAACCTTCGGGAGGGCCCCCATTTCTCACCGCAGATTCTACTACAGCTGTATAGTGCAATATTAACTTTTTTTTTACCATTTCGTTAATGTAAAGGTTCCAGTTTAGCTTGCTATAGAGTATCACCCCAAGGTATTTTGCACTTACGGACAGTGAGAGGGTGAGGGCCCCCAGAGTCGGTGCCGCAAACTCTGTGACTGTTATTAGTGAAGAGGACTACTTCAGTTTTCTTCGCATTTACACCCAGGCCGCAAGGTTCAGACAATCTCTTGAGTATGGTAAGGCTTGTTTGCAGGATTGCCCTTAGAGTCGATGGGAATTTCCCACATGCCATAAAAACGACATCGTCTGCTCCTCAATGTTTCGTTGACTACCAGTAACCAGAGAAGTGGAGAAAGAACACCCCCCTGTGGAGTACTTGTCGTCGTTATTATCCTTTTGGTACAATCTCTCAGTGGCGATGAAATGATGCGTTTTTTAAGCATGGTTATAATGCAGTTACTGATGACCGTATCTTTTCCTGCTTTTCCAAGTGCTATCTCGATTGCTTCCGTTTTTACGTTGTTGCTGGTTCCTTCTTGAAGGCTCTTTTGGCGGTAAGATGTTAATCGAGTTGTTTAGAAGTCGTTGGTGGTTTCTTGCGATTGCAGTCTTTTGACATGAAATTTCGGTGGATATCGGCATTATCACCTTAGCTGCAACAAGGTAGTGGTCCGAGTTGATGTTAGCTCCTAAGAATATTCGGGCATCCAAAATACTGGATACGTGCGTCTTGTCTGTCGCAATATTACAATTTCGTTGACTGTTCGTTGATCTGTAGACCGCCATGTCCCCTTATGGATATCTACATGAGGAAACCATGTGATGGCTATAGTGGCATTTCGTTCCTTAGCGAAATCAATTAGCCTAAGTCCGTTGCAAGGCGTGTGGTAGTGTAAGCTGTCTTATCCGCCAGTACAATTTTTCTCATCCTTCCTTTGTGTTAAAATCTTTCAGCACGATTTTAACATCGTACTTGGGTAGTCGCACATAAATTTTGTCAAGGGCCTTGTAGAAGCAGTCTTTCGCTATATCATTTTTTTCCTCCATTGGAGCATGAGCACATAAAGGGTGATCCATTTCGAGGTTCCCTACTTTTTTAAAGAAAAAAACACAGAAAATTTAAATTGAATGGAGAATGTTTGTTATCATTTGAAAGATCATTCTTTGGCATTTATTTTTTGAAGATTATGTCTATCAAATGTTGGCCGTTGCTACGTCGCAGATGGTCCATCCGTTGAGTCCAATTTTCGATCACTCGTTCGCGCATTTCGACTGGTAACTGGCGAATGACACGCGTGATGTTTTCCTCCAAGGCCTGAAACGAAGCGGGCTTGTCGGCATAAGCTTTTGACTTTACATATCCCCACAGGAAAAAGTCTAACGGGTGATATCACACGATTTTGGTGGCCAATCGACCGGCCCATAACGTGAAATTATGTGCTCACCGAAATGTTCTCTCAATAAGTCCATTGATTGATGCGATGTGTGGGAAGTGGCGCCGCCGTCTTGCTGAAACCAAATGTCGCCGAGATCACGAGCTTCAATTTCAGGCATCAAATAGTCGGTTATCATGGCACGATAACGGTCGCCATTGACGGTTACGTCCGCACCGGCATAATTTTTAAAGAAATATGGACCGATGATTCCACCGGCCCACAAACCACACCAAACCGTTGTTTTTTCTGGATGAAGTGGCAGTTCTTCAATCTCTTCAGGTTGCTCTTCGTCCCAAATGCGGCAATTTTGTTTATTTACATACCCATTTAGCCAGAAATGGGCCTCTTCGCTAAACAAAATTTGCCTCGAAAACGTCGGATCTTCTGGAACTTTTCAAGAGCCCATAGAGCGAAGCGATGTCGCTTGGGAAGGTCGAGCGGCTTCAGTTGTTGCACAAGCTGTATTTTGTACGCTTTCAATTTAAGATCTTGACGTAAAATGCGCCAAGTCGTTCCATACGTCAGTCCGAGTTGCTGCGAACGGCGCCGAATCGTGGGTCTGGGTCTCAAAATGGTGATGGTGTTGCGAATAGTACGCTCAGTAGGCCGATTATGTTGACCATAAGTTGAGCGAAGTGCACGAAACACATTCCTCACAGAACGTGAATTTTCATAATAAAGTTGAACAATTTGTAAACGTTGTTCACGGGTAAGTCTTTCCATTATGAAATGCCAAACAATACTAAACAAAAATAACATGACAGCATGACACGACTCACACGTGATCTGTCAAAAAAGGCTATTGAAAAAAGTATCTCTACTTGGATCACCCGTTTTAAGGCTTATGTTGGCGAATTTTGCATTGATGCGAATTGTAACAATGCATTCGCTCATGCCTTGGAAGTATAAGACTTCCCTAAGTCTTGCAATTATAACAAATCCACACCCGAATAGTCGCTGTTTTTGCTTACTATGACACGGTCAGTAGTAGATGTCACAGTTTTTCTAGAATGTTGAGCTAGGATAATGAGATTTTGATCTTCTTCCATGCCTGCAATAGGTTTTAACATCTTTAAAAACCGCCACTCCCAAAATGTATTGAGGATACAGAGAGGTGCCACACCAGGAATGATTTTCGCAAATTGTACCAAAGTATAAAATTACCAGAGCCAATGATACAAGGCTCGAACAGAATCCTGTCAAGATGATCAAGTAAATATCGTTGTTGAGACACTGTCGATGCTGAGAATATGGAAGAACCACTTCTGCAGATTATTAAACGGCGACAACGAACAATCTTCCGCTGTCAGGCAGAACGAAGCATTCAATATTGGCGACGGCGAAAATTGCGAATCACCAGACTTAAGTGATGTGATGATAATATCTAACCTTGAGTTCAATAAGCCGGTCGAAAATAAGGTCTTCCAACGAGATTCATAAAGTCGGCGAACATAAGAGACGGTTCAGTCACGAACATAACAAGCAATGTTTTGTTGTTAGCCCTCTAACCTCTAGACAGAGTCTTTGACTCTAAGGCAAATGATTGATGCAGTAAAATAAAATCTCTTCCCAATTGAAAAACACCGACAAAAAAAGACTTCAACCAAATTGGAATATGCAACTGGATCTAGCTACGGACCAAACGAACTGAAGAGAGATATTGGTTGAACTTCTGTACAACCTTTGAGTTTACATTTGTTTACTGACAAAAAAATCTCTCTGGCCTTATAATTTTATGTCAAAATGCAAAACTGTTTCGAATTTTACTTTTTGAAAATAACGGGTTTATATTAAAATTCCAATATTACTCATTTGCATGGGACTGTGGGCTTGGGACTAACTAAAATATCGTCAAATAAAAATAATCTGTTAAAATATTTTAATTATATTCCCCACCGATTCCAAATCGGTGATTTATAGGTACGTTTATGGTATCTGGATCATTGCAACTTTATCAGTTTACATTCAAAAAAAAAACTCAATTCAAAAACACAAGAAAAACAAAAATCCAATTTTATGTGATTTGTATTATTGTATTATTCCTATGCAGTATGCATAGATTAAATTAAAAAAAACAATCTGTTACCGAGAAAGATACGAGTTTTTTGGAAAAAACACAAATATTTGCAAATGTTGGGCGTCTATGGAAATTTCTTAAACTAGTAGACCTATTGGCTTTTATCTTATTATGACATATGTATCTGAAGTGCGACATGAATAATGGATTGCGATTTTATAAAAATAAAGTCTCTTCGCCTTATAAAGAATGTTGCCGTGGAATTTAACAAAATTTAAATTTCCTCTAACCTATTCCCTCATACTACGGCGATGATATAAAAATTTATAAATTGGACACTATACTGGTCTTAGGATATGTTGAATAATATTCGTAAATTTCACTGGCAAAATGTTTTTGATTACTTGGTGGTTGGGTGTTGTGTTGTAACTCTGACTTCACATCAAGTGCTTATTTTTTACCACCAAGTGGTAACCGTCGGGTACTGGTCTCATCCAACCGGATTTGACTTGCTAAACGATAAGCGCGAGTGTTGATAACACGACGAAAAACAGCAACACTATCAACAGCCAGGTCAGAATGGCACGGAATGAATACCCGGCCTGCTGTCCCAGGCGAACTTAGACAAGCTGCTTCGACATATTCGGACAACAGGTTGTCTAGGAATTTCGAGGGTTAGTCAGGCCCCTCAAACAGAGATTGTGAAGGATGAACCGAAAAGCCAACGGCAACGCTCAATCCCGTAGTGGATACTGATGGCCCCGTGTCCTAGGGGTATCTAATAAAATTGAACTGGCCCTCCAGGTTGGGGGTTGTGCTTTGGGTTAAATACCCACCCATTTGAAAAAACCATTGTTACGAAGCAACCAATAGCCTCGGAAAGGACTGATTTTATTGTTGACGACACGGCTAAATTAAAAAAGGACAACGACGATCGTATCTGCACCTGGAATGTGAGAACATTAAACAGGAGAGGTGCAAGCGAACAACTAGCGGAAGCCCTAAGCTGCTACAAAGCAGACATTACTGCCATCTAGTAAATACGATGGGATGAGCCGGGCAAAAAGAGGATGAAAAACTGTGTTATAGTGAGTAAAAATAGGGACTGTTCGGATGCGGATTTGATTTGGCGGTCTATAGATCAACGTACAGTCAACGAAATTTGAAATATTGCGATAGACAATACGCACGTATCCAGTATTTTGGATGCCCGAATATTCTAAGGAGCTAACATCAACTCGGACCACTACCTTGTTGCAGCTAAGGTGGTAATGCCGATATCCACCGCGCCATAGCAAGCAAGAAATACTGTAAACAAATTTAATGTCGAAAGACTGCAATCGCAAGAGACGGCCAAGACCTTCGCGCAACGGCGTTAACACCGTACCACCAGCATCGAATGTCGAAGAACTATGGCAACGATGCCAACAAGCCATTAGATCAGCCGCAACTGATGTGCTAGGTTTCTTGCGCCCACCAGCAAGAAACCCCTGGTTTGATGTGGAATGCCGACAAATTCTCGCAGCCAAGAACGAGGCCTACGAGGCTAAGCTGCAGGTGAAGACAAGAGCTGCCGTTGAGCTCTATAGGCAGAGAAGAAGGGAAGAACACCGGCTTTTCGGAAAAATAAAAAAGAGCAAGAAAAGCGTGCGATCGAGGATATAGAGAGGTGCCACTCCAGGAAAGATGTTCGCAAGTTTTAGCAAAGTGTAAAACGCCAAAGCCAAGGATACAAGGCTCGAACAGAATCCTGTCGAGATGAACAAGGAAATATCGTAGTTGAGACACAGTCGATGCTGAGTATATGGAAGAACCACTTCTGCAGACTGTTAAACGGCGATGACGAACAACATTCGGCTGTCAGGCAGGACGAACCATTCAATATTGGCAACGACAGCGAAAGCTGCCAACCACCCGACGTGAGTGAAGTGAGGATAGCAATATCTAAACTAAAGCTTAATAAGGCTGCCGGAAATGGCGGCCTTCCCGCCGAGCTCTATAAAGCCGGCGGAGATGACTTGGTAAGTAACATCCACCAACTCATAACCCGAATCTGGTCAGAAGAAAGTCTGCCTGAAGAATGGGACCTCAGCATCGTTTGCCCGATCCACAAAAAAGGAGACCCTCTAAACTGCGCCAACTACAGAGGCATAAGTCTCCTCAACATCGCCTACAAAATTCTATCTGCCGTAATAAGTGAACCCCTGAAACCGTATACCAACAACCTGATCGGCCCTTATCAGTGTTGTTTTAGGCTAGGAAAGTCCACAACCGATAAAATCTTCACACTTCGGCAAATCCTGGAAAAAACCCAAGAAGTCCAAATCGATACCCACCACCTATTCATCGACTTCAAAGCCGCATTCGACAGCATTTATAGAGACGAACTATACAGAGCCATGTCTAGTTTTGGTATATCGCCCAAACTCGTCTGTTTGTGTAGGATGACGATTGAGAATTCTCGCTGCTCCATCAGGGTCGGAAACGACCTCACTGACACATTCGATTCCAAAAAAAGGATTTAGGCAAGGCGATGCGCTGTCATGTGACTTCTTCAATCGAATTCTTGAGAGGATTGTGCAAAACTCACGAGCCAACACCAGAGGCACAACGTTCCAAAAATCTGTACAACTACTAGCATACGCCGACGATATTGACATCATTGGTAGGACCCAACGTGATGTCATAGCCACGTTTGCTAGTATAGAGAAGGAAGCGGCAAAAATGGGTTTAGCAGTAAATGAGGGCAAGACGAAGTATATGCTGTCAACACGAAAGGACACACAACATCGACGAATTGGACAGAACGTCAACATTGACTGATAAAATTTTGAGGTAGTACGGGACTTTATTTATCTCGGCTCCGCTATTAACTCTGACAACAACATCTCGTCAGAAATTACATGAAGAATTACTCTTGCCAACCGCTGTTTCTTCGGGCTAAGAAAGCAATTGAGTAGTAAAGCCCTCACTCGAACTACTAAGGAGATCTTATAGGAGACCCTGATCATCCCAGTCCTGCTCTACGGCGCTGAGGCATGGACCGTCTCAAAAGCGGATGAAGAAATCCTTGGTCGATTTGAGAGCGAAATTCTTCGAAAAATCTTCGGTCCAAGATTCAACCAAGAACTATACGAACTGTACAGCGACATGCCCCTGGTCAAAAAAAAAAACTTCGCATTGGACGTTAAAGATGGCTAGGACATGTAGAACGAATGGACACCAATACTCCGGCTCGCAGAGTCTTCGATTCCCAGCCAGACGTCGGATGCAGTAGAGTGAGACCTCGCCTTAAGTGGCGCGCACAAGTAGAAACCGACCTCAACCAACTTGGAGTGCGCAACTGGAGGCAGTTAGTTAAGTAAGTAAGTAAGATATGCTTACTTGCTTATGTGGCGGGCCTTAACCAACATGCCTCCCCAATTAGCTACCCCGGTTCCTAGCTAGTTGACTGCTGTTGCATACTTATATAAAGTCGCCCTACCTCTGCTGTATCCGACGTCTGGGTGTGAATCTAAAACTCTCCGCGTCGGACTATTGGTGGCCATTCGCTCCACAAGTCCAAGCCACCTTAAATTTCCAATGTTGAGGTTTTTTTTCACCAGGTCTTAACCGCTGTACACCTTGCATAGTTCTTCGTTAAAATTGTTGTTTTTATAGCTATTCAACTCAAAAGGGATCGAATATTTTCCAAGCATTTTTTTGCTTACCACCAGTGGATATGTTAGGTATGCAACTCGCTACATGTAAATTACAGATCAAACTGCATGCGATCAAGAAAGCAAACCGCAATGGATAGACGGTGCAACGTGTCAAATATCCAGGCAACTCTGGCCTCACTATTTATAGCCAAAAGCGCTCAACCTGCACCGTCCAAAAGGCCTACCTCTTTTGCAATGACTTCTGTAGAAGCTGCTTGGACGAAGAAGAGGAGGAAAGTATTACACACCTTTTCTGCTCTTGTTCAGCTCTCTCCGAAAAGAGAAAACTCCATCTGGGACACTTCTTCTTTGATAATCAAGGTGAGATGGCTAGTAAAACTATTAAAGTTAGAAACCTCCTACGCTATATAGTCAGCTCTGAATGGTTCAATAAGGAGTACGAATACATGGAAAGTTGACAGATCCATGTGGTACCACAACGGACCTTTATGATCTAAGTATGCACGCGTGCAGCCACTACAACCTAACCTAACTTTTGCTCAAAACGACCAATTATTTCCTTATCCGCTTGTGATATGGTCCATGATTTGGAGCCGTATTTTAGGACTTGGATGATCAAGCTTATTTCTAGAATCTCCTTGATAGGTCTAGTGAGGCCCTTTTACCATTTTGACTTCTTAGTCGGAATAAACAGCGGTTGACACAGGCAATTCTTCTCTGATTTGTTCCATGATTTTGTTGTAAGAGTTACTAACGGTGCCAAGACAGTCGACGTCGTTAACTACCTCAACGCTGTAGCTGCCCATGGTGACGTTCTGTGCAATTCGTTGTTTTTGTGTCTCCTCTCTTGTTGACAAAATATACTTGGTCATGGCTTCGTTTAATGCTAAACCCACTTTAGCTACCTCCTTTGCTATACTAGCAAACTAAGTCCGACCAATGATGTCAATATCGTCGGCTGTAGTTGGTTGCAGTTGCACCGATTAATGGAAAATTGTGCCTCCGGTGTTGGCTCAGGAGCTTCGCAAAATCTTCTCAAGAATGATTTTGAAAAATTTAGAAGACAGTCGTTCGTCTTGCCTTAATCCTTTTTTGTATCGAGTGTTTCGTTGAGATTGTTGCTGACCCTGATGGAGCAGCGAGAATTCTCCATCGTCATCCTACGCAAACGGACGAGCTTGGGCGGTATACCAAAACTGTACATGCCTCTGCATAGTTCGTCACTACAAATGCTGTCTTATGCGGCTTTGCATGAATAGGTGGTGGGTATCGATTTGGACTTCTTGGTTTTTTCCAGGATCTGCCGACGTGTGAAAATTTGATCGGTTGTGGACTTTCCTGGCCTAAAACCACACTGATAAAGATCAGATTGTTGGTAAACGTTTTCAGGCGTTCAGATATTACGACGGATATGATCTTGTTTGCGATGTTAAGGAGACATATGCCTCTGTAGATCGGGCAAACGATGCCGAGTTTCCATTCTTCAGGCATACTTTCATCTAACCAGATTTGGCTTATAAGTTGGTGGATGTAATTTCCAAAGTCATCTCCGCCGGCTTTATAAAGCTCAGCGGGAAGGCCGTCGTTTCCGGCAGTGTTATTAAGCTTGAGTTTCTTTCTGAAAAGCTGGTGTTCCTTTTCAATTTTTCTCTGCCTAAAGAGCTCAATGGCAGCTCTCGTCTTTACCTGCAGCTTAACCTTGTAGGCCTCGTTCTTGGCGGTGAGCATATATCGCCATTCCTCATCAAACCAGAGGCTTCTTGGTGGTGGGTGCGAAAACCTAGCACATCAGTTACGGCTGATCTAATGGCTTGTTAGCATCGTTGTCATTGTTCTTCGACATTCGATGCTGGTGGTGTGGTGTTTATCGAGAGGTCTCTTGCGATTGCAGCCTTTCGACATTAAATTTTTTCACAATATTTCTGCATTGTTGTGGCGTGGTGGATATCGGCATTCTAACCTTGGCAGCGACAGGGTAGTGGTGCGAGTCGATGTTAGCTCCTCGGAATGTTTGGACATCCAAAATACTGGATGCGTCCCTCTTGTCTATCGCTATGTGATCAATTTGGTTGACCGTTCGTTTATCTGGATACCTCCATGTTCGCTCATGGATGTCGAGGTGAGGAAACCGTGTGCTGGCTGTAGTGGCATTTTGTTCGGTAGCGAAGTCAATTAGCCTAAGTCCGTTACCTGAGGTCGTCGTGAAGGCTATGTTTTTCGACAATACTACTAAATATGCTTTCTCTTCCTAACTTTGCGTTAAAATCTCTTAGCACGATTTTAACATCGTACTTCGGTAGTCGCTCATAGGTTTTGTCAAGGAGCTCGTAGAAGCAATCCTTAGCTATATCATCTTTTTAGACCGTTGGGATGTGAGCGCATATAATCCTATAGTTGGCGAATTTAGTCTTGACGAGGATTTTTTACAGTGCGTTCGATAATGTCTGGGAAACGTAAGGCTTATTGGCTAAGTATGACACTTACAACAAATCCATATCTGTTTCTCCTATAACACGGTCCGTAGTAAATGTCACAGTTTTTCATCCTCTTTTTGCCAAGTTGCGCTAGTTGTTCGCGCTTGCACCTCTCCTGTTCAATGTTCTCACATTCCACGTGCAGATACGAACGTCGTTGTCTCTCTTTCGTTTAGCAGGGTTGTCAACAAAAAATCAGTCCTTTCTGATGCTATTGGTTGCCATGGTTGAGTAGGTAACCCAAGACACAATCCCCAACATGGAGGCCCAATTCCAATTTATTAGATACCCCCAGGACATGGGGCCTTTCATCTGCTACCATCTCTGTTCAAGGGGCCTGACTAACTCTTGAAATTCCTAGACAACCTGTTCTACGAATTTGTCGAAGCAACTTGTATAGGTTCGCCTGGGGCAGCAGGCCGGGTATTCTTTCCGTGCCATTCGGACCTGGCCGATATGAATGGTTGGACGAAGTATTAACTGTTGTATATAAATGCAAAATAAAATTTAATTATTTTGGTTAAAAAGCTACAATTTAATTAAAAGACGACCCAGTAACGGTATTGAACCCATTTTAAGAATGCGCAGGTTTAATTAAATAACGTTCACGCAAGACTATTTTCAACCAAAATTTTACTTTTGATAAAAAAAACCCCAAAAAAGTTCTAAGAATTCAATCCAGTTGTTTCTAGTTCTACAACCAGAACTTGAAACAAATATTCACTTCCGGGGTTGCGATCAAACAGATTTAGCCTAAATCCATTTCATACTGCCATCAGAACTGAATCGTAACTGATTGCTAAAATATGCAAAGACACAATGAGTTAGTTATATGCTAATGAACAACAAGAATAAAGACCTGATTTCCGATACCATAGGTTGAGTAAGAATCCGTAGAAGTATTCAAGCTGTCTAAGTGAAGGCGATTTCGGAGCTCATTTTCTTTCTATAAAAGCATCGGCAGAAATGCAATCCAGTAGTAGTGTCTTCCGCCTTTCTTCTGGGATAACATTTAATAAGCACAACAAGATGTTCAAATTGGTAAGTAAACGTTCCGACATCGTCACTGGCACTAAAGGATTAACTCTGATAAACGATTCCTTTTACCAGGTTATCGTAGCCGTTATTTTGGGCTTAGCCGCCGCCGACCACATCAACAAAAACGCTGAAATTCTCAGCTTCACCAACGAACCAGCCGATGCTGAGGGCAACTATGGATTTTCATTCGATACCACCAATGGAATTAGTGTACAGGAGAATGGTAACATTGCCGGTAAGAGCGGTGCCGCACAATGGGTTACCCCTGAGGGTATCCCAATCCAGTTGACCTATATTGCTGATGAAAATGGATACCAACCAAGCGGTGCCCATTTGCCAGTACCACCTCCAATCCCAGAATATATCCTCAGATCTTTGGAATACATTCGGACTCATGCTCCGGCACAGGAAATCTTCCGTCACTTTCATTAAAAATTTCTCTCATTGAGGAGAGAAGCATCATTACACCTAAACAGTAAAATTATTTGTATTTATGGAAAATATAATTTTTTTTATCAAAATGAGGGCATGGTGATTAATGACCATCCAGGTATTTAGCTTACTGACTTGTGTTGCGCATTTCAAGTTAGTTGATGTCGGTTTCTACCTGTGTGCACTACTTATAGCATGGTCTTTTGCATTAGCATCTGGGTGGGCAGGATAGACTCTGCGGGCCGGAGTAGACCTATCCATTTGCTCTACATATTCTAGCCAAGATCTTAGCTCAATTAGAAAACTCAGATCATTCTTCCATAAAAGTTTTTTTATACAGTTCCAAAATCGAAAGCAACAAGACATTCAACGATAGCAACAAAACATTATGGAACTACTTGCTGACCTGACAAACATTGTTTTGCCATATAAGTTATTTCAAGCAAAAATTTTGGTTGTTTAATAAAAATAAAACATATAAGAAGACTGCAATCGTTGAATACTTCAAAAAGTGGGCGTGGCTATGATCTTTACGAAGGTGGTGCTCAGATATTGCTCAGAGAGTTTATCAAATACTTATTATGGTTTGACATAATATGTTAAACTCTTGGGATGGTTTGACATAATATGTTATGGAGTAGGGTACACAAATCGTTTTTACAAGAAAACGCCCCCAAAAAGTGGGCGTTGGTTAAAATGATCTATAGATGAAGTGTTCATATTAATTCTAAAAATTTGAAACTTTTTGTTTCGAATTTATTGAAAATTTGACCGAAAATCGTTACAAAAAGTGGGCGTTCAACAATCTGGCTCAAATGTTAAGGCCTAAAAACTTTTGACGTACTGATGGACAGAAGGAAGGACAAAAATGGCTTAATTGAGCTTGCGGATCTGACTCGGTCTATATACTAGCCAAATTATTTCTCTATGTTGTGGAATAGGGTGAAACAAAGAACAGAATTTTTAGAAATTTCACGAGATAAATGCGACAGTTCATAAAATCGATTTTAAAATAACTTGATTTTATCGACAGAATTTTTACACTTTTCAATAGAAAGTTCATAAAATCGATTAAAAAATAATTTGATTTTATAGACATAAGTTTTATAATTTGCATAGACTGTTCATAAAATCGATTAACAAATAACTCGATTATATAGACCTACGTTTTATAAATTTCATAGTCTGTTCATAAAATCGATTAAAAATAATTCGATTTTATAGACATACGTTTTATATTTTTCATAGACTGTTCATAAAATCGATTAAAAACTAATTCGATTTTACAGACATAAGTTTTATAATTTGCATAGACTGTTCATAAAATCGATTAACAAATAACTCGATTTTATAGACATAAGTTTTATAATTTTCATAGTCTGTTCACAAAATCGATTAAAAATAACTCATTTTATAGACATACGTTTTATAATTTTCATAGTCTGTTCATAAAATCGATTAAAAATAATTCGATTTTATAGACATAAGTTTTATAATTTTCATAGACTGTTAATAAAATCGATTAAAAAATAAATCGATTTTATAGACATAAGTTTTATAATTTTCATAGACTTTTCATAAAATCGATTAAAAATAATTCGATTTTATAGACATACGGTTTATAATTTTCATAGTCTGTTCATAAAATCGATTAAAAACAATTCGATTTTATAGACATACGTTTTATAATTTTCATAGTCTGTTCATAAAATCGATTTAAAATAATTCGATTTTATAGTCTGTTCATAAAATCGATTAAAAACAATTCGATTTTATAGACAAACGTTTTATAATTTTCATAGACTGTTCATAAAATCGATTAAAAAATAATTCGATTTTATAGACATAAGTCTTATAATTTTCATAGACTGTTCATAAAATCGATTAAAAATAATTCGATTTTATAGACATACGATTTATAATTTTCATAGTCTGTTCATAAAATCGATTAAAAACAATTCGATTTTATAGACATACGTTTTATAATTTTCATAGTCTGTTCATAAAATCGATTTAAAATAATTCGATTTTATAGTCTATTCATAAAATCGATTAAAAACAATTCGATTTTATAGACATACGTTTTATAATTTTCATAGAGTGTACACAAAATCGATTAAAAAATAATTCGATTTTACAGACGTAAGTTTTATAATTTGCATTGACTGTTCATAAAATCGATTAAAATATAATTCGATTTTATAGACATACGTTTTATAATTTTCATAGTCTGTTCATAAAATCGATTAAAAAATAATTCGATTTTACAGACATAAGTTTTATAATTTGCATATAGACTGTTCATAAAATAGATCAACAAATAATTCGATTTTATAGACATACGATTTATAATTTTCATAGTCTGTTCATAAAATCGATTAAAAACAATTCGATTTTATAGACATACGTTTTATAATTTTCATAGTCTGTTCATAAAATCGATTTAAAATAATTCGATTTTATAGACATAAGTTTTATAATTTTCATAGACTGTTCATAAAATCGATTAAAAACAATTCGATTTTATAGACAAACTTTTTATAATTTTCATAGACTGTTCATAAAATCGATTAAAAATAATTCGATTTTATAGACATACGATTTATAATTTTCATAGTCTGTTCATAAAATCGATTAAAAACAATTCGATCTTATAGACATACGTTTTATAATTTTCATAGTCTGTTCATAAAATCGATTAAAAATAATTCGATTTTATAGTCTGTTCATAAAATCGATTAAAAACCATTCGATTTTATAGACATACGTTTTATAATTTTCATAGAGTGTACAAAAAAACGATTAAAAAATAATTCGATTTTACAGACGTAAGTTTTATAATTTGCATTGACTGTTCATAAAATCGATTAAAATATAATTCGATTTTATAGACATACGTTTTATAATTTTTATAAGTTTTATAATTTGCATATAGACTGTTCATAAAATAGATCAACAAATAATTCGATTTTATAGACATACGTTTTATAATTTCCACAGACTGTTCATAAAATCGATTAACAAATAATTCGATTATATAGACATACGTTTTACAATTTTCATAGACTGTTCATGAAATCGATTAAAAATAATTCGATTGTATAGACATACGATTTATAATTTTCATAGTCTGTTCATAAAATCGATTAAAAACAATTCGATTTTAAAGACATACGTTTTATAATTTTCATAGTCTGTTCATAAAATCGATTAAAAACAATTCGATTTTATAGACATACGTTTCATAATTTTCATAGACTGTTCATAAAATCGATTAAAAAATAATTCGATCTTATAGACATACGTTTTATAATTTTCATAGACTGTTCATAAAATGGATTAAAAACAATTCGATTTTATAGACATAAGTTTTATAATTTTCATAGACTGTTAATAAAATCGATTAAAAAATAATTCGATCTTATAGACATACGTTTTATAATTTTCATAGACTGTTCATAAAATCGACTAAAAAATAATTCGATTTTATAGACATACGATTCATAATTTTCATAGTCTGTTCATAAAATCGATTAAAAACAATTCGATTTTATAGACATACGTTTTATAATTTTCATAGACTGTTCATAAAATCGATTAAAAAATAATTCGATCTTATAGACATACGTTTTATAATTTTCATAGACTGTTCATAAAATCGATTAAAAACAATTCGATTTAATAGACATACGTTTTATAATTTTCATAGACTGTTCATAAAATCGATTAGAAAATAGTTCGATTTTATAGACATAAGTTTTATAATTTTCATAGACTGTTCATAAAATCGATTAAAAATAATTCGATTTTATAGACATACGATTTATAATATTCATAGTCTGTTCATAAAATCGATTAAAAACAATTCGATTTTATAGACATAAGTTTTATAATTTTCATAGACTGTTCATAAAATCGATTAAAAATAATTCGATTTTATAGACATACGATTTATAATTTTCATAGTCCGTTCATAAAATCGATTAAAAACAATTCGATTTTATAGACATACGTTTTATAATTTTCATATACTGTTCATAAAATCGATCAAAAAATAGTTCGATCTTATAGACATACGTTTTATAATTTTCATAGACTGTTCATAAAATCGATTAAAAACAATTCGATTTTATAGACATACGTTTCATAATTTTCATAGACTGTTCATAAAATCGATTAAAAAATAATTCGATCTTATAGACATACGTTTTATAATTTTCATAGACTGTTCATAAAATCGATTAAAAACAATTCGATTTTATAGATATAAGTTTTATAATTTTCATAGACTGTTAATAAAATCGATTAAAAAATAATTCGATCTTATAGACATACGTTTTATAATTTTCATAGACTGTTCATAAAATCGATTAAAAACAATTCGATTTTATAGACATACGTTTTATAATTTTCATAGACTGTTCATAAAATCGATTAAAAAATAATTCGATTTTATAGACATAAGTTTTATAATTTTCATAGACTGTTCATAAAATCGATTAAAAACAATTCGATTTTATAGACATACGTTTTATAATTTTCATAGACTGTTCATAAAATCGATTAAAAACAATTCGATTTTATAGAAATACGTTTTATAATTTTCATAGACTGTTCATAAAATCGATTAAAAAATAATTCGATTTTATAGACATAAGTTTTATAATTTTCATAGACTGTTAATAAAATCGATTAAAAAATAATTCGATCTTATAGACATACGTTTTATAATTTTCATAGACTGTTCATAAAATCGATTAAAAACAATTCGATTTTATAGAGATAAGTTTTATAATTTTCATAGACTGTTCATAAAATCGATTAAAAAATAATTCGATTTTATAGACATAAGTTTTATAATTTTCATAGACTGTTCATAAAATCGATTAAAAACAATTCGATTTTATAGACATACGTTTTATAATTTTCATAGACTGTTCATAAAATCGATTAAAAAATAATTCGATTTTATAGACTTAAGTTTTATAATTTTCATAGACTGTTCATAAAATCGATTAAAAACAATTCGATTTTATAGACATACGTTTTATAATTTTCATAGACCGTTCATAAAATCGATTAAAAACTAATTCGATTTTACAGACATAAGTTTTATAATTTGCATAGACTGTTCATAAAATCGATTAACAAATAACTCGATTTTATAGACATAAGTTTTATAATTTTCATAGTCTGTTCACAAAATCGATTAAAAATAACTCATTTTATAGACATACGTTTTATAATTTTCATAGTCTGTTCATAAAATCGATTAAAAATAATTCGATTTTATAGACATAAGTTTTATAATTTTCATAGACTGTTAATAAAATCGATTAAAAAATAAATCGATTTTATAGACATAAGTTTTATAATTTTCATAGACTGTTCATAAAATCGATTAAAAATAATTCGATTTTATAGACAAACGGTTTATAATTTTCATAGTCTGTTCATAAAATCGATTAAAAACAATTCGATTTTATAGACATACGTTTTATAATTTTCATAGTCTGTTCATAAAATCGATTTAAAATAATTCGATTTTATAGTCTGTTCATAAAATCGATTAAAAACAATTCGATTTTATAGACATACGTTTTATAATTTTCATAGTCTGTTCATAAAATCGATT
This sequence comes from Rhingia rostrata, assembly GCA_949824845.1. Classification (NCBI taxonomy): domain Eukaryota; kingdom Metazoa; phylum Arthropoda; class Insecta; order Diptera; family Syrphidae; genus Rhingia; species Rhingia rostrata. The sequence continues at coordinate 41,746,135 of OX463757.1, forward strand.
AAAAATAATTCGATTTTATAGTCTGTTCATAAAATCGATTAAAAACCATTCGATTTTATAGACATAAGTTTTATAATTTTCATAGACTGTTCATAAAATCGATTAAAAATAATTCGATTTTATAGACAAACGGTTTATAATTTTCATAGTCTGTTCATAAAATCGATTAAAAACAATTCGATTTTATAGACATACGTTTTATAATTTTCATAGTCTGTTCATAAAATCGATTTAAAATAATTCGATTTTATAGTCTGTTCATAAAATCGATTAAAAACAATTCGATTTTATAGACATACGTTTTATAATTTTCATAGAGTGTACACAAAATCGATTAAAAAATAATTCGATTTTACAGACGTAAGTTTTATAATTTGCATTGACTGTTCATAAAATCGATTAAAATATAATTCGATTTTATAGACATACGTTTTATAATTTTCATAGTCTGTTCATAAAGTCGATTAAAAAATAATTCGATTTTACAGACATAAGTTTTATAATTTGCATATAGACTGTTCATAAAATAGATCAACAAATAATTCGATTTTATAGACATACGATTTATAATTTTCATAGAGTGTACACAAAATCGATTAAAAAATAATTCGATTTTACAGACGTAAGTTTTATAATTTGCATTGACTGTTCATAAAATCGATTAAAATATAATTCGATTTTATAGACATACGTTTTATAATTTTCATAGTCTGTTCATAAAGTCGATTAAAAAATAATTCGATTTTACAGACATAAGTTTTATAATTTGCATATAGACTGTTCATAAAATAGATCAACAAATAATTCGATTTTATAGACATACGATTTATAATTTTCATAGTCTGTTCATAAAATCGATTAAAAACAATTCGATTTTATAGACATACGTTTTATAATTTTCATAGTCTGTTCATAAAATCGATTTAAAATAATTCGATTTTATAGACATAAGTTTTATAATTTTCATAGACTGTTCATAAAATCGATTAAAAACAATTCGATTTTATAGACAAACGTTTTATAATTTTCATAGACTGTTCATAAAATCGATTAAAAAATAATTCGATTTTATAGACATAAGTCTTATAATTTTCATAGACTGTTCATAAAATCGATTAAAAATAATTCGATTTTATAGACATACGATTTATAATTTTCATAGTCTGTTCATAAAATCGATTAAAAACAATTCGATCTTATAGACATACGTTTTATAATTTTCATAGTCTGTTCATAAAATCGATTAAAAATAATTCGATTTTATAGTCTGTTCATAAAATCGATTAAAAACCATTCGATTTTATAGACATAAGTTTTATAATTTTCATAGACTGTTCATAAAATCGATTAAAAATAATTCGATTTTATAGACAAACGGTTTATAATTTTCATAGTCTGTTCATAAAATCGATTAAAAACAATTCGATTTTATAGACATACGTTTTATAATTTTCATAGTCTGTTCATAAAATCGATTTAAAATAATTCGATTTTATAGTCTGTTCATAAAATCGATTAAAAACAATTCGATTTTATAGACATACGTTTTATAATTTTCATAGAGTGTACACAAAATCGATTAAAAAATAATTCGATTTTACAGACGTAAGTTTTATAATTTGCATTGACTGTTCATAAAATCGATTAAAATATAATTCGATTTTATAGACATACGTTTTATAATTTTCATAGTCTGTTCATAAAGTCGATTAAAAAATAATTCGATTTTACAGACATAAGTTTTATAATTTGCATATAGACTGTTCATAAAATAGATCAACAAATAATTCGATTTTATAGACATACGATTTATAATTTTCATAGTCTGTTCATAAAATCGATTGAAAGTAATTCGATTTTATAGACATACGTTTTATAATTTTCATAGACTGTTCACAAAATCGATTAAAAAATAATTCGATTTTATAGACGTAAGTTTTATAATTTGCATTGACTGCTCATAAAATCGATTAAAATATAATTCGATTTTATAGACATACGTTTTATAATTTTTATAAGTTTTATAATTTGCATATAGACTGTTCATAAAATAGATCAACAAATAATTCGATTTTATAGACATACGTTTTATAATTTCCACAGACTGTTCATAAAATCGATTAACAAATAATTCGATTATATAGACATACGATTTATAATTTTCATAGTCTGTTCATAAAATCGATTGAAAGTAATTCGATTTTATAGACATACGTTTTATAATTTTCATAGACTGTTCATAAAATAGATCAACAAATAATTCGATTTTATAGACATACGTTTTATAATTTCCACAGACTGTTCATAAAATCGATTAACAAATAATTCGATTATATAGACATACGATTTATAATTTTCATAGTCTGTTCATAAAATCGATTAAAAAATAATTCGATTTTACAGACATAAGTTTTATAATTTGCATATAGACTGTTCATAAAATAGATCAACAAATAATTCGATTTTATAGACATACGATTTATAATTTTCATAGTCTGTTCATAAAATCGATTGAAAGTAATTCGATTTTATAGACATACGTTTTATAATTTTCATAGACTGTTCACAAAATCGATTAAAAAATAATTCGATTTTATAGACGTAAGTTTTATAATTTGCATTGACTGCTCATAAAATCGATTAAAATATAATTCGATTTTATAGACATAAGTTTTATAATATTCATAGACTGTTCATAAAATCGATTAAAAATAATTCGATTTTATAGACATACGATTTATAATATTCATAGTCTGTTCATAAAATCGATTAAAAACAATTCGATTTTATAGACATAAGTTTTATAATTTTCATAGACTGTTCATAAAATCGATTAAAAATAATTCGATTTTATAGACATACGATTTATAATTTTCATAGTCCGTTCATAAAATCGATTAAAAACAATTCGATTTTATAGACATACGTTTTATAATTTTCATATACTGTTCATAAAATCGATCAAAAAATAGTTCGATCTTATAGACATACGTTTTATAATTTTCATAGACTGTTCATAAAATCGATTAAAAACAATTCGATTTTATAGACATACGTTTCATAATTTTCATAGACTGTTCATAAAATCGATTAAAAAATAATTCGATCTTATAGACATACGTTTTATAATTTTCATAGACTGTTCATAAAATCGATTAAAAACAATTCGATTTTATAGATATAAGTTTTATAATTTTCATAGACTGTTAATAAAATCGATTAAAAAATAATTCGATCTTATAGACATACGTTTTATAATTTTCATAGACTGTTCATAAAATCGATTAAAAACAATTCGATTTTATAGACATACGTTTTATAATTTTCATAGACTGTTCATAAAATCGATTAAAAAATAATTCGATTTTATAGACATAAGTTTTATAATTTTCATAGACTGTTCATAAAATCGATTAAAAACAATTCGATTTTATAGACATACGTTTTATAATTTTCATAGACTGTTCATAAAATCGATTAAAAACAATTCGATTTTATAGAAATACGTTTTATAATTTTCATAGACTGTTCATAAAATCGATTAAAAAATAATTCGATTTTATAGACATAAGTTTTATAATTTTCATAGACTGTTAATAAAATCGATTAAAAAATAATTCGATCTTATAGACATACGTTTTATAATTTTCATAGACTGTTCATAAAATCGATTAAAAACAATTCGATTTTATAGACATACGTTTTATAATTTTCATAGACTGTTCATAAAATCGATTAAAAAATAATTCGATTTTATAGACATAAGTTTTATAATTTTCATAGACTGTTCATAAAATCGATTAAAAACAATTCGATTTTATAGACATACGTTTTATAATTTTCATAGACTGTTCATAAAATCGATTAAAAAATAATTCGATTTTATAGACTTAAGTTTTATAATTTTCATAGACTGTTCATAAAATCGATTAAAAACAATTCGATTTTATAGACATAAGTTTTATAATTTGCATAGACTGTTCATAAAATCGATTAAAAATAACTCATTTTATAGACATACGTTTTATAATTTTCATAGTCTGTTCATAAAATCGATTAAAAATAATTCGATTTTATAGTCTGTTCATAAAATCGATTAAAAACAATTCGATTTTATAGAAATACGTTTTATAATTTTCATAGAGTGTACACAAAATCGATTAAAAAATAATTCGATTTTACAGACGTAAGTTTTTTAATTTGCATTGACTGTTCATAAAATCGATTAAAATATAATTCGATTTTATAGACATACGTTTTATAATTTTCATAGTCTGTTCATAAAATCGATTAAAAAATAATTCGATTTTACAGACATAAGTTTTATAATTTGCATATAGACTGTTCATAAAATAGATCAACAAATAATTCGATTTTATAGACATACGATTTATAATTTTCATAGTCTGTTCATAAAATCGATTAAAAACAATTCGATTTTATAGACATACGTTGTATAATTTTCATAGTCTGTTCATAAAATCGATTTAAAATTATTCGATTTTATAGACATAAGTTTTATAATTTTCATAGACTGTTCATAAAATCGATTAAAAACAATTCGATTTTATAGACAAACGTTTTATAATTTTCATAGACTGTTCATAAAATCGATTAACAAATAACTCGATTTTATAGACATAAGTTTTATAATTTTCATAGTCTGTTCACAAAATCGATTAAAAATAACTAATTTTATAGACATACGTTTTATAATTTTCATAGTCTGTTCATAAAATCGATTAAAAATAATTCGATTTTATAGACATAAGTTTTATAATTTTCATAGACTGTTAATAAAATCGATTAAAAAATAAATCGATTTTATAGACATAAGTTTTATAATTTTCATAGACTGTTAATAAAATCGATTAAAAATAATTCGATTTTATAGACAAACGGTTTATAATTTTCATAGTCTGTTCATAAAATCGATTAAAAACAATTCGATTTTGTAGACATACGTTTTATAATTTTCATAGTCTGTTCATAAAATCGATTTAAAATAATTCGATTTTATAGTCTGTTCATAAAATCGATTAAAAACAATTCGATTTTATAGACATACGTTTTATAATTTTCATAGAGTGTACACAAAATCGATTAAAAAATAATTCGATTTTACAGACGTAAGTTTTATAATTTGCATTGACTGTTCATAAAATCGATTAAAATATAATTCGATTTTATAGACATACGTTTTATAATTTTCATAGTCTGTTCATAAAATCGATTAAAAAATAATTCGATTTTACAGACATAAGTTTTATAATTTGCATATAGACTGTTCATAAAATAGATCAACAAATAATTCGATTTTATAGACATACGATTTATAATTTTCATAGTCTGTTCATAAAATCGATTAAAAACAATTCGATTTTATAGACATACGTTTTATAATTTTCATAGTCTGTTCATAAAATCGATTTAAAATAATTCGATTTTATAGACATAAGTTTTATAATTTTCATAGACTGTTCATAAAATCGATTAAAAACAATTCGATTTTATAGACAAACGTTTTATAATTTTCATAGACTGTTCATAAAATCGATTAAAAAATAATTCGATTTTATAGACATAAGTCTTATAATTTTCATAGACTGTTCATAAAATCGATTACAAATAATTCGATTTTATAGACATACGATTTATAATTTTCATAGTCTGTTCATAAAATCGATTAAAAACAATTCGATCTTATAGACATACGTTTTATAATTTTCATAGTCTGTTCATAAAATCGATTAAAAATAATTCGATTTTATAGTCTGTTCATAAAATCGATTAAAAACCATTCGATTTTATAGACATACGTTTTATAATTTTCATAGAGTGTACAAAAAAACGATTAAAAAATAATTCGATTTTACAGACGTAAGTTTTATAATTTGCATTGACTGTTCATAAAATCGATTAAAATATAATTCGATTTTATAGACATACGTTTTATAATTTTCATAGTCTGTTCATAAAATCGATTAAAAAATAATTCGATTTTACAGACATAAGTTTTATAATTTGCATATAGACTGTTCATAAAATAGATCAACAAATAATTCGATTTTATAGACACACGATTTATAATTTTCATAGTCTGTTCATAAAATCGATTAAAAACAATTCGATTTTAAAGACATACGTTTTATAATTTTCATAGTCTGTTCATAAAATCGATTAAAAACAATTCGATTTTATAGACATACGTTTCATAATTTTCATAGACTGTTCATAAAATCGATTAAAAAATAATTCGATCTTATAGACATACGTTTTATAATTTTCATAGACTGTTCATAAAATGGATTAAAAACAATTCGATTTTATAGACATAAGTTTTATAATTTTCATAGACTGTTAATAAAATCGATTAAAAAATAATTCGATCTTATAGACATACGTTTTATAATTTTCATAGACTGTTCATAAAATCGACTAAAAAATAATTCGATTTTATAGACATACGATTTATAATTTTCATAGTCTGTTCATAAAATCGATTAAAAACAATTCGATATTATAGACATAAGTTTTATAATTTTCATAGACTGTTCATAAAATCGATTAAAAAATAATTCGATCTTATAGACATACGTTTTATAATTTTCATAGACTGTTCATAAAATCGATTAAAAACAATTCGATTTAATAGACATACGTTTTATAATTTTCATAGACTGTTCATAAAATCATTTAGAAAATAGTTCGATTTTATAGACATAAGTTTTATAATTTTCATAGACTGTTCATAAAATCGATTAAAAATAATTCGATTTTATAGACATAAGTTTTATAATTTTCATAGACTGTTCATAAAATCGATTAAAAAATAATTCGATCTTATAGACATACGTTTTATAATTTTCATAGTCTGTTCATAAAATCGATTAAAAACAATTCGATCTTATAGACATACGTTTTATAATTTTCATAGTCTGTTCATAAAATCGATTAAAAATAATTCGATTTTATAGTCTGTTCATAAAATCGATTAAAAACCATTCGATTTTATAGACATACGTTTTATAATTTTCATAGAGTGTACAAAAAAACGATTAAAAAATAATTCGATTTTACAGACGTAAGTTTTATAATTTGCATTGACTGTTCATAAAATCGATTAAAATATAATTCGATTTTACAGACATAAGTTTTATAATTTGCATATAGACTGTTCATAAAATAGATCAACAAATAATTCGATTTTATAGACATACGATTTATAATTTTCATAGTCTGTTCATAAAATCGATTGAAAGTAATTCGATTTTATAGACATACGTTTTATAATTTTCATAGACTGTTCACAAAATCGATTAAAAAATAATTCGATTTTATAGACGTAAGTTTTATAATTTGCATTGACTGCTCATAAAATCTATTAAAATATAATTCGATTTTATAGACATACGTTTTATAATTTCCACAGACTGTTCATAAAATCGATTAACAAATAATTCGATTATATAGACATACGTTTTACAATTTTCATAGACTGTTCATGAAATCGATTAAAAATAATTCGATTTTATAGAAATACGATTTATAATTTTCATAGTCTGTTCATAAAATCGATTAAAAACAATTCGATTTTAAAGACATACGTTTTATAATTTTCATAGTCTGTTCATAAAATCGATTAAAAACAATTCGATTTTATAGATATACGTTTCATAATTTTCATAGACTGTTCATAAAATCGATTAAAAAATAATTCGATCTTATAGACATACGTTTTATAATTTTCATAGACTGTTCATAAAATGGATTAAAAACAATTCGATTTTATAGACATAAGTTTTATAATTTTCATAGACTGTTAATAAAATCGATTAAAAAATAATTCGATCTTATAGACATACGTTTTATAATTTTCATAGACTGTTCATAAAATCGACTAAAAAATAATTCGATTTTATAGACATACGATTTATAATTTTCATAGTCTGTTCATAAAATCGATTAAAAACAATTCGATATTATAGACATAAGTTTTATAATTTTCATAGACTGTTCATAAAATCGATTAAAAAATAATTCGATCTTATAGACATACGTTTTATAATTTTCATAGACTGTTCATAAAATCGATTAAAAACAATTTGATTTAATAGACATACGTTTTATAATTTTCATAGACTGTTCATAAAATCGATTAGAAAATAGTTCGATTTTATAGACATAAGTTTTATAATTTTCATAGACTGTTAATAAAATCGATTAAAAAATAATTCGATCTTATAGACATACGTTTTATAATTTTCATAGACTGTTCATAAAATCGACTAAAAAATAATTCGATTTTATAGACATACGATTTATAATTTTCATAGTCTGTTCATAAAATCGATTAAAAACAATTCGATATTATAGACATAAGTTTTATAATTTTCATAGACTGTTCATAAAATCGATTAAAAAATAATTCGATCTTATAGACATACGTTTTATAATTTTCATAGACTGTTCATAAAATCGATTAACAAATAATTCGATTATATAGACATACGTTTTACAATTTTCATAGACTGTTCATGAAATCGATTAAAAATAATTCGATTTTATAGACATACGATTTATAATTTTCATAGTCTGTTCATAAAATCGATTAAAAACAATTCGATTTTAAAGACATACGTTTTATAATTTTCATAGTCTGTTCATAAAATCGATTAAAAACAATTCGATTTTATAGACATACGTTTCATAATTTCCATAGACTGTTCATAAAATCGATTAAAAAATAATTCGATCTTATAGACATACGTTTTATAATTTTCATAGACTGTTCATAAAATGGATTAAAAACAATTCGATTTTATAGACATAAGTTTTATAATTTTCATAGACTGTTAATAAAATCGATTAAAAAATAATTCGATCTTATAGACATACGTTTTATAATTTTCATAGACTGTTCATAAAATCGACTAAAAAATAATTCGATTTTATAGACATACGATTTATAATTTTCATAGTCTGTTCATAAAATCGATTAAAAACAATTCGATATTATAGACATAAGTTTTATAATTTTCATAGACTGTTCATAAAATCGATTAAAAAATAATTCGATCTTATAGACATACGTTTTATAATTTTCATAGACTGTTCATAAAATCGATTAAAAACAATTCGATTTAATAGACATACGTTTTATAATTTTCATAGACTGTTCATAAAATCGATTAGAAAATAGTTCGATTTTATAGACATAAGTTTTATAATTTTCATAGACTGTTCATAAAATGGATTAAAAACAATTCGATTTTATAGACATAAGTTTTATAATTTTCATAGACTGTTAATAAAATCGATTAAAAAATAATTCGATCTTATAGACATACGTTTTATAATTTTCATAGACTGTTCATAAAATCGATTAAAAACAATTCGATTTAATAGACATACGTTTTATAATTTTCATAGACTGTTCATAAAATCGATTAGAAAATAGTTCGATTTTATAGACATAAGTTTTATAATTTTCATAGACTGTTCATAAAATCGATTAAAAACAATTCGATTTTATAGACATAAGTTTTATAATTTTCATAGACTGTTCATAAAATCGATTAAAAATAATTCGATTTTATAGACATACGATTTATAATTTTCATAGTCGGTTCATAAAATCGATTAAAAACAATTCGATTTTATAGACATACGTTTTATAATTTTCATATACTGTTCATAAAATCGATCAAAAAATAGTTCGATCTTATAGACATACGTTTTATAATTTTCATAGACTGTTCATAAAATCGATTAAAAAATAATTCGATCTTATAGACATACGTTTTATAATTTTCATAGACTGTTCATAAAATCGATTAAAAACAATTTTATAGAAATACGTTTTATAATTTTCATAGACTGTTCATAAAATCGATTAAAAAATAATTCGATTTTATAGACATAAGTTTTATAATTTTCATAGACTGTTAATAAAATCGATTAAAAAATAATTCGATCTTATAGACATACGTTTTATAATTTTCATAGACTGTTCATAAAATCGATTAAAAACAATTCGATTTTATAGACATACGTTTTATAATTTTCATAGACTGTTCATAAAATCGATTAAAAAATAATTCGATTTTATAGACATAAGTTTTATAATTTTCATAGACTGTTCATAAAATCGATTAAAAACAATTCGATTTTATAGACATACGTTTTATAATTTTCATAGACTGTTCATAAAATCGATTAAAAAATAATTCGATTTTATAGACTTAAGTTTTATAATTTTCATAGACTGTTCATAAAATCGATTAAAAACAATTCGATTTTATAGACATACGTTTTATAATTTTCATAGACTGTTCATAAAATCGATTAAAAAATAATTCGATTTTATAGACATAAGTTTTATAATTTTCATAGACTGTTCATAAAATCGATTAAAAACAATTCGATTTTATAGACATACGTTTTATAATTTTCATAGACTGTTCATAAAATCAATTAAAAAATAATTCGATTTTATAGACATAAGTTTTATAATTTTCATAGACTGTTAATAAAATCGATTAAAAAATAATTCGATCTTATAGACATACGTTTTATAATTTTCATAGAATGTTCATAAAATCGATTAAAAACAATTCGATTTTATAGACATACGTTTTATAATTTTCATAGACTGTTCATAAAATCGATTAAAAATAATTCGATTTTATAGACATAAGTTTTATAATTTTCATAGACTGTTCATAAAATCGATTAAAAACAATTCGATTTTATAGACATACGTTTTATAATTTTCATAGACTGTTCATAAAATCGATTAAAGACAATTCGATTTTATAGACATACGTTTTATAATTTTCATAGACTGTTCATAAAATCGATTAAAAAATAATTCGATTTTATAGACATAGATATTATAATTTTCATAGACTGTTCATAAAATAGATCAACAAATAATTCGATTTTATAGACATACGTTTTATAATTTTCATATACTGTTAATAAAATCGATTAAAAAATAATTCGATCTTATAGACATACGTTTTATAATTTTCATATACTGTTCATAAAATCGATTAAAAACAATTCGATTTTATAGACATACGTTTTATAATTTTCATAGACTGTTCATAAAATCGATTAAAAAATAATTCGATTTTATAGACATAAGTTTTATAATTTTCATAGACTGTTCATAAAATCGATTAAAAACAATTCGATTTTATAGACATACGTTTTATAATTTTCATAGACTGTTCATAAAATCGATTAAAAAATATTTCGATTTTATAGACATAAGTTTTATAATTTTCATAGACTGTTCATAAAATCGATTAAAAATAATTCGATTTTATAGACATACGATTTATAATTTTCAAAACAATTCGATTTTATAGACATACGTTTTATAATTTTCATAGACTGTTCATAAAATCGATTAAAAACAATTCGATTTTATAGACATACGTTTTATAATTTTCATAGACTGTTCATAAAATCGATTAAAAAATAATTCGATTTTATAGACATAAGTTTTATAATTTTCATAGACTGTTCATAAAATTGATTAAAAATAATTCGATTTTATAGACATACGATTTATAATTTTCATAGTCTGTTCATAAAATCGATTAAAAACAATTCGATTTTATAGACATAAGTTTTATAATTTTCATAGACTGTTCATAAAATCTATTAAAAATAATTCGATTTTATAGACATACGATTTATAATTTTCATGTTCGGTTCATAAAATCGATTAAAAACAATTCGATTTTATAGACATACGTTTTATAATTTTCATAGACTGTTCATAAAATCGATTAAAAACAATTCGATTTTATAGACATACGTTTTATAATTTTCATATACTGTTCATAAAATCGATTAAAAATAATTCGGTTATATAGACATACGTTTTACAATTTTCATAGACTGTTCATAAAATCTATTAAAAATAATTCGATTTTATAGACATACGATTTATAATTTTCATGTTCGGTTCATAAAATCGATTAAAAACAATTCGATTTTATAAACATACGTTTTATAATTTTCATAGACTGTTCATAAAATCGATTAAAAACAATTCGATTTTATAGACATACGTTTTATAATTTTCATATACTGTTCATAAAATCGATTAAAAAATAATTCGATTTTATAGACATAAGTTTTATAATTTTCATAGACTGTTCATAAAATCGATTAAAAACAATTCGATTTTATAGACATACGTTTTATAATTTTCATATACTGTTCATAAAATCGATTAAAAACAATTCGATTTTATAGACATCAGTTTTATAATTTTCATAGACTGTTCATAAAATCTATTAAAAATAATTCGATTTTATAGACATACGATTAATAATTTTCACTGTTCATAAAATCGATTAAAAAATAATTCGATTTTTTAGACATAAGTTTTATAATTTTCATAGACTGTTCATAAAATCGATTAAAAATAATTCGGTTATATAGACATACGTTTTACAATTTTCATAGACTGTTCACAAAATCGATTAAAAAATAATTCGTTTTTACAGACGTAAGTTTTATAATTTGCATTGACTGTTCATAAAATCGATTAAAATATAATTCGATTTTATAGACATAAGTTTTATAATTTTCATAGACTGTTCATAAAATCGATTAACAATAATTCGATTTTATAGACATACGATTTATAATTTTCATAGTCTGTTCACAAAATCGATTAAAAACAATTCGATTTTATAGACATAAGTTTTATAATTTTCATAGACTGTTCATAAAATCGATTAAAAATAATTCGATTTTATAGACATACGATTTATAATTTTCATAGTCGGTTCATAAAATCGATTAAAAACAATTCGATTTTATAGACATACGTTTTATAATTTTCATAGACTGTTCATAAAATCTATTAAAAACAATTCGATTTTATAGACATACGTTTTATAATTTTCATAGACTGTTCATAAAATCGATTAAAAAATAATTCGATTATATAGACATACGTTTTACAATTTTCATAGACTGTTCACAAAATCGATTAAAAAATAATTCGTTTTTACAGACATAAGTTTTATAATTTGCATTGACTGTTCATAAAATCGATTAAAATATAACTCGATTTTATAGACATACGTTTTATAATTTTCATAGACTGTTCATAAAATCGATTAAAAAATAATTCGATTTTATAGACATAAGTTTTATAATTTTCATAGACTGTTCATAAAATCGATTAAAAACAATTCGATTTTATAGACATACGTTTTATAATTTTCATAGACTGTTCATAAAATCGATTAAAAAATAATTCGATTATATAGACATACGTTTTACAATTTTCATAGACTGTTCACAAAATCGATTAAAAAATAATTCGTTTTTACAGACATAAGTTTTATAATTTGCATTGACTGTTCATAAAATCGATTAAAATATAATTCGATTTTATAGACATACGTTTTATAATTTTCATAGACTGTTCATAAAATCGATTAAAAAATAATTCGATTATATAGACATACGTTTTACAATTTTCATAGACTGTTCACAAAATCGATTAAAAAATAATTCGTTTTTACAGACATAAGTTTTATAATTTGCATTGACTGTTCATAAAATCGATTAAAATATAATTCGATTTTATAGACATACGTTTTATAATTTTCATAGACTGTTCATAAAATCGATTAAAAAATAATTCGATTTTATAGACATACGATTTATAATTTTCATAGTCTGTTCATAAAATCGATTAAAAAATAATTCGATTTTATAGACATACGTTTTATAATTTCCATAGACTGTTCATAAAATCGATTAACAAATAATTCGATTATATAGACATACGTTTTACAATTTTCATAGACTGTTCACAAAATCGATTAAAAAATAATTCGATTTTACAGACGTAAGTTTTATAATTTGCATTGACTGTTTATAAAATCGATTAAGATATAATTCGATTTTATAGACATAAGTTTTATAATTTTCATAGACTGTTCATAAAATCGATTAAAAATAATTCGATTTTATAGACATACGATTTATAATTTTCATAGTCTGTTCATAAAATCGATTAAAAAATAATTCGATTTTATAGACATACGTTTTATAATTTTCATAGACTGTTCATAAAATCGATTAAAAACAATTCGATTTTATAGACATACGTTTTATAATTTTCATAGACTGTTCATAAAATCGATTAAAAAATAATTCGATTTTATAGACATAAGTTTTATAATTTTCATAGACTGTTCATAAAATCGAATAAAAAATAATTCGATTTTATAGACATAAGTTTTATAATTTTCATAGACTGTTCATAAAATCGATTAAAAATAATTCGATTTTATAGACATACGATTTATAATTTTCATAGTCTGTTCATAAAATCGATTAAAAAATAATTCGATTTTATAGACATACGTTTTATAATTTTCATAGACTGTTCATAAAATCGATTAAAAACAATTCGATTTTATAGACATACGTTTTATAATTTTCATAGACTGTTCATAAAATCGATTAAAAACAATTCGATTTTATAGACATACGTTTTATAATTTTCATAGACTGTTCATAAAATCGATTAAAAAATAATTCGATTTTATAGACATAAGTTTTATAATTTTCATAGACTGTTCATAAAATCGATTAAAAATAATTCGGTTATATAGACATTTGTTTTACAATTTTCATAGACTGTTCACAAAATCGATTAAAAAATAATTCGATTTTACAGACGTAAGTTTTATAATTTGCATTGACTGTTCATAAAATCGATTAAAATATAATTCGATTTTATAGACATTCGTTTTATAATTTCCATAGACTGTTCATAAAATAGATCAACAAATAATTCGATGTTATAGACATACGATTTATAATTTTCATAGTCTGTTCATAAAATCGATTAAAAAATAATTCGATTTTGTAGACATAAGTTTTATAATTTTCATAGACTGTTCATGAAATCGATTAAAAAATAATTCGATTTTTTAGACATAAGTTTTATAATTTTTATAGACTGTTCATAAAATCGATTAAATATAATTCGGTTATATAGACATACGTTTTACAATTTTCATAGACTGTTCACAAAATCGATTAAAAAATAATTCGATTTTACAGACGTAAGTTTTATAATTTGCATTGACTGTTCATAAAATCGATAAAAAAATAATTCGATTTTATAGACATAAGTTCTATAATCTTCATAGACTCTTCATAAAATCGACTAAAAAATAATTCGATTTTATAGACATAAGTTTTATAATTTTCATAGACTGTTCATAAAATCGATTAAAAAATAATTCGATAATACGACTGTTCATAAAATCGATTAAAATATTATTCGATTTTATAGACATACGTTTTATAATTTTCATAGACTGTTCATAAAATAGATCAAGAAATAATTCGATTTTATAGACATACGATTTATAATTTTCATAGACTGTTCACAAAATCGATAAAAAAATAGTTCAATTTTACAGTCGTAAGTTTTATAATTTGCATTGACTGTTCATAAAATCGATTAAAATATAATTCGATTTTATAGACATACGTTATATAATTTCCATAGACTGTTCATAAAATCGATTAACAAATAATTCGATTTTATACACATACGTTTTATAATTTTCATAGACTGTTCATAAAATTGATTATAAAATAATTCGATTTTATAGACATAAGTTCTATAATTTTCATAGACTGTTCATAAAATCGACTAAAAAATAATTCGATTTTATAGACATAAGTTTTATAATTTTCATAGACTGTTCATAAAATCGATTAAAAAATAATTCGATTTTACAGACGTAAGTTTTATAATTTGCATTGACTGTTCATAAAATCGATTAAAATATAATTCGATTTTATAGACATACGTTTAATAATTTTCATAGACGGTTCATAAAATCGATTAAAAACAATTCGATTTCTATAGACATACGTTTTATAGTTTTCATACACCGTTCATAAAATCGATTAAAAATAATTCGATTTTATAGACATACGATTTATAATTTTCATAGTCTGTTCATAAAATCGATTAAAAAATAATTCGATTTTATAGACATACGATTTATAATTTCCATAGACTGTTCATAAAATCGATTAACAAATATTTCGATTATATATTCGATAATTCGATAATACGACTGTTCATAAAATCGATTAAAATATTATTCGATTTTATAGACATGCGTTTTATAATTTTCATAGACTGTTCATAAAATAGATCAAGAAATAATTCGATTTTATAGACATACGATTTATAATTTTCATAGACTGTTCACAAAATCGATAAAAAAATAATTCAATTTTACAGTCGTAAGTTTTATAATTTGCATTGACTGTTCATAAAATCGATTAAAATATAATTCGATTTTATAGACATACGTTATATAATTTCCATAGACTGTTCATAAAATCGATTAACAAATAATTCGATTTTATACACATACGTTTTATAATTTTCATAGACTGTTCATAAAATTGATTAAAAAATAATTCGATTTTATAGACATAAGTTCTATAATTTTCATAGACTGTTCATAAAATCGACTAAAAAATAATTCGATTTTATAGACATAAGTTTTATAATTTTCATAGACTGTTCATAAAATCGATTAAAAAATAATTCGATTTTACAGGCGTAAGTTTTATAATTTGCATTGACTGTTCATAAAATCGATTAAAATATAATTCGATTTTATAGACATACGTTTTATAATTGTCATAGACTGTTCATAAAATAGATCAACAAATAATTCGATTTTATAGACATACGATTTATAATTTTCATAGACTGTTCACGAAATCGATAAAAAAATAATTCGATTTTACAGACGTAAGTTTTATAATTTGCATTGACTGTTCATAAAATCGATTAAAATATAATTCGATTTTATAGACATACGTTTTATAATTTTCATAGACTGTTCATAAAATCGATTAAAAGTAATTCGATTTTATAGACATACGTTTTATAATTTCCATAGACTGTTCATAAAATCGATTAACAAATAATTCGATTATATAGACATACGTTTTACAATTTTCATAGACTGTTCACAAAATCGATTAAAAAATAATTCGATTTTACAGACGTAAGTTTTATAATTTGCATTGACTGTTCATAAAATCGATTAAAATATTATTCGATTTTATAGACATACGTTTTATAATTTTCATAGACTGTTCATAAAATAGATCAACAAATAATTCGATTTTATAGACATACGATTTATAATTTTCATAGACTGTTCACGAAATCGATAAAAAAATAATTCGATTTTACAGACGTAAGTTTTATAATTTGCATTGACTGTTCATAAAATCGATTAAAATATAATTCGATTTTATAGACATACGTTTTATAATTTTCATAGACTGTTCATAAAATCGATTAAAAGTAATTCGATTTTATAGACATACGTTTTATAATTTCCATAGACTGTTCATAAAATCGATTAACAAATAATTCGATTATATAGACATACGTTTTACAATTTTCATAGACTGTTCACAAAATCGATTAAAAAATAATTCGATTTTACAGACGTAAGTTTTATAATTTGCATTGACTGTTCATAAAATCGATTAAAATATAATTCGATTTTATAGACATACGTTATATAATTTCCATAGGCTGTTCATAAAATCGTTTAACAAATAATTCGATTATATAGACATACGTTTAACAATTTTCATAGACTGTTCATAAAATCGATTAAAAAATAATTCGATTTTACAGACGTAAGTTTTATAATTTTCATAGACTGTTCACGAAATCGATAAAAAAATAATTCGATTTTACAGACGTAAGTTTTATAATTTGCATTGGTTGTTCATAAAATCGAATAAAATATAATTCGATTTTATAGACATACGTTATATAATTTCCATAGACTGTTCATAAAATCGATTAACAAATAATTCGATTTTATAGACATACGTTTTATAATTTGCATAGACTGTTCATAAAATCGTTTAACAAATAATTCGATTATATAGACATACGTTTAACAATTTTCATAGACTGTTCATAAAATCGATTAAAAAATAATTCGATTTTACAGACGTAAGTTTTATAATTTTCATAGACTGTTCATAAAATCGATTAAAAAATAATTCGATTTTACAGACGTAAGTTTTATAATTTGCATTGACTGTTCATAAAACCGATTAAAATATAATTCGATTTTATAGACATACGTTTTATAATTTCCATAGACTGTTCATAAAATCGATTAACAAATAATTCGATTATATAGACATACGTTTTACAATTTTCATAGACTGTTCACAAAATCGATTAAAAAATAATTCGATTTTACAGACGTAAGTTTTATAATTTGCATTGACTGTTCATAAAATCGATTAAAATATAATTCGATTTTATAGACATACGTTTAATAATTTTCATAGACGGTTCATAAAATCGATTAAAAACAATTCGATTTCTATAGACATACGTTTTATAGTTTTCATACACCGTTCATAAAATCGATTAAAAATAATTCGATTTTATAGACATACGATTTATAATTTTCATAGTCTGTTCATAAAATCGATTAAAAAATAATTCGATTTTATAGACATACGATTTATAATTTCCATAGACTGTTCATAAAATCGATTAACAAATATTTCGATTATATATTCGATAATTCGATAATACGACTGTTCATAAAATCGATTAAAATATTATTCGATTTTATAGACATGCGTTTTATAATTTTCATAGACTGTTCATAAAATAGATCAAGAAATAATTCGATTTTATAGACATACGATTTATAATTTTCATAGACTGTTCACAAAATCGATAAAAAAATAATTCAATTTTACAGTCGTAAGTTTTATAATTTGCATTGACTGTTCATAAAATCGATTAAAATATAATTCGATTTTATAGACATACGTTATATAATTTCCATAGACTGTTCATAAAATCGATTAACAAATAATTCGATTTTATACACATACGTTTTATAATTTTCATAGACTGTTCATAAAATTGATTAAAAAATAATTCGATTTTATAGACATAAGTTCTATAATTTTCATAGACTGTTCATAAAATCGACTAAAAAATAATTCGATTTTATAGACATAAGTTTTATAATTTTCATAGACTGTTCATAAAATCGATTAAAAAATAATTCGATTTTACAGGCGTAAGTTTTATAATTTGCATTGACTGTTCATAAAATCGATTAAAATATAATTCGATTTTATAGACATACGTTTTATAATTGTCATAGACTGTTCATAAAATAGATCAACAAATAATTCGATTTTATAGACATACGATTTATAATTTTCATAGACTGTTCACGAAATCGATAAAAAAATAATTCGATTTTACAGACGTAAGTTTTATAATTTGCATTGACTGTTCATAAAATCGATTAAAATATAATTCGATTTTATAGACATACGTTTTATAATTTTCATAGACTGTTCATAAAATCGATTAAAAGTAATTCGATTTTATAGACATACGTTTTATAATTTCCATAGACTGTTCATAAAATCGATTAACAAATAATTCGATTATATAGACATACGTTTTACAATTTTCATAGACTGTTCACAAAATCGATTAAAAAATAATTCGATTTTACAGACGTAAGTTTTATAATTTGCATTGACTGTTCATAAAATCGATTAAAATATTATTCGATTTTATAGACATACGTTTTATAATTTTCATAGACTGTTCATAAAATAGATCAACAAATAATTCGATTTTATAGACATACGATTTATAATTTTCATAGACTGTTCACGAAATCGATAAAAAAATAATTCGATTTTACAGACGTAAGTTTTATAATTTGCATTGACTGTTCATAAAATCGATTAAAATATAATTCGATTTTATAGACATACGTTTTATAATTTTCATAGACTGTTCATAAAATCGATTAAAAGTAATTCGATTTTATAGACATACGTTTTATAATTTCCATAGACTGTTCATAAAATCGATTAACAAATAATTCGATTATATAGACATACGTTTTACAATTTTCATAGACTGTTCACAAAATCGATTAAAAAATAATTCGATTTTACAGACGTAAGTTTTATAATTTGCATTGACTGTTCATAAAATCGATTAAAATATAATTCGATTTTATAGACATACGTTATATAATTTCCATAGGCTGTTCATAAAATCGTTTAACAAATAATTCGATTATATAGACATACGTTTAACAATTTTCATAGACTGTTCATAAAATCGATTAAAAAATAATTCGATTTTACAGACGTAAGTTTTATAATTTTCATAGACTGTTCACGAAATCGATAAAAAAATAATTCGATTTTACAGACGTAAGTTTTATAATTTGCATTGGTTGTTCATAAAATCGAATAAAATATAATTCGATTTTATAGACATACGTTATATAATTTCCATAGACTGTTCATAAAATCGATTAACAAATAATTCGATTTTATAGACATACGTTTTATAATTTGCATAGACTGTTCATAAAATCGTTTAACAAATAATTCGATTATATAGACATACGTTTAACAATTTTCATAGACTGTTCATAAAATCGATTAAAAAATAATTCGATTTTACAGACGTAAGTTTTATAATTTTCATAGACTGTTCATAAAATCGATTAAAAAATAATTCGATTTTACAGACGTAAGTTTTATAATTTGCATTGACTGTTCATAAAACCGATTAAAATATAATTCGATTTTATAGACATACGTTTTATAATTTCCATAGACTGTTCATAAAATCGATTAACAAATAATTCGATTATATAGACATACGTTTTACAATTTTCATAGACTGTTCACAAAATCGATTAAAAAATAATTCGATTTTACAGACGTAAGTTTTATAATTTGCATTGACTGTTCATAAAATCGATTAAAATATAATTCGATTTTATAGACATACGTTTTATAATTTCCATAGACTGTTCATAAAATCGATTAACAAATAATTCGATTTTATAGACATAAGTTTTATAATTTTCATAGTCTGTTCATAAAATCGATTAAAAAATAATTCGATTTTATAGACATACGTTTTATAATTTCCATAGACTGTTCATAAAATCGATTAACAAATAATTCGATTATATAGACATACGTTTTACAATTTTCATAGACTGTTCACAAAATCGATTAAAAAATAATTCGATTTTACAGACGTAAGTTTTATAATTTGCATTGACTGTTCATAAAATCGATTAAAATATTATTCGATTTTATAGACATACGTTTTATAATTTTCATAGACTGTTCATAAAATCGATTAACAAATAATTCGATTATATAGACATACGTTTTACAATTTTCATAGACTGTTCACAAAATCGATTAAAAAAAAATTCGATTTTACAGACGTAAGTTTTATAATTTGCATTGACTGTTCATAAAATCGATTAAAATATTATTCGATTTTATAGACATACGTTTCATAATTTTCATAGACTGTTCATAAAATAGGTCAACAAATAATTCGATTTTATAGACATACGATTTATAATTTTCATAGTCTGTTCATAAAATCGATTAAAAGTAATTCGATTTTATAGACATACGTTTTATAATTTTCATAGACTGTTCATAAAATCGATTAACAAATAATTCGATTATATAGACATACGTTTTACAATTTTCATAGACTGTTCACAAAATCGATTAAAAAATAATTCGATTTTACAGACGTAAGTTTTATAATTTGCATTGACTGTTCATAAGATCGATTAAAATATTTTTCGATTTTATAGACATACGTTTTATAATTTTCATAGACTGTTCATAAAATAGGTCAACAAATAATTCGATTTTATAGACATATGATTTATAATTTTCAAAGTCTGTTCAAAAATCGATTAAAAGTAATTCGATTTTATAGACATACGTTTTATAATTTTCATAGACTGTTCACAAAATCGATTAAAAAATAATTCGATTTAATAGACATACGTTTTATAATTTCCATAGACTGTTCATAAAATCGATTAACAAATAATTCGATTATATAGACATACGTTTAACAATTTTCATAGACTGTTCATAAAATCGATTAACAAATAATTCGATTACATAGACATACGTTTTACAATTTTCATAGACTGTTCACAAAATCGATTAAAAAATAATTCGATTTTATAGACATACGTTTTATAATTTCCATAGACTGTTCATAAAATCGATTAACAAATAATTCGATTATATAGACATATCCTTAACAATTTTCATAGACTGTTCACAAAATCGATTAAAAAATAATTCGATTTTACAGACGTAAGTTTTATAATTTGCATTGACTGTTCATAAAATCGATTAAAATATTATTCGATTTTATGGACATACGTTTTATAATTTTCATAGACTGTTCATAAAATAGGTCAACAAATAATTCGATTTTATAGACATACGATTTATAATTTTCATAGTCTGTTCATAAAAACGATTAAAAGTAACTCGATTTTATAGACATACGTTTTATAAATTTCATAGACTGTTCACAAAATCGATTAAAAAATAATTCGATTTTATAGACATACGTTTTATAATTTCCATAGACTGTTCATAAAATCGATTAACAAATAATTCAATTATATGGACATACGTTTTACAAATTTCATAGACTGTTCACAAAATCGATTAAAAAATAATTCGATTTTACAGATGTAAGTTTTATAATTTGCATTAACTGTTCATAAAATCGATTAAAATATAATTCGATTTTATAGACATACGTTATATAATTTCCATAGACTGTTCATAAAATCGATTAACAAATAATTCGATTTTATAGACATACGTTTTATAATTTGCATAGACTGTTCATAAAATCGATTAACAAATAATTCGATTATATAGACATACGTTTTACAATTTTCATAGACTGTTCATAAAATCGATTAAAAAATAATTCGATTTTACAGACGTAAGTTTTATAATTTTCATAGACTGTTCACAAAATCGATTAAAAAATAATTCGATTTATAGACATACGTTTTATAATTTCCATAGACTGTTCATAAAATCGATTAACAAATAATTCGATTTTATAGACATACGTTTTATAATTTGCATAGACTGTTCATAAAATCGATTAACAAATAATTCGATTATATAGACATACGTTTTACAATTTTCATAGACTGTTCATAAAATCGATTAAAAAATAATTCGATTTTACAGACGTAAGTTTTATAATTTTCATAGACTGTTCACAAAATCGATTAAAAAATAATTCGATTTATAGACATACGTTTTATAATTTTCATATACTGTTCATAAAATCGATTAAAAAATAATTCGATTTTACAGACGTAAGTTTTATAATTTTCATAGACTGTTCACAAAATCGATTAAAAAATAATTCGATTTATAGACATACGATTTATAATTTTCATAGTCTGTTCATAAAATCGATTAAAAGTAACTCGATTTTATAGACATACGTTTTACAATTTTCATAGACTGTTCATAAAATCGATTAAAAAATAATTCGATTTTACAGACGTAAGTTTTATAATTTTCATAGACTGTTCACAAAATCGATTAAAAAATAATTCGATTTATAGACATACGATTTATAATTTTCATAGTCTGTTCATAAAATCGATTAAAAGTAACTCGATTTTATAGACATACGTTTTATAAATTTCATAGACTGTTCACAAAATCGATTAAAAAATAATTCGATTTTATAGACATACGTTTTATAATTTCCATAGACTGTTCATAAAATCGATTAACAAATAATTCAATTATATGGACATACGTTTTACAATTTTCATAGACTGTTCACAAAATCGATTAAAAAATAATTCGATTTTACAGACGTAAGTTTTATAATTTGCATTGACTGTTCATAAAATCGATTAAAATATAATTCGATTTTATAGACATACGTTTTATAATTTCCATAGACTGTTCATAAAATCGATTAACAAATAATTCGATTTTATAGACATAAGTTTTATAATTTTCATAGTCTGTTCATAAAATCGATTAAAAAATAATTCGATTTTATAGACATACGTTTTATAATTTCCATAGACTGTTCATAAAATCGATTAACAAATAATTCGATTATATAGACATACGTTTTACAATTTTCATAGACTGTTCACAAAATCGATTAAAAAATAATTCGATTTTACAGACGTAAGTTTTATAATTTGCATTGACTGTTCATAAAATCGATTAAAATATTATTCGATTTTATAGACATACGTTTTATAATTTTCATAGACTGTTCATAAAATCGATTAACAAATAATTCGATTATATAGACATACGTTTTACAATTTTCATAGACTGTTCACAAAATCGATTAAAAAAAATTCGATTTTACAGACGTAAGTTTTATAATTTGCATTGACTGTTCATAAAATCGATTAAAATATTATTCGATTTTATAGACATACGTTTCATAATTTTCATAGACTGTTCATAAAATAGGTCAACAAATAATTCGATTTTATAGACATACGATTTATAATTTTCATAGTCTGTTCATAAAATCGATTAAAAGTAATTCGATTTTATAGACATACGTTTTATAATTTTCATAGACTGTTCATAAAATCGATTAACAAATAATTCGATTATATAGACATACGTTTTACAATTTTCATAGACTGTTCACAAAATCGATTAAAAAATAATTCGGTTTTACAGACGTAAGTTTTATAATTTGCATTGACTGTTCATAAGATCGATTAAAATATTTTTCGATTTTATAGACATACGTTTTATAATTTTCATAGACTGTTCATAAAATAGGTCAACAAATAATTCGATTTTATAGACATATGATTTATAATTTTCATAGTCTGTTCAAAAATCGATTAAAAGTAATTCGATTTTATAGACATACGTTTTATAATTTTCATAGACTGTTCACAAAATCGATTAAAAAATAATTCGATTTAATAGACATACGTTTTATAATTTCCATAGACTGTTCATAAAATCGATTAACAAATAATTCGATTATATAGACATACGTTTAACAATTTTCATAGACTGTTCATAAAATCGATTAACAAATAA
Organism: Rhingia rostrata; assembly: GCA_949824845.1. Lineage (NCBI taxonomy): Eukaryota > Metazoa > Arthropoda > Insecta > Diptera > Syrphidae > Rhingia > Rhingia rostrata. The sequence goes on from OX463757.1 coordinate 41,771,194, forward strand.
TTCGATTACATAGACATACGTTTTACAATTTTCATAGACTGTTCACAAAATCGATTAAAAAATAATTCGATTTTATAGACATACGTTTTATAATTTCCATAGACTGTTCATAAAATCGATTAACAAATAATTCGATTATATAGACATATCCTTAACAATTTTCATAGACTGTTCACAAAATCGATTAAAAAATAATTCGATTTTACAGACGTAAGTTTTATAATTTGCATTGACTGTTCATAAAATCGATTAAAATATTATTCGATTTTATGGACATACGTTTTATAATTTTCATAGACTGTTCATAAAATAGGTCAACAAATAATTCGATTTTATAGACATACGATTTATAATTTTCATAGTCTGTTCATAAAATCGATTAAAAGTAACTCGATTTTATAGACATACGTTTTATAAATTTCATAGACTGTTCACAAAATCGATTAAAAAATAATTCGATTTTATAGACATACGTTTTACAATTTTCATAGACTGTTCACAAAATCGATTAAAAAATAATTCGATTTTACAGACGTAAGTTTTATAATTTGCATTAACTGTTCATAAAATCGATTAAAATATAATTCGATTTTATAGACATACGTTATATAATTTCCATAGACTGTTCATAAAATCGATTAACAAATAATTGGATTTTATAGACCTACGTTTTATAATTTGCATAGACTGTTCATAAAATCGATTAACAAATAATTCGATTATATAGACATACGTTTTACAATTTTCATAGACTGTTCATAAAATCGATTAAAAAATAATTCGATTTTACAGACGTAAGTTTTATAATTTTCATAGACTGTTCACAAAATCGATTAAAAAATAATTCGATTTATAGACATACGTTTTATAATTTTCATATACTGTTCATAAAATCGATTAAAAAATAATTCGATTTTACAGACGTAAGTTTTATAATTTGCATTGACTGTTCATAAAATCGATTAAAATATTATTCGATTTTATAGACATACGTTTTATAATTTTCATAGACTGTTCATAAAATCGATTAACAAATAATTCGATTATATAGACATACGTTTTACAATTTTCATAGACTGTTCACAAAATCGATTAAAAAAAAAATTCGATTTTACAGACGTAAGTTTTATAATTTGCATTGACTGTTCATAAAATCGATTAAAATATTATTCGATTTTATAGACATACGTTATATAATTTCCATAGACTGTTCATAAAATCGATTAACAAATAATTCGATTTTATAGACATACGTTTTATAAATTGCATAGACTGTTCATAAAATCGATTAACAAATAATTCGATTATATAGACATACGTTTTACAATTTTCATAGACTGTTCATAAAATCGATTAAAAAATAATTCGATTTTACAGACGTAAGTTTTATAATTTGCATTGACTGTTCATAAAATCGATTAAAATATTATTCGATTTTATAGACATACGTTTTATAATTTTCATAGACTGTTCATAAAATCGATTAACAAATAATTCGATTATATAGACATACGTTTTACAATTTTCATAGACTGTTCACAAAATCGATTAAAAAAATATTCGATTTTACAGACGTAAGTTTTATAATTTGCATTGACTGTTCATAAAATCGATTAAAATATTATTCGATTTTATAGACATACGTTTCATAATTTTCATAGACTGTTCATAAAATAGGTCAACAAATAATTCGATTTTATAGACATACGATTTATAATTTTCATAGTCTGTTCATAAAATCGATTAAAAGTAATTCGATTTTATAGACATACGTTTTATAATTTTCATAGACTGTTCATAAAATCGATTAACAAATAATTCGATTATATAGACATACGTTTTACAATTTTCATAGACTGTTCACAAAATCGATTAAAAAATAATTCGATTTTACAGACGTAAGTTTTATAATTTGCATTGACTGTTCATAAGATCGATTAAAATATTTTTCGATTTTATAGACATACGTTTTATAATTTTCATAGACTGTTCATAAAATAGGTCAACAAATAATTCGATTTTATAGACATATGATTTATAATTTTCATAGTCTGTTCAAAAATCGATTAAAAGTAATTCGATTTTATAGACATACGTTTTATAATTTTCATAGACTGTTCACAAAATCGATTAAAAAATAATTCGATTTAATAGACATACGTTTTATAATTTCCATAGACTGTTCATAAAATCGATTAACAAATAATTCGATTATATAGACATACGTTTAACAATTTTCATAGACTGTTCATAAAATCGATTAACAAATAATTCGATTACATAGACATACGTTTTACAATTTTCATAGACTGTTCACAAAATCGATTAAAAAATAATTCGATTTTATAGACATACGTTTTATAATTTCCATAGACTGTTTATAAAATCGATTAACAAATAATTCGATTATATAGACATATCCTTAACAATTTTCATAGACTGTTCACAAAATCGATTAAAAAATAATTCGATTTTACAGACGTAAGTTTTATAATTTGCATTGACTGTTCATAAAATCGATTAAAATATTATTCGATTTTATAGACATACGTTATATAATTTCCATAGACTGTTCATAAAATCGATTAACAAATAATTTGATTATATAGACATACGTTTTACAATTTTCATAGACTGTTCACAAAATCGATTAAAAAATAATTCGATTTATAGACATACGTTTTATAATTTTCATATACTGTTCATAAAATCGATTAAAAAATAATTCGATTTTACAGACGTAAGTTTTATAATTTGCATTGACTGTTCATAAAATCGATTAAAATATTATTCGATTTTATAGACATACGTTATATAATTTCCATAGACTGTTCATAAAATCGGTTAACAAATAATTCGATTTTATAGACATACGTTTTATAATTTGCATAGACTGTTCATAAAATCGATTAACAAATAATTCGATTATATAGACATACGTTTTACAATTTTCATAGACTGTTCATAAAATCGATTAAAAAATAATTCGATTTTACAGACGTAAGTTTTATAATTTGCATTGACTGTTCATAAAATCGATTAAAATATTATTCGATTTTATAGACATACGTTTTATAATTTTCATAGACTGTTCATAAAATCGATGAAAAACAATTCGATTTTATAGACATAAGTTTTATAATTTTCATAGACTGTTCATAAAATCGATTAAAAAATAATTCGATTTTATAGACATAAGTTTTATAATTTTCATAGACTGTTCATAAAATCGATTAAAAATAATTCGATTATATAGACATACGTTTTACAATTTTCATAGACTGTTCATAAAATCGATAAAAAAATAATTCAATTTTATAGACATACGTTTTATAATTTCCATAGACTGTTCATAAAATCGATTAACAATTAATTCGATTGTATAGACATACGTTTTACAATTTTCATAGACTGTTCACAAAATCGATTAAAAAATAATTCGATTTTATAGACATACGTTTTATAATTTCCATAGACTGTTCATAAAATCGATTAACAAATAATTCGATTATATAGACATACGTTTTATAATTTTCATAGACTGTTCACAAAATCGATTAAAAAATAATTCGATTTTACAGACGTAAGTTTTATAATTTGCATTGACTGTTCATAAAATCGATTAAAAAATAATTCGATTTTACAGACGTAAGTTTTATAATTTGCATTAACTGTTCATAAAATCGATTAAAATATAATTCGATTTTATAGACATACGTTATATAATTTCCATAGACTGTTCATAAAATCGATTAACAAATAATTCGATTTTATAGACATACGTTTTATAATTTGCATAGACTGTTCATAAAATCGATTAACAAATAATTCGATTATATAGACATACGTTTTACAATTTTCATAGACTGTTCATAAAATCGATTAAAAAATAATTCGATTTTACAGACGTAAGTTTTATAATTTTCATAGACTGTTCACAAAATCGATTAAAAAATAATTCGATTTATAGACATACGTTTTATAATTTCCATAGACTGTTCATAAAATCGATTAAAAAATAATTCGATCTTACAGACGTATGTTTTATAACTTGCATTGACTGTTTATAAAATCGATTAAAATATAATTCGATTTTATAGACATACGTTATATAATTTCCATAGACTGTTCATAAAATCGATTAACAAATAATTCGATTTTATAGACATACGTTTTATAATTTGCATAGACTGTTCATAAAATCGATTAACAATTAATTCGATTATATAGACATACGTTTTACAATTTTCATAGACTGTTCATAAAATCGATAAAAAAATAATTCGATTTTATAGACATACGTTTTATAATTTCCATAGACTGTTTATAAAATCGATTAAAAAATAATTCGATTTTACAGACGTAAGTTTTATTATTTGCATTAACTGTTCATAAAATCGATTAAAATATAATTCGATTTTATAGACATACGTTATATAATTTCCATAGACTGTTCATAAAATCGATTAACAAATAATTCGATTTTATAGACATACGTTTTATAATTTGCATAGACTGTTCATAAAATCGATTAACAAATAATTCGATTATATAGACATACGTTTTACAATTTTCATAGTCTGTTCATAAAATCGATTAAAAGTAATTCGATTTTATAGACATACGTTTTATAATTTTCATAGACTGTTCACAAAATCGATTAAAAAATAATTCGATTTTATAGACATAAGTTTTATAATTTTCATAGACTGTTCATAAAATCGATTAAAAAATAATTCGATTTTATAGACATAAGTTTTATAATTTTAATAGACTGTTCATAAAATCGATTAAAAATAATTCGATTATATAGACATTCGTTTACAATTTTCATAGACTGTTCATAAAATCGTTTAAAAAATAATTCGATTTTATAGACATACGTTTTATAATTTTAATAGACTGTTCATAAAATAGATCAACAAATAATTCGATTTTATAGACATACGATTTATAAATTTCATAGTCTGTTCATAAAATCGATTAAAAGTAATTCGATTTTATAGACATACGTTTTATAATTTTCATAGACTGTTCACAAAATCGATTAAAAAATAATTCGATTTTATAGACATAAGTTTTATAATTTTCATAGACTGTTCATAAAATCGATTAAAAAATAATTCGATTTTATAGACATAAGTTTTATAATTTTAATAGACTGTTCATAAAATCGATTAAAAATAATTCGATTATATAGACATACGTTTTACAACTTTCATAGACTGTTCATAAAATCGATTAAAAAATAATTCGATTTTATAGACATACGTTTTATAATTTCCATAGACTGTTCATAAAATCGATTAACAAATAATTCGATTATATAGACATACGTTTTACAATTTTCATAGACTGTTCATAAAATCGATTAAAAAATAATTCGATTTTACAGACGTAAGTTTTATAATTTTCATAGACTGTTCATAAAATCGATTAAAAACAATTCGATTTTATAGACATACGTTTTATAATTTTCATAGATTGTTCATAAAATCGATTAAAAACAATTCGATTTTATAGACATACGTTTTATAATTTCCATAGACTGTTCATAAAATCGATTAACAAATAATTCGATTATATAGACATACGTTTTACAATTTTCATAGACTGTTCATAAAATCGATTAAAATATAATTCGATTTTACAGACGTAAGTTTTATAATTTGCATTGACTGTTCATAAAATCGATTAAAATATAATTCGATTTTATAGACATACGTTATATAATTTCCATAGACTGTTCATAAAATCGATTAACAAATAATTCGATATTATAGACATACGTTTTATAATTTTCATAGACTGTTCATAAAATCGATTAAAAAAAATTCGATTTTATAGACATAAATTTTATAAATTTCATAGACTGTCCACAAAATCGATAAAAAAATAATTCGATTTTATAGACATAAGTTTTATATTTTCATAGACTGTTCATAAAATCGATTACAAAATAATTCGATTTTATAGACATAAGTTTTATAATTTTCATAGACTGTCCACAAAATTGATTAAAAAATAATTCGATTTTATAGACATAAGTTTTATAATTTTCATAGACTGCTCATAAAATCGATTAAAAAATAATTCGATTATATAGACATACGTTTTACAATTTTCATAGACTGTTCACAAAATCGATTAAAAAATAATTCGATTTTTTAGACATAAGTTTTATAATTTTCATAGACTGTCCACAAAATCGATTAAAAAATAATTCGATTTTATAGACATAAGTTTTGTAATTTTCATATACTGCTCATAAAATCGATTAAAAAATAATTCGATTATATAGACATACGTTTTACAATTTTCATAGACTGTTCATAAAATCGATTAAAAACAATTCGATTTTATAGACATACGTTTTATAATTTTCAAAGACTGTTCATAAAATCGATTAAAAACAATTCGATTTTATAGACATACGTTTCATAATTTCCATAGACTGTTTATAAAATCGATTAACAAATAATTCGATTATATAGACATACGTTTTACAATTTTCATAGACTGTTCATAAAATCGATTAAAAAATAATTCGATTTTACAGACGTAATTTTTGTAATTTTCATAGACTGTTCATAAAATCGATTAAAAACAATTCGATTTTATAGACATACGTTTTATAATTTTCATAGACTGTTCATAAAATCGATTAAAAAATAATTCGATTTTATAGACATAAGTTTTATAATTTTCATAGACTGTTCATAAAATCGATTAAAAAATAATTCGATTTTATAGACATAAGTTTTATAATTTTCATAGACTGTTCATAAAATCGATTAAAAATAATTCGATTATATAGACATACGTTTTACAATTTTCAAAGACTGTTCATAAAATCGATAAAAAAATAATTCGATTTTATAGACATACGTTTTATAATTTCCATAGACTGTTCATAAAATCGATTAACAATTAATTCGATTGTATAGACATACGTTTTACAATTTTCATAGACTGTTCACAAAATCGATTAAAAAATAATTCGATTTTATAGACATACGTTTTATAATTTTAATAGACTGTTCATAAAATCGGTTAAAAATAATTCGATTATATAGACATACGTTTTACAATTTTCATAGACTGTTCATAAAATCGATTAAAAAATAATTCGATTTTATAGACATTCGTTTTATAATTTCCATAGACTGTTCATAAAACCGATTAACAAATAATTCGATTAAATAGACATACGTTTTATAATTTGCTTTGACTGTTCATAAAATCGATTAAAATATAATTCGATTTTATAGACATACGTTTTATAATTTTCATATACTGTTCATAAAATAGATCAACAAATAATTCGATTTTATAGACATACGATTTATAATTTTCATAGTCTGTTCATAAAATCGATTAAAAGTAATTCGATTTTATAGACATACGTTTTATAATTTTCATAGACTGTTCACAAAATCAATTAAAAAATAATTCGATTTTATAGACATAAGTTTTATAATTTTCATAGACTGTTCATAAGATCGATTAAAAAATAATTCGATTTTATAGACATAAGTTTTATAATTTTAATAGACTGTTCATAAAATCGATTAAAAATAATTCGATTATATAGACATTCGTTTACAAATTTCATAGACTGTTCATAAAATCGTTTAAAAAATAATTCGATTTTATAGACATACGTTTTATAATTTCCATAGACTGTTCATAAAATCGATTAACAAATAATTCGATTTTATAGACATAAGTTTTATAATTTTAATATACTGTTCATAAAATCGATTAACAAATAATTCGATTATATAGACATACGTTTTACAATTTTCATAGACTGTTCATAAAATCGATTAAAAAATAATTCGATTTTATAGACATACGTTTTATAATTTCCATAGACTGTTCATAAAATCGATTAACAAATAATTCGATTATATAGACATACGTTTTACAATTTTCATAGACTGTTCATAAAATCGATTAAAAACAATTCGATTTTATAGACATACGTTTTATAATTTTCATAGATTGTTCATAAAATCGATTAAAAACAATTCGATTTTATAGACATACGTTTTATAATTTCCATAGACTGTTCATAAAATCGATTAACAAATAATTCGATTATATAGACATACGTTTTACAATTTCTATAGACTGTTCATAAAATCGATTAAAAAATAATTCGATTTTATAGACATAAGTTTTATAATTTTCATAGACTGTCCGCAAAATCGATAAAAAAATAATTCGATTTTATAGACATAAGTTTTATAATTTTCATAGACTGTGCATAAAATCGATAAAAAAATAATTCGATTTTATAGACATACGTTTTATATTTTCATAGACTGTTCATAAAATCGATTAACAAATAATTCGATTTTATAGACATAAGTTTTATAATTTTAATATACTGTTCATAAAATCGATAAACAAATAATTCGATTATATAGACATACGTTTTACAATTTTCATAGACTGTTCATAAAATCAATTAAAAAATAATTCGATTTTAAAGACATACGTTTTATAATTTCCATAGACTGTTCATAAAATCGATTAACAAATAATTCGATTATATAGACATACGTTTTACAATTTTCATAGACTGTTCATAAAATCGATTAAAAACAATTCGATTTTATAGACATACGTTTTATAATTTCCATAGATTGTTCATAAAATCGATTAAAAACAATTCGATTTTATAGACATACGTTTTATAATTTCCATAGACTGTTCATAAAATCGATTAACAAATAATTCGATTATATAGACATACGTTTTACAATTTTCATAGACTGTTCATAAAATCGATTAAAAACAATTCGATTTTATAGACATACGTTTTATAATTTTCATAGATTGTTCATAAAATCGATTAAAAACAATTCGATTTTATAGACATACGTTTTATAATTTCCATAGACTGTTCATAAAATCGATTAACAAATAATTCGATTATATAGACATACGTTTTACAATTTTCATAGACTGTTCATAAAATCGATTAAAAACAATTCGATTTTATAGACATACGTTTTATAATTTTCATAGATTGTTCATAAAATCGATTAAAAACAATTCGATTTTATAGACATACGTTTTATAATTTCCATAGACTGTTCATAAAATCGATTAACAAATAATTCGATTATATAGACATACGTTTTACAATTTTCATAGACTGTTCATAAAATCGATTAAAAAATAATTCGATTTTACAGACGTAAGTTTTATAATTTGCATTGACTGTTCATAAAATCGATTAAAATATAATTCGATTTTATAGACATAAATTTTATAAATTTCATAGACTGTCCACAAAATCGATAAAAAAATAATTCGATTTTATAGACATAAGTTTTATAATTTTCATAGACTGTCCGCAAAATTGATAAAAAAATAATTCGATTTTATAGACATAAGTTTTATAATTTTCATAGACTGTCCATAAAATCGATAAAAAAATAATTCGATTTTATAGACATACGTTTTATATTTTCATAGACTGTTCATAAAATCGATTAACAAATAATTCGATTTTATAGACATAAGTTTTATAATTTTAATATACTGTTCATAAAATCGATTAACAAATAATTCGATTATATAGACATACGTTTTACAATTTTCATAGACTGTTCATCAAATCAATTAAAAAATAATTCGATTTTATAGACATACGTTTTATAATTTCCATAGACTGTTCATAAAATCGATTAACAAATAATTCGATTATATAGACATACGTTTTACAATTTTCATAGACTGTTCATAAAATCGATTAAAAACAATTCGATTTTATAGACATACGTTTTATAATTTCCATAGACTCATAATAAAATCGATTAACAAATAATTCGATTATATAGACGTACGTTTTACAATTTTCATAGACTGTTCACAAAATCGATTAAAAAATAATTCGATTTTTTAGACATAAGTTTTATAATTTTCATAGACTGTCCACAAAATCGATTAAAAAATAATTCGATTTTATAGACATAAGTTTTATAATTTTCATAGACTGCTCATAAAATCGATTAAAAAATAATTCGATTATATAGACATACGTTTTACAATTTTCATAGACTGTTCATAAAATCGATTAAAAAATAATTCGATTTTATAGACATACGTTTCATAATTTCCATAGACTGTTCATAAAATCGATTAAAAACAATTCGAGTTTATAGACATAAGTTTTATAATTTTCATAGACTGTTCATAAAATCGATTAAAAACAATTCGATTTTATAGACATACGTTTTATAATTTTCATAGACTGTTCATAAAATCGATTAAAAACAATTCGATTTTATAGACATACGTTTCATAATTTACATAGACTGTTCATAAAATCGATTAACAAATAATTCGATTATATAGACATACGTTTTACAATTTTCATAGACTGTTCATAAAATCGATTAAAAACAATTCGATTTTATAGACATACGTTTCATAATTTTCATAGATTGTTCATAAAATCGGTTAACAAATAATTCGATTATATAGACATACGTTTTACAATTTTCATAGACTGTTCATAAAATCGATTAAAAACAATTCGATTTTATAGACATACGTTTTATAATTTTCATAGATTGTTCATAAAATCGGTTAAAAACAATTCGATTTTATAGACATACGTTTCATAATTTCCATAGACTGTTCATAAAATCGATTAACAAATAATTCGATTATATAGACATACGTATTACAATTTTCATAGACTGTTCATAAAATCGATTAAAAACAATTCGATTTTATAGACATACGTTTTATAATTTTCATAGATTGTTCATAAAATCGATTAAAAACAATTCGATTTTATAGACATACGTTTTATAATTTCCATAGACTGTTCATAAAATCGATTAACAAATAATTCGATTATATAGACATACGTTTTACAATTTTCAAAGACTGTTCATAAAATCGATAAAAAAATAATTCGATTTTATAGACATACTTTTTATAATTTCCATAGACTGTTCATAAAATCGATTAACAAATAATTCGATTATATAGACATACGTTTTACAATTTTCATAGACTGTTCATAAAATCGATTAAAAACAATTCGATTTTATAGACATACGTTTTATAATTTTCATAGATTGTTCATAAAATCGATTAAAAACAATTCGATTTTATAGACATACGTTTTATAATTTCCATAGACTGTTCATAAAATCGATTAACAAATAATTCGATTATATAGACATACGTTTTACAATTTTCATAGACTGTTCATAAAATCGATTAAAAACAATTCGATTTTATAGACATAAGTTTTATAATTTCCATAGACTGTTCATAAAATCGATTAACAAATAATTCGATTATATAGACATACGTTTTACAATTTTCATAGACTGTTCATAAAATCGATTAAAAACAATTCGATTTTATAGACATACGTTTTATAATTTTCATAGATTGTTCATAAAATCGGTTAAAAACAATTCGATTTTATAGACATACGTTTCATAATTTCCATAGACTGTTCATAAAATCGATTAACAAATAATTCGATTATATAGACATACGTATTACAATTTTCATAGACTGTTCATAAAATCGATTAAAAACAATTCGATTTTATAGACATACGTTTTATAATTTTCATAGATTGTTCATAAAATCGATTAAAAACAATTCGATTTTATAGACATACGTTTTATAATTTCCATAGACTGTTCATAAAATCGATTAACAAATAATTCGATTATATAGACATACGTTTTACAATTTTCAAAGACTGTTCATAAAATCGATAAAAAAATAATTCGATTTTATAGACATACTTTTTATAATTTCCATAGACTGTTCATAAAATCGATTAACAAATAATTCGATTATATAGACATACGTTTTACAATTTTCATAGACTGTTCATAAAATCGATTAAAAACAATTCGATTTTATAGACATACGTTTTATAATTTTCATAGATTGTTCATAAAATCGATTAAAAACAATTCGATTTTATAGACATACGTTTTATAATTTCCATAGACTGTTCATAAAATCGATTAACAAATAATTCGATTATATAGACATACGTTTTACAATTTTCATAGACTGTTCATAAAATCGATTAAAAACAATTCGATTTTATAGACATACGTTTTATAATTTCCATAGACTGTTCATAAAATCGATTAACAAATAATTCGATTATATAGACATACGTTTTACAATTTTCATAGACTGTTCATAAAATCGATTAAAAACAATTCGATTTTATAGACATACGTTTTATAATTTTCATAGATTGTTCATAAAATCGATTAAAAACAATTCGATTTTATAGACATACGTTTTATAATTTCCATAGACTGTTCATAAAATCGATTAACAAATAATTCGATTATATAGACATACGTTTTACAATTTTCAAAGACTGTTCATAAAATCGATAAAAAAATAATTCGATTTTATAGACATACTTTTTATAATTTCCATAGACTGTTCATAAAATCGATTAACAAATAATTCGATTATATAGACATACGTTTTACAATTTTCATAGACTGTTCATAAAATCGATTAAAAACAATTCGATTTTATAGACATACGTTTTATAATTTTCATAGATTGTTCATAAAATCGATTAAAAACAATTCGATTTTATAGACATACGTTTTATAATTTCCATAGACTGTTCATAAAATCGATTAACAAATAATTCGATTATATAGACATACGTTTTACAATTTTCATAGACTGTTCATAAAATCGATTAAAAACAATTCGATTTTATAGACATACGTTTTATAATTTCCATAGACTGTTCATAAAATCGATTAACAAATAATTCGATTATATAGACATACGTTTAACAATTTTCATAGACTGTTCATAAAATCGATTAAAAACAATTCGATTTTATAGACATACGTTTTATAATTTTCATAGATTGTTCATAAAATCGATTAAAAACAATTCGATTTTATAGACATACGTTTTATAATTTCCATAGACTGTTCATAAAATCGATTAACAAATAATTCGATTATATAGACATACGTTTTACAATTTTCATAGACTGTTCATAAAATCGATTAAAAAATAATTCGATTTTACAGACGTAAGTTTTATAATTTGCATTGACTGTTCATAAAATCGATTAAAATATAATTCGATTTTATAGACATAAATTTTATAAATTTCGTAGACTGTCCACAAAATCGATAAAAAAATAATTCGATTTTATAGACATAAGTTTTATAATTTCCATAGACTGTTCATAAAATCGATTAACAAATAATTCGATTATATAGACATACGTTTTACAATTTTCAAAGACTGTTCCTAAAATCGATAAAAAAATAATTCGATTTTATAGACATACTTTTTATAATTTCCATAGACTGTTCATAAAATCGATTAACAAATAATTCGATTATATAGACATACGTTTTACAATTTTCATAGACTGTTCATAAAATCGATTAAAAACAATTCGATTTTATAGACATACGTTTTATAATTTTCATAGATTGTTCATAAAATCGATTAAAAACAATTCGATTTTATAGACATACGTTTTATAATTTCCATAGACTGTTCATAAAATCGATTAACAAATAATTCGATTATATAGACATACGTTTTACAATTTTCATAGACTGTTCATAAAATCGATTAAAAAATAATTCGATTTTACAGACGTAAGTTTTATAATTTGCATTGACTGTTCATAAAATCGATTAAAATATAATTCGATTTTATAGACATAAATTTTATAAATTTCATAGACTGTCCACAAAATCGATAAAAAAATAATTCGATTTTATAGACATAAGTTTTATAATTTTCATAGACTGTCCGCAAAATCGATAAAAAAATAATTCGATTTTATAGACATAAGTTTTATAATTTTCATAGACTGTCCATAAAATCGATAAAAAAATAATTCGATTTTATAGACATACGTTTTATATTTTCATAGACTGTTCATAAAATCGATTAACAAATAATTCGATTTTATAGACATACGTTTTATAATTTTAATATACTGTTCATAAAATCGATTAACAAATAATTCGATTATATAGACATACGTTTTACAATTTTCATAGACTGTTCATAAAATCAATTAAAAAATAATTCGATTTTATAGACATACGTTTTATAATTTCCATAGACTGTTCATAAAATCGATTAACAAATAATTCGATTATATAGACATACGTTTTACAATTTTCATAGACTGTTCATAAAATCGATTAAAAACAATTCGATTTTATAGACATACGTTTTATAATTTCCATAGACTCATAATAAAATCGATTAACAAATAATTCGATTATATAGACATACGTTTTACAATTTTCATAGACTGTTCACAAAATCGATTAAAAAATAATTCGATTTTTTAGACATAAGTTTTATAATTTTCATAGACTGTCCACAAAATCGATTAAAAAATAATTCGATTTTATAGACATAAGTTTTATAATTTTCATAGACTGCTCATAAAATCGATTAAAAAATAATTCGATTGTATAGACATACGTTTTACAATTTTCATAGACTGTTCATAAAATCGATTAAAAAATAATTCGATTTTATAGACATACGTTTCATAATTTCCATAGACTGTTCATAAAATCGATTAAAAACAATTCGAGTTTATAGACATAAGTTTTATAATTTTCATAGACTGTTCATAAAATCGATTAAAAACAATTCGATTTTATAGACATACGTTTTATAATTTTCATAGACTGTTCATAAAATCGATTAAAAACAATTCGATTTTATAGACATACGTTTCATAATTTCCATAGACTGTTCATAAAATCGATTAAAAACAATTCGATTTTATAGACATACGTTTTATAATTTTCATAAACTGTTCATAAAATCGATTAAAAAATAATTCGATTTTATAGACATAAGTTTTATAATTTTCATAGACTGTTCATAAAATCGATTAAAAAATAATTCGATTTTATAGACATAAGTTTTATAATTTTCATAGACTGTTCATAAAATCGATTAAAAACAATTCGATTTTATAGACATAAATTTTATAAATTTCATAGACTGTCCGCAAAATCGATAAAAAAATAATTCGATTTTATAGACATAAGTTTTATAATTTTCATAGACTGTCCACAAAATCGATTAAAAAATAATTCGATTTTATAGATATAAGTTTTATAATTTTCATAGACTGCTCATAAAATCGATTAAAAAATAATTCGATTATATAGACATACGTTTTACAATTTTCATAGACTGTTCATAAAATCGATTAAAAAATAATTCGATTTTATAGACATACGTTTCATAATTTCCATAGACTGTTCATAAAATCGATTAAAAACAATTCGAGTTTATAGACATACGTTTTACAATTTTCATAGACTGTTCACAAAATCGATTAAAAAATAATTCGATTTTACAGACGTAAGTTTTATAATTTGCATTGACTGTTCATAAAATCGATTAAAAAATAATTCGATTTTATAGACATAAGTTTTATAATTTTCATAGACTGTCCACAAAATCGATTAAAAAATAATTCGATTTTATAGACATAAGTTTTATAATTTTCATAGACTGTCCACAAAATCGATTAAAAAATAATTCGATTTTATAGACATACGTTTTACAATTTTCATAGACTGTTCATAAAATCGATTAAAAAATAATTCGATTATATAGACATACGTTTTACAATTTTCATAGACTGTTCATAAAATCGATTAAAAAATAATTCGATTTTATAGACATACGTTTCATAATTTCCATAGACTGTTCATAAAATCGATTAAAAACAATTCGAGTTTATAGACATACGTTTTACAATTTTCATAGACTGTTCACAAAATCGATTAAAAAATAATTCGATTTTACAGACGTAAGTTTTATAATTTGCATTGACTGTTCATAAAATCGATTAAAAAATAATTCGATTTTATAGACATACGTTTCATAATTTCCATAGACTGTTCATAAAATCGATTAAAAACAATTCGAGTTTATAGACATACGTTTTACAATTTTCATAGACTGTTAACAAAATCGATTAAAAAATAATTCGATTTTACAGACGTAAGTTTTATAATTTGCATTGACTGTTCATAAAATCGATTAACAAATAATTCGATTATATAGACATACGTTTTACAATTTTCATAGACTGTTCATAAAATCGATTAAAAAATAATTCGATTTTATAGACATACGTTTCATAATTTCCATAGACTGTTCATAAAATCGATTAAAAACAATTCGAGTTTATAGACATACGTTTTACAATTTTCATAGACTGTTAACAAAATCGATTAAAAAATAATTCGATTTTACAGACGTAAGTTTTATAATTTGCATTGACTGTTCATAAAATCGATTAACAAATAATTCGATTATATAGACATACGTTTTACAATTTTCATAGACTGTTCATAAAATCGATTAAAACATAATTCGATTTTATAGACATACGTTTCATAATTTCCATAGACTGTTCATAAAATCGATTAAAAACAATTCGAGTTTATAGACATACGTTTTACAATTTTCATAGACTGTTCACAAAATCGATTAAAAAATAATTCGATTTTACAGACGTAAGTTTTATAATTTGCATTGACTGTTCATAAAATCGATTAACAAATAATTCGATTATATAGACATACGTTTTACAATTTTCATAGACTGTTCACAAAATCGATTAAAAAATAATTCGATTTTACAGACGTAAGTTTTATAATTTGCATTGACTGTTCATAAAATCGATTAAAAAATAATTCGATTTTATAGACATAAGTTTTATAATTTTCATAGACTGTCCACAAAATCGATTAAAAAATAATTCGATTTTATAGACATAAGTTTTATAATTTTCATAGACTGTCCACAAAATCGATTAAAAAATAATTCGATTTTATAGATATAAGTTTTATAATTTTCATAGACTGCTCATAAAATCGATTAAAAAATAATTCGATTATATAGACATACGTTTTACAATTTTCATAGACTGTTCATAAAATCGATTAAAAAATAATTCGATTTTATAGACATACGTTTCATAATTTCCATAGACTGTTCATAAAATCGATTAAAAACAATTCGAGTTTATAGACATACGTTTTACAATTTTCATAGACTGTTCACAAAATCGATTAAAAAATAATTCGATTTTACAGACGTAAGTTTTATAATTTGCATTGACTGTTCATAAAATCGATTAACAAATAATTCGATTATATAGACATACGTTTTACAATTTTCATAGACTGTTCATAAAATCGATTAAAAAATAATTCGATTTTATAGACATACGTTTCATAATTTCCATAGACTGTTCATAAAATCGATTAAAAACAATTCGAGTTTATAGACATACGTTTTACAATTTTCATAGACTGTTCACAAAATCGATTAAAAAATAATTCGATTTTACAGACGTAAGTTTTATAATTTGCATTGACTGTTCATAAAATCGATTAAAAAATAATTCGATTTTATAGACATAAGTTTTATAATTTTCATAGACTGTCCACAAAATCGATTAAAAAATAATTCGATTTTATAGACATAAGTTTTATAATTTTCATAGACTGTCCACAAAATCGATTAAAAAATAATTCGATTTTATAGATATAAGTTTTATAATTTTCATAGACTGCTCATAAAATCGATTAAAAAATAATTCGATTATATAGACATACGTTTTACAATTTTCATAGACTGTTCATAAAATCGATTAAAAAATAATTCGATTTTATAGACATACGTTTCATAATTTCCATAGACTGTTCATAAAATCGATTAAAAACAATTCGAGTTTATAGACATACGTTTTACAATTTTCATAGACTGTTCACAAAATCGATTAAAAAATAATTCGATTTTACAGACGTAAGTTTTATAATTTGCATTGACTGTTCATAAAATCGATTAACAAATAATTCGATTATATAGACATACGTTTTACAATTTTCATAGACTGTTCATAAAATCGATTAAAACATAATTCGATTTTATAGACATACGTTTCATAATTTCCATAGACTGTTCATAAAATCGATTAAAAACAATTCGAGTTTATAGACATACGTTTTACAATTTTCATAGACTGTTCACAAAATCGATTAAAAAATAATTCGATTTTACAGACGTAAGTTTTATAATTTGCATTGACTGTTTATAAAATCGATTAACAAATAATTTGATTATATAGACATACGTTTTACAATTTTCATAGACTGTTCATAAAATCGATTAAAAAATAATTCGATTTTACAGACGTAAGTTTTATAATTTTCATAGACTGTTCATAAAATCGATTAAAAACAATTCGAGTTTATAGACATAAGTTTTATAATTTTCATAGACTGTTCATAAAATCGATTAAAAACAATTCGATTTTATAGACATACGTTTTATAATTTTCATAGACTGTTCATAAAATCGATTAAAAACAATTCGATTTTATAGACATACGTTTTATAATTTCATAGACTGTTCATAAAATCGATTAAAAAATAATTCGATTTTATAGACATAAGTTTTATAATTTTCATAGACTGTTCATAGAATCGATTAAAAACAATTCGATTTTATAGACATACGTTTTATAATTTTCATAGACTGTTCATAAAATCGATTAAAAACAATTCGATTTTATAGACATACGTTTTATAATTTCATAGACTGTTCATAAAATCGATTAAAAAATAATTCGATTTTATAGACATAAGTTTTATAATTTTCATAGACTGTTCATAGAATCGATTAAAAACAATTCGATTTTATAGACATACGTTTTATAATTTTCATAGACTGTTCATAAAATCGATTAAAAACAATTCGATTTTATAGACATACGTTTTATAATTTCATAGACTGTTCATAAAATCGATTAAAAAATAATTCGATTTTATAGACATAAGTTTTATAATTTTCATAGACTGTTCATAAAATCGATTAAAAACAATTCGAGTTTATAGACATAAGTTTTATAATTTTCATAGACTGTTCATAAAATCGATTAAAAACAATTCGATTTTATAGACATACGTTTTATAATTTTCATAGACTGTTCATAAAATCGATTAAAAACAATTCGATTTTATAGACATACGTTTTATAATTTCATAGACTGTTCATAAAATCGATTAAAAAATAATTCGATTTTATAGACATAAGTTTTATAATTTTCATAGACTGTTCATAGAATCGATTAAAAACAATTCGATTTTATAGACATACGTTTTATAATTTTCATAGACTTTCTTTTAGACAGAATTTTTAGCTGAGTCGATTGAACCATGTCTGCCCATCCGGCCGTCTGTGGTCTATACGTCACCGATTTTAGGCTTTTAACTTTAATTTTGGAGAATGAAGTTTGGTATATAGGATTTTTGTGCTTTGCTACAGAACAGTTAGAAACATTTTAAAATTCTTCTTTTTGGCCAAACGGTAGGAAATTTTGAAAAAGTAGCTGCAAACTATCTATTCAGACAATCCCAATACCTATATGTTGCCCTTACACAGTTTTTTGTAACGCCCACTTTGGGGGTCGTTTTTAGTAAGAAACGTTTTTTGGTCAAATTTTTAAGAATGTTAAAAAAATCGATTCAAACACTTTCATAATGTCAATATAAAAATTTCGTCTTTAGATCATTGTAATGAATGAAAACGTAATTGCTTTTGGATAACAGTCACTTACTTAAGCGGCGCTACAGTCCGGAATGAAGCTGGGCCTCAACCAACAAATTAAATAACAGTCCGCAGTTTTAATCCAAATACAAAGTTGCGACTGCTAGATTTGTGTCATTTGTCACAATAATCTCCCAGGGAACTTTTTGAAACAGCAAGTACGCCAACTTGCGAAGTTTAACTTTTAAACCAAGAGTTTGAAAATAGTGAAGAAAAAAACATTTTTCACTTGCCGTTCAAGTTTGAGTTGAAATCAACTTCGAAGTTAGCCAATTTGGGAGTTTTCGATTAGTTGTACAATAGAGAATAAAACGGCCCTTAAGAGTTTTCGGAACGTTGAACAATGCCACGCCCCTTAAAATATTTCAATTGGAATGCACCTTGATTGCAGCTTATCCATGTGGTGCAAGTATTCGCCACAAGCATCTCCATTCGTCACAAGGACATCCGATATTAACCAAATGTTGCACAAATACTGATGATGAGCAATAATGAAGATTAACTTGATCAACGTTCAAGTTAAATAAAACACTAATCGGCAATACCTTTAAAAGTTCAGTTTACATTTAATTTGTTTTAAAAAATTGCAGAAAACATACGTATATAAATTTTTTTTATACAAATAAATAACTTAAGCTATACTAATGTAAAACAAAATGAAGGTTTTGTTCTTTTAACTATTACACGAGTGCTTATACAAAATGTTTGTAGACATGTGATGTAAGTCAATATACAACTGTCTAACCTTTCTACAGTATATCTCTACTCAAACATTAACTGTAAAATATAATGTTTTCCTTAATCAGTGGTTTAGGGTGTAATATAAACATTACCGGGCTACAGGCACACACACATACACGCATACGTTCAAAAATTGACAAAAGTTGCATATCGCATTAGGATGAGGATGTGGCGGGGTATACGCGACGGCAAGGTGACGATTAACTAAAGACGGATTGTCGTGGAAAGACCATTCGAATGAGTAATGGTGTTGGAAAATAATCTTCGGCAAATACAGTTAATTGTTAAGTTTTATTTTAGTTTCCTTATAAAATGTGTATAAGTGTCATCATTGGGATAAAACGCCTATTTAAAGCTCTTCATCAAACAGATCTTGTTATCTTAGGAGTTTGCGGAAGTTCTCCAGCTCGTGTATGCTATTTGAGAGTCTGAAACGAGTCGAGTTGGTTACATAACGAATTGTTTAATTATTGAATGCTTACCTTCCAAATGCGTTGAATAGAGCTACAATTTCCGATCTTGTCAGACGGAATATGGAGTCCGTAGAGTAGTAGTGTTTGTCCCATAGCCCGTGTTCGGTGGCGATTTCAAATTTCTCCGAATAAAGCACTTTAAGTGCTGTACCAAGTCCCTGAGTCTGTGGTAAAAAAAATTAACATTTGTACGAATGAGAAAAGAGTTTGATTTTCACCTGTAGTTTGCCCCATAGTCTGCATTTGTCGCAGCCTACGCAATCCATAATTCTGGAAATGTTTCGGAATTTCTCCTTGTAGTCGTGTTTTAGTTTGATAGCGCCAAGGCCGCTTGAGAAGAGCGCGTGTTCATTAAACGGCGATGGAAATGATCTGATATTAAAGGTTTTTTTGTCAAATCGCCGCACATACCTTATCCCTAAATACTCACTCGATTATAGTTAGTAAATCATTGATAGCCATCTTGATCTCATTGTCTTCCTCCTCGATGCCAGTGTAGTACTCCTCACGCCTTAAGTACGGTGCTGCCTTAGCCAGTGCACGCAACTCCACCAAATATATGAAGTACAAGTTCTTCAGCCAGTGTGGACCTTCACCACGGGTGGTGCTTGGACTAAAGCGCCTTTTGAACTCTTCCAAGTTGTGTCCCCACACTCCCTTGGGTTCGAGAAAACCACTTGCCTCGGAGAGAAGATATTTCGCCGAAAGATGTATATTGATGCTGGCATGCAGGCCAGAGATCAGCCTATAGAAGGATTTTTGTTCAAGGCAGACATCACGCAAATCAAGATGTGGGATGAACGAGGATAAGGACTTTGTTTGATTGTTAATGCCGAAACAATTCTCCAAATAGATGCTCTTCCAAATACGATGCGCTGAGTCGCCTTTGTAGCCGGTATACCGTTCGGGATTTATCAGCAAGTCTACATATTGGGCACCGTTTTGCATGTCATCCAAAATGCAAAAGTCCTCTTCGGCCTCATCGTGCATAGCCCATTTTGCAAAGTCTTCGTGAACTTGATCACTGATGCTTGTGTCGAGAAAACTTAGCTCCGTGTTAAAGTCATCCTCGGCACAGCCGAGCATTTGGCCCTCCTTGCTGTACTGCAATGAGATAGTGAAGAAGTATGTTGTTAGGAAATTATAAACCAAATCTAGTCTAAGTATGCAGGCGAACTACTGGTAGTATTTATAACCTAAAGATGGGAATGAATTAATTCGCCCTATGTGAAGACCGATTCCGAGCATTCAAGGCGTTAGTGAATTTCATACGAGAATGCAACAAATTGTGATCACTACGAAACAGTGAGTCATTAGTAATGTCAACAGGTCGTATAAGAATGCCAGCATGCGTCGACTTCATGCAAGCGAAATCCATATTCCAAAATCAATAGATCAGGAAGTAAGGTTTCACCAAGAAGGATTCTTTATTTAATGCTATGGCTAAATCGCTAATGGACATCTTGATATAAAATAGGAAAACAACATAAATCATGGGTTTCTTAAACTCTAGCAACGATTCACAAGATCTTCAGAAAGGAAGAGGCTGAAAACGGATCCTGTATCATACTTTAGAAATCCACGATCTCACAAACATTTGATGCCACTGATGATGTAATTTGAGGTGAACTGCAAGGCCGTATGGCCACAGTTATATTCTGGACTCGTTCCCAAACGGCACGATCAGGTTTCTAACTGACTACATCACACCCACACTAACTTTAAAGAAAGGCTTCTACGTAGGTTTTCCTACCAGAGCTCAGTGGAAAAGGAACGAAGTAGTAAGGGATTTCGACAGATCTAATATGAACTGTGGTGTGGGTTCCGGTATCTACTCGGAATCACCGAAAATATCAGTATCAGACCGCGAACCGGATGAGCGTATTCCAGGTGGAACTACTGGCTATTCGAGAGGCTTGCACGCAAATGGTAGTGACACTGCACAAAAGCAAAATATTTCCATCCTCGTAGATAGTCAAGCTGCCATTAAGGCCATCGACTCGGCTACTATATCCGCCAAGGTGCTACATGAATGCCGGAATGAACTCGCTCGCCTGGGCAAACGCTTCATGGTCACACTTCTCTGGGTCCCAGGACACAGTGATATTAAAGGAAACAAGCGTGCAGATGAAGAAGAAGGCCGACTCCAAATGGAAAAGGTTAACAAATTTAGTCATATCGAGGAAGATAGGTCGTAGGTAGGTCACTATGACAGGAACAGAACAAACGACCTATTGAATAGAACCCGCGCAGATGTCCCAAAAATTACGGCGATAGTCACGGGGCACTGTCAAATTGAATACTATGCGGCCAAACTTGGGATACTATCCCCAATGCCGCAGTTGCGGGAACGCAAACGAAAGAGAAACCTTCTCCCATTTCATCCGCAAATATCCGGTACTATCATGAGCCAGATTGCGTGCATAACACCAACCATTCTCCGACGACCTAACCGATATCTCGGGTAAAAGGATACAAAATCTTGTCCGTTTTTTAAACCCCAAAGGCTAGATCTTGACACCGATTGTATCACATCCTGAACAATCATCATAATAAGGTCACATGAGTCGTGATAACCAAAAGGCACATTAGTGCTGTTTGGGTTCATGATGAAAGGCCACCTATACCTACCTACCTGCCTGAGGTGAGGTACATTTTTGCATCCATCAAGAGTGGCATTCCTTTATCTCTGGTTGCACTTTTTGTTCAAGTCTGGATTAACTACTTCGTAAGCTCAACAGCCACCTCTACCAACCTACCGGGATTCTTTTATCTCCGGCTGTCCTTTTTGTTTAAGTCTGCATGAATTATGTACTTCGTAAAGATTTTATTAGTCCCATCTCGATTATTTTTAAAGGCTAATACTCCTTCGTGACAGAGTGAGTCCAGAGCGCCACTTAAGCGCTGCAGTCCGGAATGATCCATGACCTCAATTAATACGATTCTCCAACTAGAACGGTCCTTAGCTAACAACTTTCAGTTGCGCACTCTTTTATCTTCTTTTCCTTCGTCTCTGCATATAGTGCTAAATGGCAGCCCATTGCAGTCCTCGTTCTTGGATGCGAGCATCTGTCGCCATTCCTAACCAAACCAGCAAGAAGCTGGTGATCGCGGGAGACCTAGCACATTAGTTGCGGCTGATCTTGTTGGCAACGTTGCCTTTGTTCTTCGACATTCGCTTCTGGTGGTATGGTGTGAATCGAGAGGTTAAGAGATACGCACTGCGCGAAGGTCTTGGCGGACTCTTGCGTTTACAGTTTTTTGACAATATAATTTTTTTTACTGTATTTCTGGATTGTTGTGGCGTATTATTACCTTGGCTGCAACAAGGTAGTGGTCCGAGTCGATGTTAACCCTCGGAATGTTCGGACATCCGAAATACTGGATGCGTGTCTCTTATCTATCGCGCCATGATCAATTTGGTTGACTGTTCGTTGATCTGGATAACGCCATGTTTCCTTACCGATATAGAGGTGGAGAAACCGTGTTCTGGCATTTCGTTCCTTAGTGAAGTCAATTAGTCGAAGTCCGTTGCCAGACGTGTTTTCGTGTGGGCTATATTTTCCGAAAATACTGCTAGAGATGTCTGCTCTTTCTACCTTTGCGTTAAAATCTCCTAGCACGATTTTAACATCGTCCTTCAGTAGTCGTCCATAAGTTTTGCCAATGAGCTCGTAGAAGCAATCTTTAGCTATATAGTGCTTTCCTCCGTCGGAGCGTGAGCGCATATAAGGTTTATGTTGGCCAATTCGGCCTTAATGCGGATTGTAAAAATCCCTTTGCCAATGTCTTAATAGCATAAAACTTCTAGTCTAAGTCTGAAATTTATAACAAGTTCACATCCGAATAGCCGCTGTTTCTGCTCTTTATAACACGGTCCGTAGTAGATGTAACAGTTTTTCATCCTCTTTTTGCCCGGCGATGGGCCGTATTTCCTGGATGGCAGTATCTGCTTTGCCGATTTCCGCTTGTTCTTCGCCTGCAACCTTTCGTCCTTTTTTCGTTGAGCAGGGTCGTACACGACAACCCACCTAAAACCTGGAGAGTCAGTTCAAATTTGGCGCTGCCGTTGGGCTTTCGGTTCATCCCCGCCATCATCTCTGTTCCATGGGTATTACCTTTGGGATTCCCAAATAACCTGTTATCCGAATATGTTGATGCAGCTCATCTAGGTTCGCCTGGGACAGCAGGCCGGATATTCCGTGACACTCTGAGCAGGTTGTTTATAGTGATGCTGTTTATCGTCTTGTTATCAACACTCACACATATCGTTTAGCAAGTCAAAGGCGATCAGAGTCTACTCCTCCTTTAACAACATCGAACCTTCTGACTGACACCTGACAAAAACTTGAGATTCCTAGGTGACCTGTTGTCCGAATATGTCGGAACAGTTACTTTGCTTAGCCTTACTGGGTCTGTAGACGCAACGCGATCATGGTATTTTTTCCGCTGCCGCATGGGGGGTCTCGTCCGACGGGAGAATAGCAACTCCAAACGCATAATGATCGGGTTTATGAATGTGTGCTAACAGAATAATTGCTCAGTAAACTATCATGAATGAACAAACACACTTGCTCCGTGCATTATCTTGTATTGACTTCCTCCAAGCGTCTTCAATGAAACAACAAAAAAAACATCAACACCTCACTTTTGCAATGATTCTGATCACATCACACACATTATCCGACACATGTGTCGTGTTTTTTGTTGTGAGTTTTATTTACGTGAACGATCAAAACATTTTCCCCAACCACAACCCTTATCAGTGCTATTTGAAGGGGGGAAATGAACAAATTATCAGTTTCGCTAATTTATCATAGACAATCGATAGCATTCGCATTCATTCGCACGTATAACTGCTTTTATCAGAGAAAGAAAGAAAATTGCAACTACGTCAGCTGCAGTTTGTATTTCCCCGATATCGGGTGTAGAAATCTTTCGCAGTTATTGACGGTAAACGCCGTGCCGATATCGGTAATATAATTAAACCAAGCATTGATTTGCCATGGCTGCTAATTATAAATCAATAAGTAATCATTCGATCTTAACTTTTTGGCAAAATTGGGAGTTCCTACCAAACTGATGCGTTCAAGCTGCAAGGTATGGTATGACAGTGCGAGCTTATCCAATTAGATAGTAAGCCCATAGTTTGTTATTGGATTAGATGTAGGAATATAGGAACATTTTCGTTAAATTGGATTTGACTATATTTGGTAGTTTGGCTGCTTTTTCGGATGGAATGCCAATAGATACATGTCTTGATTTTTTTTATTTCTTTAACTTACGTCAGTATGTTGACGTAATCTGAACAAGGACACAGTTTCCTAGACAGATATATACTTCAGGTTAGCCCCGGGGTACGAAAATGAATTTTGAAAGGTTTTGAATTTTGATATATCATCGAGCATTCCAAAGAAAAGTTCAAGCTGTGCGAAAGGGTATAACCTACAAGTATTATATCCATTTCCATATGATATCCAGACTGGCAAAAGGTCAGAGTCAGTATCATTATACCTTTGGGGACATTTTGCTCAACAAGTTTTATTGTCTCGTAACCTCCTTATTTCCGGTGGTAGTATAGTTGTTCTTCCATCGGTGTGCGTCCCCGGGTGGCGGACATGCGGCCCCTTATGAACGCCACACTCGCAGGCCTGTTAGAATTATTCACTAGCACTCGTGGACCAAAACCAACTATGACACGTGCCGATAATAGACCAATATGAGGGCCTCTTTCAACTGCTCAGTCGCTAACGGAGTATCCGGATACTAGGCAACCTACGGATTACCTTGCCTTGCCTACATAACGCGGATTTATGAGTAGGTGTAATGATTTTACTCCGCTACTCGTGGCACCAATTATGAACACAACAAAACAAAACACATAACAAGAAACTAGAAACTAGAAAGCAAAAACGGGAGGACGGTCCTCTACAAATAAAAAAAAATCACTCTTCCATGACATTGGGAGTGGAAGCACTGCCGCAGCCAAGCAGGCAAATGCGGAAAGGAAGAAACCGCAAAGGTTGCTGCGCGCACTTCCGATTCAAGGGAAACGGTAAAGACAATGGTTCTAAGACCTAGTCCGAACCCTGGACAGCCATTGCAAGAGGAATCTCTCCCAACAAACCAAAACCTTAAAGGTTCAACTTGTTGTTTGGCTTTGAGCTCGCACCGCGTTGAAACCGCGAAGAGTGGGTCATCCACTTCTCCGACCCACACCCTGGTCCAGCATACTGGTATCCTCCCCTGGCAAAATTAGTGTAATCGTAGTGGATGGGTATGCCGGGGTTGGTCACAGCTCTATGGCTGTTAATGCATCCAAGCCATCGCAGAAGACATTGGGTTTGGAATCTGGTCCGATCCGTAGCCAAGAGATGCAAGGGTACACCCATCCTTATTATACCTACAAGAATAAATGGGAACTCCACAAAATGATTGCCCGCATCCATAAGATCCCGTACACAGAGCGGTCTACAAGGCAGAACTCGTCTCTGAGCTGGACGAAGGAACAACTTCAACGCTTCGCCAGTTCCTCCGAGGACACCGCGTTTAAAAGACAACGGTGGGTGGAAGAGACAACGAGGAGTACCAAAAAGCCAAAAAGGGCTTACCCCCTGTCTCACAGAACCAATGATAGGACGTTCAACGAGATGTTGAAAGGGACATCTATAATTTTCGGTAATTAACCGCAGTGACCCGGATGGAAGAATAACATCGGAAAAATAGAGAAAGATGAAAATGAAGCTGGTCTCAAGCTTCCTCTAAATTATTCGCGACCATCCGGACTCTGCGCTTACTTGCTGCGAACTAGGCCTTTATCAGGGACACATTAAGAAGATTGCCTGTGCTGACCAGAGGTCCAAGCACCTGTTAAGATAGCAGTATCCAGGGAGAAATTTGGAGAGGAGCACAATTGGAGGTAGTGGAAATGAACCTGTTTCCTAACCGCATTCGAAGTCGTGCAAGAATCCTAACCTAACCTTTAGTCCAGAAAAAACCTGGTGATGGCTCTCCAATTAACCCTGTCCCCAGCTAACTGCCTCCAGTTGCGCACTTATGTCGATTTCTACTTCTACGTCCACTACTGCAGAGTATTGGTGTCCATTCGCCCTACATGTCCACGCCCAAAGTGGTTTTTTTTTTTACCAAGAGTATGCCGCTGTTCTCGAAAAGGACTGATTTTATTGTTGACGACTATTAGCGATAAACAAAAAAAGGCAGCTTGAAAGTGAGAACACTAAACTAGAGAGGTGCAGGTGAATATCCAACGAAATATTCCTGCTACAAGAAGCAGGAATACGGTGGGATGAGTTGGGCGATTAAAAACTGTGAAATCCACTACGGACTGTGCTATAGTGAGCAGAAACTTTAACTATTCGGATTTGTTATAAATGCCAAGCTTAGGCAAGAAGTCACATGCTTCCAAGACATTCGCGAACGCATTGTAACAAAGCCAAATTCACCAAAATAAGCCTTCTATGCGATCCCGCCACGACGGAAGAAAAAGATGATATAGCTTAAGATTCCTTCTACGAGCTCCTTGATAAACCTATGAGCGACTACAGAAGTACGACGTTAAGATCGTGCTGAGAAATTTTAATGCAAAGGTGGGAGGAGAAGAGCTAAAAAATATAGGACACACGAAAACACGTCTGGTAACGGACTAATTAACTTCGCTAAGGATATCGATAAAGGAACATGGCGTTATCCAGATCAACGAATGGTCACCCAAATTGATCATGTTGCGATAGACAAGAGACACACATCCAGTATTTCGGATGCCCGAACATTCCGAGTGGCTAACATCGACTCGGACCACTACCTTGTTGCAGCTAAGGTAATAACGCGGATATCTACTACGCCACAACAAACCAGGAATGCTGTGGACGAATTTAATGTGAAAGACTGCAATCGCAAGAGACCGCTAAGGCCTTCGCGCAACGCGTATCTCTTAATATCTCGATTAAGACCAAACCACCACCATCGAAAGTCGAAGAACAATGGCAACGATGTCAACAAACCATTGGATGACCCGCAAATAATGAGCTGGGTTTCTCGTGCCTACTAACAAGAAGCTCTTTTTTGGTAAAATAGCGCCGACAGATGCTCGCAGGCCTACAAAGCTAAGCTGCAGGTGAAGACGAGAGCTGCCGTTGAGCTCTATAGGCAGAGAAGAAGGGAAGAACATCGGCTTTTCAGAAAGAAGAAAAAAAAAAGCAAGAAAAGCGCGCTATGGAGCTAATAGAGAGGTGCCATTCCAGGAATGATGTTCGCAATATCTAAACACAAGCTTAACAAGGCTGCCGAAAATTACGGGCTTCCCGATGAGCTTTATAAAGCCGGCTAAGATTAGTTAGTAAGTAATATTCACCAACACATAAGCAAAAAGCGAAGGATGTATGCATGAATAATGGAACCTCAGCATCTCTTGCCCGATCTACAAAAAAAGAAGACCCTCTGATCTGCTCTAACTACAGAGACACAATACTCCGAAACATCGATAACAAGATTCCATTTGCAGTAATATATGATCGTTTGCCAACAACCAGATCGGGCACTATCCATGTGGTTTTAGTTCCAGAAGGTCCACAAGTAAGAAATGTTGTCATGCAAGACCAAATTGTGCTAGACCTACATGTGGCATGAGAATGCTACCTGAATTGGGCTAAGCGGCTTTGACTCAGCTAAAGTGAATAGACATCTATTCATTGGACTCTAAAGATACGTATGTTGATAATTAGAACGCGGCAAGATAACACATGGAACATTAGACAACTATGTAAACAAGTTCACCCTGTATTTATCAAAAATAAACAAAATAAACACTTGGAATGTTTAAACTTGTAATGACATATTGATGATAACAGGCACGACGAATGCCTAGCAGGCACGTCTTGTTCTATTCAATGGGAATTCGATTATCGCAATATGTGATTCGGATGTCAATAATTTAAATTTTTGTATTTTTCTATGAGAAAAGCATTCCTGTAAGATGACAATGCGCTAGTTTCCTGTCACAAACGGTACTAAGAATTGAATAATAATTGTTATTGTAAAACTGGTCTCATAAAAATATGTCCCGCAGTATCATTTTTCCACATAAAATATCATATGGTTGTCTCAGGACTCTAAAAACAACCAAACATCAAGCTAGGGAGTCAACTAGTACCTTCCAACTATGACATCCAACCTCGCCTTTGCCGCTTCTGGGGGCGTAGTACTTTTAGTGAAAATTGAGTACAAAGGACTTTGTTAAGCTTTAACGCAGCTGATGAGAAGGAGGCAGTGAGTCGTTTCAATATGACACCTTTTTCTTTTCACAGACGGAAGCTGAATTCCCAAAGTGGTTGCAACGATGGCGTTAACAGTCCCAATAAGCCTGGTAGAATTGAAAAACCTATTTGAGCTGATCGGTACATGTTCGGACAACAGGTCATTTAGGAATTTCAAGGTTTAGCAAACGGATATGGTGGCGGATGAGTCGAAGAGCCTACAACAGCGCGTCATTGGGGTATCAAACTAATTGGAACTATCAGTGCACGTTGAAGTTCGGTTATTCACGCAATCATATCAAGAATTATTATTACTAAGTTACAAAGGCACGGTTGGCGTCTGGCGACCAAGCTGAGTGAACAAAATACAATAACGTTTGCATTTGCAGCAGGAATTTAAGAAAACCCAACAGAAAATGTGCAGCCTAGCAGCTAGCGGAAGCCCTAAACTGTTACAAAGCAGAATTATTGTCATCGATTGACCGGGCAATAGGAGAATGAAAAATTTTCTCTGTAATAAGGGGATACCGGAAAGAATCATACCAGCGGAATTCCAATACAACCTTGAGATTCTGCTACCATGGCTACTAACCATCATGACCAACTGTCTACGGTCCCCAAGACATGGACGGAAGTAAATGTTTTATTCATCCCCTAAGCAGGAAAAAGATCAAATAAATCCCAATGATCTCCGTCCGATCAGTCTATCTTCTTTCCATCTAAAGGTCTTGGAAAGATTAATTGATCTACACTTCAGTGCCGGTATTGAACCGACACTATCTGCACTATCCAACTTCCAAGTCCCAACATGCAAGGATATGTTGGTTGAAACAGCGCTTCACTTAATGGTATGCATCGTCAAAAACTCACCGAAGAGTTTATTTTTTTCATATAAATAATCACAAAGGCACTTTCGGATTTGAATGTTGATGATTCGTTGGGAGTGTTAATAAATCAGCTAATCACAGGCAGCATCATTAACGCAAATCTTGGCGTCTCATCGGCACGTTTCGGGTTTTTCAACAGGGACGCTACAAAAGTTGAGCGACAGGGACATCAAACGACGCCATATTTCTTGCCGCTCTTTTGACATTTCTCTTCAGTAAGGTTTGCCATTTCATGATGGAAAGATATACGATCCAACAACGAGTCGAAATTATTAAAATTTACAACCGAAATTCGGAGTCAGTGGCCTCAACGTTAAGAGCGCTACGTCCAATTTATGGTCGTCATAATCGTCCTAGCAGATCAACAATTGAGCGTCTAGTGGAAAAATTTAAATCCACAGGCATAGTACAAAAATGTTCCCGTGCCAGTGAGACAAAGAAGTGCCCGTAGTGTCGAGAATATTGCTGCCGCTGAGGCTTCAGTTGAAGAAAGCCCAAATGTGTCTCTCACACGTCGTTCTCAAGCGTTGGGCATCTCTGTGACGTCGTTGTGGCGAAATTTGCGAAAAGATCTTGGCCTACATCCTTACAAGACTAAATTGACGCAAAAACTGAAGCTGCTTGACAACCAGAAGCGTCGTATGTTCGTGAATTGTACTGAGCAACAACTTGAAAATGATTCGGATTTTCATCGAAAAACAATCTTCAGCGATGAGGCTCATTTCTGGCTGAATGGCTTCGTCAATAAACAAAATATGCGGTATTGGTCAGGCAGCAATCCACACGTACTCCATGAGTCATCATTGCATCCCGAAAAAATTACGGCTTGGTGTTGTTTATGGGCCGGCGGCGTCATTGGGCCGTACTTCTTCCGTGATGATCAAGACCGGTACGTTACTGTGAATGGGAGTCGCTACCGTTCAATGATAACCGAATATTTTAGGCCCCAATTGGATGATATGGACTTGGAGGACATGTGGTTCCAACAGTACGGCGCCACAAGCCACACAGCGAATTGCCACAATCAATTTATTGGAAACCAAGTTTGGAGAACGTGTTATCTCACGAAATGGTCCAGTCGCTTGGCCGCCTCGGTCGTGCCTACGTCAAGTCTATGGTCTATGCCAACAAGCCAGCGACGATTGATGAACTTCGTACGAATATCGAACGTGAAATTGCAGCAGTATCGGCCGATTTATGTTTGAAAACCGTCGAAAATTGGGTTCAGCGTCTGGACTTCTGCAAACGTGCCCGTGGTGGCCATGCAAAGAAATCGAGTTCCATACATAATGGCATCGAACGTACTTTCACAGTAATAAAGAATTTCATTGATATACAAAACCTTTTTGTTTTTTTAGCGCTCTTATTGAAAAACCTTTTATACTTGTTAGCTGTGACACCTAACAAGCGGGAGTACTGTCTTCTCTTCTCTGGAACCTAGTGGAATCCAGAAAGAGAAGAAGGAAAAGTGAGTGCCTACGTGGATGACGTGGCAATAGCTGTATCAGGGAAATACGTTAAGAGAATTATTACAAAATGGTCTCTCTTTACACTTCAAATGGGCCGCCAGAGGTGGACTCGGGGGCGAACCCTCAAAAAATTGTTCTATTTCAGCAGGAAATACAAATTCCCGCACATTGGCCCTCCCAAACTTAATGGCGGCAGTCTCAAGTTTGCAGAATCATACAAATACCTGGGTCTGGTTTTGGATAAGAAAATGAACAGGAAAGCCAACATTCAAGAACGCGTTAAGGAAGCCACAGTATTTTATACTCTTGTAAAAAGGCAATCGGAAAGAAATATGGTAAGCAACCACATAACTCTTTCTAGCTTTACGTGTCTATTATTAGAACCATGCTCCTGTATGGTGTCTTAGTTTGGTGGATTGCTTTGGAAACAGCCTCCAACCGCAATCTACTAGGTAAAGTCCAAAGATCAGCTTATAGAGGCGTTGTTTATGGGCCGGCGGCGTCATTGGGCCGTACTTCTTCCGTGATGATCAAGACCGGTACGTTACTGTGAATGGGAGTCGCTACCGTTCAATGATAACCGAATATTTTAGGCCCCAATTGGATGATATGGACTTGGAGGACATGTGGTTCCAACAGTACGGCGCCACAAGCCACACAGCGAATTGCCACAATCAATTTATTGGAAACCAAGTTTGGAGAACGTGTTATCTCACGAAATGGTCCAGTCGCTTGGCCGCCTCGGTCGTGCCTACGTCAAGTCTATGGTCTATGCCAACAAGCCAGCGACGATTGATGAACTTCGTACGAATATCGAACGTGAAATTGCAGCAGTATCGGCCGATTTATGTTTGAAAACCGTCGAAAATTGGGTTCAGCGTCTGGACTTCTGCAAACGTGCCCGTGGTGGCCATGCAAAGAAATCGAGTTCCATACATAATGGCATCGAACGTACTTTCACAGTAATAAAGAATTTCATTGATATACAAAACCTTTTTGTTTTTTTAGCGCTCTTATTGAAAAACCTTTTATACTTGTTAGCTGTGACACCTAACAAGCGGGAGTACTGTCTTCTCTTCTCTGGAACCTAGTGGAATCCAGAAAGAGAAGAAGGAAAAGTGAGTGCCTACGTGGATGACGTGGCAATAGCTGTATCAGGGAAATACGTTAAGAGAATTATTACAAAATGGTCTCTCTTTACACTTCAAATGGGCCGCCAGAGGTGGACTCGGGGGCGAACCCTCAAAAAATTGTTCTATTTCAGCAGGAAATACAAATTCCCGCACATTGGCCCTCCCAAACTTAATGGCGGCAGTCTCAAGTTTGCAGAATCATACAAATACCTGGGTCTGGTTTTGGATAAGAAAATGAACAGGAAAGCCAACATTCAAGAACGCGTTAAGGAAGCCACAGTATTTTATACTCTTGTAAAAAGGCAATCGGAAAGAAATATGGTAAGCAACCACATAACTCTTTCTAGCTTTACGTGTCTATTATTAGAACCATGCTCCTGTATGGTGTCTTAGTTTGGTGGATTGCTTTGGAAACAGCCTCCAACCGCAATCTACTAGGTAAAGTCCAAAGATCAGCTTATAGAGGCATTAGCGAAGATCCAAGAAAAACCCCGTCTGCAGCCCTAGATGCTATCCTACATCTAGTGCCCCTAGATATCTACGTGAAGCAAGCAGACCGCAGCTTGTGCAGCAGTAAGGCCAAGAGCCTCGTCACAAGCCGCGTGAACACACAAAGATTCTGAATCACCGTAATGTTACAGAAAACACCGATCACACAACTACCCAACTCAGTTTTGGGCATAATATCAGGACAGGCGGAAATAATGATAATAAAAGAAGCCTTGTCCTGGCTGAAGAGGAATGTAATATCCAGGAAGTATATGAGCCTCAACTCACATGCCTCTCCAATTAGCCCGGCCCTTAGCTAACTGCCTCCAGTAGCGCACTCCAAGTTGATTGAGGTCGGTTTCTACTTGTGCGCGCCACTTAAGACGAGGTCTTCTTCTATTGCGCCTGACGTCTGGCTGCGAACCGAAGATTCTACGAGCCGAATATTGGTGTGCATTCGTTCTACATGTCCCAACCAACTTAAACGTCCAATGCAGAGTTTTTTGACTAGGGGCATGCCGCTGTACAGCTCGTACAGTTCTTAATAGAATCTTCGTCTGAATAGTTCGTCAACGCAAACGGGACCAAATATTTTTTTTAAAGAGTTTTCCACTCGAATCGACAAAGGATTGCTTCATCCGCTTTTGATACGGTCCATGCTTCAGCGGCGTAGAGGTATATTATGTAGGAGTGAGGGCTTTACTACTAAATTGCCTTCTTAGCCCGAATCGGTATGAGTAATTCTTCGTTTAATTTCTGGCAAGATGTTGTTGTCTGATTTAATATCGGAGGCGAGGTAGACAAAGTCCCGTACTATCTCGAAGTTTTATCTGTCAAAGATTACGTTCTGTCCAGTTCCTCGATGTTGTATGTCCTTTCGTGTTGACAGCATATTCTTAGTCTTGCCCTCATTTACTGCAAAACCCTTTTTTCGCTTCCTTTCTATACTAGCAAACGTGGCTATAACATCTCGTTGAGTCCGACCAATGATCGTCGGCGTATGCTGGTAGTTGCACCGATTTTTGAAAGATTTTTTCTCTGGGGTTGGCTCGAGAGTTTTGCACAATCCTCTCAAGAATTTAATTGAAGCTATCACATGACAGCGCATAGCTTTGCCTAAATCCCTTTTTTGGTACCGAATGTTTCGGTGAGGTAGTTTCCGACCCTGATGGAGCAGCGAGAATTCTCCATCATCATCCTGAACTGACGACGAGTTTGGTCGGTATACCAAAACTAGACAGTATAGTTCGTCTCTATAAATGCTGTCGTATACGGCTTTAAAATCGATGAATAGGTGGTGGGTATTGATTTGGACTTCTTATTTTTTTTCCCAGGATCTGCCGAAGTGTGAAAATTTGATCGGTTGTGGACCTTCCTGGCTAAGCTGATAAGGGCCGATCAGGTTGTTAGTAAACGGTTTCAGGCGTTCATATATAACGCGGATAGGAACTTGTTGGTGATGTTGAGGAGACTTATGCTTTTGTAGTTGGTGCAGCCTAGAGG
Organism: Rhingia rostrata; assembly: GCA_949824845.1. NCBI lineage: Eukaryota > Metazoa > Arthropoda > Insecta > Diptera > Syrphidae > Rhingia > Rhingia rostrata. Next base: position 41,806,841 of record OX463757.1, read on the forward strand.
GTCTCCTTTTTTGTGGATCGGGCAAAAGATGCTGAGGTTCTATTCTTCAGCCATACGTTCTTCCGACCAGATTCTGCTTATGAGTTGGTGGATGTTACTTACCAAGTCATCTCCGCCGGCTTTATAAAGCTCGGCGGGAAGGCCGTCATTTCCGGCAGCCTTATTTAGCTTCAGTTTAGATATTGCTATCCTCACTTCACTCAGGTCGGGTGGTTGGCAGCTTTCGCTGTCGTTGCCAATATTGAATGGTTCGTTCTGCCTGACAGCGGAATGTTGTTCGTCATCGCCGTTTAACAGTCTGCAGAAGTGGTTCTTCCATATCCTAAGCATAGGCTGTGTCTCAACTACAATATTTCCTTGTTCATCTCGAAAGGGTTCTGTTTTTGCATTTTGGTAAAACTTGCTAACATCGTTCTTGGCATCGTGGCACCTCTCTATATCCTCGATCGCCCGCTTTTCTAGCTGCGAGCATCTGTCGGCATTCCTCATCAAACCAGGGGTTTCTTGCTGGTGATCGCGTGAAACCTATCACATCAGTTGCGGTTAATCTAATGGCCTTTTGGCATCGTTGCCACTTATCTGCAGACCACTATAAATTTCACACAAGAGTTCTTAAATCTCGACCAATGTGACTGCGACTGGTAGGCACAGAAATACGATAAACGACTGGTTTTCTACTCCAGATTGATTACTTGGGGTTTGGAGAATATGTGGTTCTAGAAGGAAGGTTCAGGGCCCTTGCCAAGTGTGAGCCAAAGTGGTCATTCTGCATTTAGATGTTATTTGAGTCTTGTGGAACGATAATCTATTACGCACAAGGTCGTAGCCCGATTGCCAACCGTTGCAAAACAGATTATTCGCTTTCACTGAGGATCAGTAGAGTAGTATCAATAATCATGATAAGCGTATTTCAACTCAAACGACATAAAATGTATGTCCCGCGATCCTACAAGAAGAAAACACACGCACGCATACAAATATATGCTCTGGTTCCTAACGAACCTGCTGAACCAACACCTGTCTGGTCTTAACCAAGAAAAAAATAAAAAAACCAAAAGCACAAAGATGAGATGGAGATTAAGTCGGACGGCGACTCTTAAACGGTACACAAGTCCAATTATAATGCATTAACCAAGATCAGCTTGAACGATCACTGAATGCCACAAGGAGAGCAAAATACATTCAGATGGGTTTCTTCACCTCCCGATTGGAACAACAACTCATTGCAATACATAGTTCTCGTCTTCCAATCACTCGACCTCTGTGTCAAGTGAAATTCATAAATATTCGCGCAATCAACTGATCGCGTACGTGTCTTAACAGATGTTTTACTTTCCATTCAATTCGAATACAAATCTCATCGTGATTACCAAACAAATACGCCCCCCCGTCTGCCGCTCCCAAGCAAATCTTATCGTTCGACATGTTTCCTCAAATTACACGCACCGTCGACACCGCCCAGTAATTAAAACGGTATATCTGTGTAGTATTTGCAGATACATTTCTCTGACGCAATGTAATTGCTTTGATTTGTTGTTGAAAGAAACACTCACCTTGAACGCAGGTCCGTCGTCACTATGCTCCTTTAGGCCGACTGGTATGTTCTGCTCTTCACAGTCCTCCACATGACAGAATTTGATCGCACACTTGCTGTCGTCGGGCCAAAATGGACAATCCTGCTTCAGGTTCACCTTGTAAAAACGGAAGTAATTCTTCACCAGTAAACTCTTAAGGCGTGGATAGATTTTCATGTTGTTGAAATGGTCCAATGTGTCCACGCTGCAACTGCAGTCATTGATTGAGCCTTCCAGCTACAAAAAACAAACATTCATTTATTATTTTGCCTCCCACGCGCACTGGCACACTTACCTCGCAGAAACAGTTCCTCTCATCAGTGTTGATGTTCGAGAAATATCCCACCGCAACATAGACCAGCAATGCGATGACATAAACAAATAAATAATCGCGAAGCTGCCTTGACACTGACATTATGCTTGTGCTAGGGTCGTGGCTAGTGTTCCAGATAAATGAACTGTGCGCCCAATTTGGCACGATTTCTTTTCTCAAAGAATAACCGTAGGAAAATATGATTTTCCAACCCGCTGAATGTGATTTTGTTGTGAGGTTTTAATAATGCACATCGAGTTTCGTTATAAGACACTAGGATTTATTTGTTTGCTGGTTTGAGAGAATCTAATTGCACTTGCACTGGATATTACACTGTCCGGTGTGTCCAACACGACAAATTTCTTGACAACGGACGACCACTATTGTGAAATAATTCTGACGAACCGACGACCCCCACGACGGCGACGAGTTTACTTCTCGAATAGGCGGCAAGCAGATAATTTTATTGGAACGTTCAATACCGATATGCAAAATGGATAATCAAGAAAAAACGAGAAACGATGGCGAAATAAATATTATGCCGAGAGGGACACGTACTCTCTTCACGGTGGATTTTGATCGTTGTGGGGATTTTTTTCAGCGTCCGGATTTGTTTTTGGGGTGAAAGCAGTGTGGATGACAGCAACAACACCTAGCGCACGGGCACAAAAGTGATGGCTGTCAAAAACAGATGATTCGTGTTTGGTTGTTGTATTGGGTAAATGTGGGCACTTCCCTGACATTTGTGAATGGTAGGGAGATTTTAGTTCACAGTGGTGTGATGGTGATGCCAAGTCAACGAGTTGATATTGAGTTGTAAAAAGAGATATAGACCGTGGATTCAGCGCATGTAAACATATTAAGACGAACATATCTTTCAAAGTTAAAAGTAATTAGCTCCGAGAGCAAGTGCTATACTCTTTGTAAAATACAAAGTAAAGCACACGCCATGTAGGCACAGAACAGGACGGCCATACATTCTAGCATCAGAATTTCACACAAGCTAAAATGAGAAACACACATGTAGTTATAAAAATGTAATCACACAAGAAAGACACAACAAAAATACATTCATACATACATAAAAACGTAATAGAGGAGCAGTTCGTAAAATCTCTTAAGAGCAAAAGACTTATTCATAAAACTTATTATTCACATTGTAATGAAGGAATTAGGGCATCGGCATAGCATAGCATTTAAATTCGGGCGCCCGCATAGGGCCAGTAAGTTAGTTAAGAAGTTGATAAGTAGGCTAGTTTTTCATGAATTTTTGTCTAGGATGTAAGTTAGTTTTAAGATGGAGCACCTTAAATAAAAATCAATTGAAAAAAAATATGACCTAGTAGTACTTAGTTAATCTCTGATATAGCGCAACATGCTATCCAAATAGCCCAGTTCCGGCTCATTTGTCCATTTCTTCCATTTGTCAAAGCCATCTATTTGAGACTCTGGTGGTATAAATACCGTAGCATTTGCTACGATTATTGGCAATATCTTGGGTGGTGACAAACGCTTCATGTTGTATCAGTTGAAAAATATAAATACAAAATTTAGTTCTTGAACGTACTACTGTGGAAGAATGGCACTGCGATATACAGAAATCTATGTGTACTACGGTAAAAATGCTAGTGGGTTTTAAGTATTAACCCACACAAATACCACGCTGCTCTCGTGGCATTATCGTGGTATTTCCCGACACATAGGTGGTACATACGTATACTATAGTAAATAAAGATTGCTTCTAGGAGTTAAAATCGTGTCTCCTCACCTAGATATCCATAAGGGAACATGGCGGTATCCAGATCAACGAACGGTCAAACAAATTGGTCACTTTGCAATAAACAAGAGACACGCATAGCGAAAAAAATGTTCACGGGAAACTGTTTCCATTCAGAAATCTGATTTACATTGCTGACGAGGGAAAAATCACCAGCAAAATTTATTCGCGATAGGCCTGATCCTCGACTTGGGCCACTACCTTGTTGCAGCTACGGTACAAATGCGAATATAGACTTCTGCACTACAATCAAGAAATACTCTGAAAACAAATTGTCGAAAGACTGCAATCGCAAGAGGCCACCAAGGCCTCTTGATTAACTCCATACCACCAGCATCGAATGTCGATTTGACCCTCTGAACTGCGGCAACTACAGAGGCATAAGTCTCCCCAACATCGCGTACAAAATCCTATCTGCCCTAATGTATGAATGTCTGATACCGTTTAGCAAAAACCTGTCCTGCCCTTGTCAGCGTGGTTTTAGACCAGAAAAGTCCACATCCGATCAAATCTTCGCACTTCGGCAGATCCTGGAAAAAAAAACCCAATAAGTGCACCCACCATTTAACGACTTTAAAGCCGCATACGACAGCATTTATAGATACGATCTATACTGGGCCATGTCTAGTTTTGGTATACCGTCCGTTCGTTTAGGATGACGATGGAGAATTCTCGCTGCTCCATCAGGGTCGGAAACTACCTCACCGAAGCATTCGATATCAAAAAGGAGTTAGGAAAGGGGATGCGTTGTCACGTGACTTTAATTTGATTCTTCAGAGGATTGTGCAAAACTCCCGAGCCAACACCAGAGACACACTCTTCCAAAAAGTCAGTGCAACTACTAGCATACGCCGAAGATTTTGACATCATTGGTCGGACTCAACGTGATGTCATAACCACGTTTGCTAGTATACAGAAGGAAGCGGCAAAGTTGGCTTTGCAGTAAATGAGGGTAAGACTAAGAATATGCTATAAACTCGAAAGGACACACAACATCGAAGAATTGGACAGAAAATCACCATTGGCAGATATAACTTTAAGGTAGTACGGGACTTTGTCTACCTCGACTCCGCTATTAACTCTGACAACATCCCGTCAGAAAGTAAACGAAGAATTACTCTTGCCAACCGCTGTTTCTTCGGGCTAAGAAGGCAATTTAGTAGTAAAGCAATCACTCGAACTACTAAGAAGATCCTATATAAGACCCTGATCATTCCAGTCCTGCTCTACGGCGCTGAAGCATGGATCATATCAAAAGCGGATGAAGAAATCCTTGGTGGATGTGAGAGGAAATTTATTCGAAAAATCATCGGTCCCGTTTGCGTTGACGGACCATGGGCACGAAGATACAACCAAGAACTATACGAGCTGTTAGTTAGATAGATTTTTGTAAAATGTGTACCCATTTCACCTTCATTTGTTTCCGCAGACATTCTCTGATCAGAAAGAATAAAATGTCTTTCAACAAATCTTCGAAGAAGAAAACTGGAGGTGGGCCCTACGAAGAGAAACATTTAAGCCAGCTGGACGTCGAAATTTCGTCGGCATGTGGACTGGACGTTGCAGTGGAGGGACTCGCTGTGAAAACTTTCTGTATGAGAACAATGGCAAACCATTCACAGCACTTATTATCAACAACAACAAAAACTGATGAAGATGTTCACAACCAAGCATCATCATTACATGCAGGCGAAAATAGCTACTATCGGATTAAAATGAAGGAAGAAATATCGTTCTACGAATCTATTTGCCAGAAACTTGGCAAGCATTTGGAATTAGAGGAGCGTAAAATCCGTATCCAAGAGCGTGTTCTTGAAATGGAAGAGCAAAAGCATAGGATCTTCATGGATGTTAATACATTAAAGCACCAAATTAAAGAGCTTCAGTTGGAGATCGTAAAGCAACAATAATTCAAAATTTCAATATAGATACGCTGAGTTTTGTAAAGACAGAGGATTGCTTTTATCTCTTAAACGTTTTCGTTCAATGGACTCACAATGTCTATCTTCATGTCCATCTTCTGACCCGGAAGATGAAAAATACAGCCAATACTTCATTTAAAATTAAAGAACTAATAAAAACACCAGTTTATTTTGAACACAGAAAAACAATGCAATTGACATTTGACAGCTATGGACTGTTTCCAACTGCATGTGATGTTGATGGCAAAGGCTCTGTTAATATGATGGAGTTGCTTCTTCGAACCGCGTGAGATGTTAATGGTTTTTTAGTTTTCGGGAGCAGCTGCTTCCAACGTCGTATGAAGTTGATGGTAAAGATGAAAATCTTTGAGAGTAACTGCTTCCAACTGTCGATGCAAAATTTGATTTCGGTATCCGATAGGAGCTATTTTCGCCTGCATGTAATGATGATGCTCGGTTGTGAACATCTTCATCAGTTTTTGTTGTTGTTGATAATAAGTGGTTTGCCATTGTTCTCATCCCGAAAGGTTTCACAGCGAGTCCCTCCACTGCAACGTCCAGTCCATATGCCAACGAAATTTTGACGTCCAGCTGGCTTAAATGTTTCTCTTCGTAGGGCCCACTTCCATTTTTCTTCTTCGAAGATTTGTTGAAAGACATTTTATTCTTTAATTGGTATTTCTGATCAGAGAATGTCTGCGGAAACAAATGAAGGTGAAATGGGTACGCATTTTACAAAAATCTAACTAACCTTTCTCCAAGACTTAGAATCCTTAATCGGTGGCCCCTTAGAGTTTAGTTTTTGGGCCAACTCATTCCATAATTTTATTGAAGTGGCTTTTCCCTGTGCGCATGTTAGATCATTTTTCGCAAGGTCTGGGTGACGGCTTATAAAACTTGCTTAAATTTTATTTTGAGTTGGATTTATTTTATTTAAACTCGACCTACAATAAAATGTAGTATGTGAAAATAACAAAATAAAAATATCTTACATTTTCTCTCACAAAAAGCATCCACTCGACACCAAAAACTATATCGTATGAAAAAATGCTCGATCACTTATGATAGAATACAAAAATTCGAGACTCGATACTAGAATCTCGTATGCGATCATACGAAATCAACATCTTTCAATCACGTATGACTCGATGACTGATGTGGTAATTCGACCCCTGACTTTATGAACACGTCTGACGCAGATCTAAGTTAGGCAGACGTTTATGAAAACAACCTGACTTTCGTTTCGGAAATTCTTTCAACGGACCATTACTAACGCTAAATAGCTAATCGGTGACTAACTTTTGTTGACATTTGCGCGAGTATTTGTTATCGGAAAAACTGTCATGTTTAGTCATTGTCTATCTAATCAGCGTTTATCAATACAGGAGTGAGTTGGCACTTCACTAGTGTAAACCATTAGATTGCAATTGAAACACAGGAAACTTATTTTTCACACATTAGATGATACCGCTTAGTTAGATGGATTCCAAGTCTGATGCAAATAAATAAAAACTCGTACCACAGTTATGGATAAAATGTTACTCTTTATTGAACTGTATCATCGTTTCTTCCATATTGTGGTTTTGTAATTTTTTTTTTAAATCTTTTTCTTGTATAGGTTTTTTTTTTATTTTTATTTATTATTATCAATATATGTTTACGAGTTAATTTTTTGGTTTATTTTGTTTTTAGTTTCTTTCATTCATATTTACGTATATATAGTTTTAGTTATATATACCTAAATGATTGTATTGTATATGGGATTTCTTAAAGATAGGGTTTTTCTTTTCTTATTAAATGTGTGTGTGTGTTTTTTTTTATACAAAATGAAAACAAAATTAAAATTGTTAAAAAGTAGGTAAATATTTTTTCTCGTTTGTTTAAAGTGTTCTTCTTTTTCTTTTTCGCTTTTTGTCTTAATTTTCTCATGTAATTTTATTCTTAATAATTAGATTATAATCTAAACCTTTTTTTTTGTGTTTATTGTTTTTTCTTTTAGTGAATAGTTATGATTATTAAAATTAATATAACTTCACGATTTATTTATATAATTTAAAATATACTTATACTTCGTTTACTATGCCTTTTAGCGATCTTCTCATACAAAAAGGGGAAAATGCAACAAGATAGATTTTTGGGGGATTGTGCTTTTTTTTAAAACTTACTAATAGAGAGCTGGTGGCGGGGAAGTGTATGTGATGGAGTGGAAGCGGTGGTGTACAGTCGCGGCTTTCATTGCAATGGGATGGAGGGGCACATTGTAAATATATAAAAAGCTATGCACTCGTTATAAAATGTGTCGCATAGAGACAAAGGTCCTTGCGTTATGAAATTAATTTTGTTTTCTTTGTTGTAAGACAGTATCCACCGCTCGGGAACTCCTCCAGTAAGTAGTCGCGCACAAGGAAGTGAAATAAATTGTGTTTGCACACACGTTTGTATAGAAAAGGAAATTAAAAAAATAAGTCTTTGAAGAAAATTTGTTATTTTAGCTTTAATACTTAAAAAAGAAGATTTGTATACTCGTATATAAAAGTAATTATAGGTGGCGTATAAACTACACTTAACGAACGAACAAAAAAAAAATCAAGAGGGAGACAGTGATGCTTCTCAAATAAATATTCCTCTCCTGGATGTTGTAAACGCATTTAGTAAATTCAAAACTTAAAATCTAAAAAAAAACCCATCGGGGGAAGAAAATAAAAAACTTAATTGGTATAAATTGTGGTCTAAAAATTAGTTTACATATATTTATGTATAAGATACTCAAAAGCGATATATAAAACTGACTTGAGTACACACGTTGGAGAGAGTAAGAGTAAAAGAGATGATAAACATAGCACGTGAAAAGTCAAAAAAAAAAGAAAGAAAATAATTGAAAAACTTTAACTTAATCTTAATCTTGAACTTCTCGATAAGGTACTTCTGACGTCACCGAAAACGATTCAAAGTAATGATTTAAAAATTCAAATGTCGGCCGTTTCTCTGGCACCGCATCCCAACATTGCAGCAGCAGATGATAGATGTTATCGGGGAAGTAGTGATTTGTTGGCTTTGGCATTCGGAAGCCACGTTCGATGTTTTCGATCACCTCTCGGCTGTGCATGCCCGGATATGGTACTTGACCAAAGGTGAACAACTCCATTAGCAGTATACCGTACGACCAGACGTCGGATTTTATCGAGAACTTTCCATAGATGATTGCTTCGGGCGCAGTCCATTTGACGGGGAAACGAGAACCCTGTTTCGGGCAGTATTCATCGTCGGCAATGACACGGGCCAGGCCAAAGTCGCAGATTTTCGCAACGTTATTCTCCCCGATGAGCACATTGCGGGCGGCGAGATCACGATGGATGAGCTGCTTGGATTCGAGATATTCCATACCTGAGGCGACTTGGGTGGCAATGTAGATTAGATCTTCAAAGTGTAAGTAACGGCCGTCGCCTTCGCGTAGAAAATCTAACAGACTACCCTTAGACATGTACTCTTGGACGATGTAAATTGGTTCTTCCTGTGAAATGAAAAAAAAAATTTTAATAAAATTATTAGTAATTGAACCGTTTGACGGTTTAAAAGTGGCTAGCAATCGATTTGCAAAAGGGATCTCATTATAATAGGTCCCATACACGACACAGACACGTAGCTGCAGACCCATATATTTTGTTGTTGTGCAGATGTATGAGCAGTCCGTCTGTGTTGCTCTGTAACGACATGTCTGTTTGGTGTATGGGGAATTTTGCACAGAAGAGCGAGAAAATAGAACGAGGGTAGACTCTGATTGGCTTTAACTTGGCAATGCCCAGCGGTTGTAACTCTGACTACACATCAAGAGCTTATTTTTTACCTACAAGTAGTAACCATCGGGTACTGGTCTCATCCAACCAGATTTGATTTGCTAAACCATAAGCGCGAGTGTTGATAACACAACGAAAACAAGCAACACTATAAACAGCCAGGTCAGAATGTCACGGAATGTGACATAAGGTTGTCTACGAATTTCAAGGGCAAAAAGAGAATGAAAAACTGTGACATCTACTACGTTATAGTAAGCAGAATCAGCGACTATTCGGATGCGGATTTGTTATAAGTGGCAGACTTAGGCAAGAAGTCTTATGTTTCCAAGACATTAGCGACCGCATTGTAAATATCCACAATAAGGCCAAATTCGCCAACATAAGCCTTATATGCGCTCACGCCCCAACGGAAGAAAAAGCTGATATAGCTAAGGATTGCTTCTACGAGCTCCTTGACAAAACTTATGAGCAACTACCGATGTCCGATGTTAAAATAGTGCTGGGAGAATTTAACGGAAAGGTAGGAAGAGAAGGCATATTTAGTAGTATTGTTGGAAAACCTAGCCTACACGAACAAAAAGTCTGGTAACGGAGTTAGCCTGATTGACTTCGCCACCGAACGAAATGCCACTATAGCCCTCACACGGTTTCCTCACCACGACATCCATAAGGGAACACGGTATCCAGATCAACGAACGGTTAAACAAATTGATCACATTGCGATAAACAAGAGACACGCATCCACTATTTTGGATGTCCGAACATTCCGAGGAGCTAACATCGACTGTCCGAGTCGCAGACAACAATCCAGAAATACTGTTAAAAAATATTTAATGTCGAAAGACGGCAACCCCAAGAAACCGCCAAGACCTTCGCGCAACGCGTATCCCTAAGCCTCTCTATAAATACCACACCACCAGCATTGAATGTCGGAGAGCAATATCAACGATGACAACAAGCCATTAGATCAGCCGCAATTGATGTGCTAGGTTTCGCCCACCAGAGAGAAACCCCTGGTTTGGTGAGGAATGCTGACAAATGCCCGCTGCCAAGAAAGAGGCCTGCAAGGCTAAAAAAGAGCAAGAAAAGCGCGCGGCCAAGGATATAGAGAGGTGCTACTCCAGGAACTAAACAAAACGCCAAAGCCAAGGATACAAGGATCGAAAGAATCCTGTCGAGATGAACAAGGAAATATCGTAGTTGAGACACTGTCAATGCTGAGGATACGAAAGAACCACTTATGCAGATTGTTAAACGGCGACGACGAACAAACTGCCAATCACCCGACTTAAATGAAGTTAGGATAGCAATATCTAAACTCAAGCTGATTAAAGCTGCCGGAAATGATGGCCTTCCTGCTGAGCTTTACAAAGCCTGCGGAGATGCCTTGGTAAGTAACATCCACCAACTCATAGGCCAAAGTTGGTCAGATGAAAGTATGCCTGAAGAATGGAACCTCAGCATCGGTTGCACGATCCACAAAAAGCTCTAAGCTGCGCCAACCACGGAGGCATAAGTCGCATCAACATCGCCTACAAGATCCTATCTGCCGTAATATTTGAACGCCTAAAACCGTTTACCAACAACCTGATCGGCCCATATCAGTGTGGTTTTAGGTCAGAAAAGTCCACAACCGATTAAATTTTCACACTTTGGCGGATCCTGGTAAAAATCCAAGAAGACCAAATCGATATCCACCGCCTATTCATCGATTTTAGAGCCGCATTTATAGAGACGAACTATACAGAGCCATGTCTAGTTTTGGTATAGTTTTGGTATACATGATGATGGAGAAAACTACCTCACCGACACATTCGATACCAAAAAAATCTGATTCTTGAGAAGATTTTGCAAAACTCCCGAGCCAACAACGGAGGCACAATCTTCAATAAATCGGTGCAACTACTACTAGCATTCGTCGACGGTATTGACATTATTAGTTGGACTCAACGCGATTTCATAGCCTCGTTTGCTATTAGAGACGGAAGCGGAAATAATGAGTTTAGCAGTAAACACGAAAGGACACTATCGACGAATCGGACAGAACGTCACCATTGACAGATATAACTTGGAGGTAGTACGGGACGTTGTATATATCGGCTCCGATATTAACCCAGACAACACCATCTTGCTAGAAATTAAACGAAGAATTACTCTTTCCAACCTCTGTTTATCCGGGCTAAGAAGGCAATTTAGTAGTAAAGCCAAAACTCGTACTACTAGGGAGATCCTATATAAGACCCTGATCATCCCAGGACCGAGTCAAAATTGGATAAAGAAATCCTTGGTCGATACGAAAGGAAAATTTTCCGAAAATTCTTCGGCCCCGTTTGCGTTGACGGGCTATGGAGACGAAGATTCAACCAAGAACAATACGACAGCCCCTGGTCAAAAAAATCCGCATTGGACGTTTAAGATCGCTAGGACACGTGGAACGAATGGACACCAACACTTCGGCTCGCAGAGTCTTCGATTGGCAGCCAGTCGTCTGACGCATAAGTTGAAACCGACTTCAATCAACTTTGAGTGCGCAACCGGAGGCAGTTAGCTAAGGACCTAGCTAATTGGAGAGATGTTAAGTGAACACGACATGATCGAAAAAACTGTGCTTTGTTGGATGAAGATAAACACAAATTAGTAAAAATTTTCAGAATAGAAAAGTACATATCCTGGGCAAAGTGAAAGGTCTGTTCCGTGTAGCTTCATAATGTTTTTGTTTAGCTTTGGCTCTCTTATACGATCGTCCTGCTGTGATCGGCCAGATACCGGGGTTTTAATCTTGCTGACCGATTGGCTCCATAGCATCATGATCACCTTATGCGTTACAAATATATACGGCAATCGGTTGGAATTGAGCGTCTGTTGTGTTGATCAAGACTGCGTTGATTGTAGAAAGCATTCGCCCCAACCGCGTCCTGCAAAACAATGTCCTGCTCTATCATTTCTATCTCCGAAACGACATAACGCAATGGCGATCTGAGAACCGTGGTTTCACCCGGTTTGGTCTGAGTGGTCTGAGGATGATAATATTATACCAGCGAACCAGTTTGGTTTCAAGGCGGGACATGACTGTATTCATGACGCCTCCAAACTCGTCTCTGATATCAACTTTCAGAAATCCGAAACTATCCTGTTTAGGACACCTTCGTCTAGGGCCCCTAGGGATACGAGAAAGAATAGGCGCGAGCTGGTGATCGTTGGACCAAACGGACATCCACTGGCGAGTAAAAGTGCAGTCAAGTATTCTGGCATCTAGGGATACGAGAAAGAACAGGCGCGAGCTGGTGATCGTTGGACCAAACGGACATCCACTGGCGAGTAAAAGTGCAGTAAAGTATTCTGGCATCTGGCTAGATCTGTATCTGGATAGAACTAGGAGAGCGTTTGCCCTGACAAGACGATTGCTATATAGCCGTAAAAGATTGTGTTCCTAGTGTCTTCTCAGGATTGGAAGTATTCATTGGGAATGCTCATGGTAATGGAACGAAGGTCAGCTAGAATGTCTTGCGACAAAAAAATAAATGTCTGGCGACACAAAGTGAAATATGTTAGTACCAACCACTAACCAGTCGGCAGAAGCGGCTGCTCTAAAGTGTGATTCGATGAATTCATTATGGTTATACCCACAGTCGAAAACAAAGATCCGCTGGTGTAGCGGTCGAAATGAAATGGAAGCTGGAAAGAAAATATTTAGTTAGCCAATTGTCATAACCGGCCATTTAAAAGAGTGTGTCCAAAGGTCAGTTAAGATTACCCATAGGCAACGAGAAAATATAAGCTGAGATGAAGGAAGGCCCCAGAAACAGACCACTGTGAGACCAGCGAAAAGTGCAATCAAGCGTAGTCAGTTCAGCATAACAACATGTTCCAATGCTGTTAGTTGATTTCAAAAACGATTCGAAAGACTTGATCATCAGATGGATACCTATCTATCCGGGAGCAAAGACAAAAAAGATTTGACACACCGGAAGCCCGAAAAACCTCTGTGTTTACTAGAAAAACGTTAAAAATCCTATATTTGGATTTACAGTCATCGAATCACTGATTAAAGGGACGATGAAAGGGACAGCATCTACACCTGGATGCTCAAGGATTATTTTGTGACAACAGAAAAACGCGCCCGTGCCGTTGGCATCTAAGCGTTCACACTAACGACTTATCTTGAGAAAAATGTAATCCAACCGGCCAAGTTAGAAGAACTGTCATAGGCGATGTCCTACAAACCTCAGAGTGTTTTTCTTGAGGATGGTGAGATTCAATTCTTGAAGCATAAGTACATTGGACCAAGTTTTGCAGGCGTGGGGCATTCTTTCTATCACTTTGTGGTTGTTTTTAGTATCTTGATCCATGGACTTCTATGTCTACTTAGGGCCACTTGCGAAAACGCTTTTAATCAACTAATCAGGTGCCTGAAATCCAATAGAATATTCCCAAACAGTTGTGCTAACAATTGGTCAGTTGAATAAATTCGTTCGTACAAGTAGGACATCGAGACCTTAAGGTGAGGAACCATGTGGTGGCTAACGTGTCATTTAATTCCACATCAAAGTCGAGTCGCCTAAGTGTGTTGCCTGGCGTCGTGTGAGTGTTTTTCAACAACTCTGCCTAGGATGTCCCCTGTTTCTACTTTTTAGTTGAGTTCTCCTAGTTTTGAAAACTATCGTTACGAATCCTTGTTTTCGCAGCGTGATACTGTCAATTTGCCATTTTAGCGCAGATCTGATATTTCGCATGCCATTCCAATCGGAATGACTCGAGTAGTAGATTGAAACTATACCTCAGTAGGGCTGATTTTTTTTGCAAATCGGTTTCGAAAGTTTTTGTAAAATTAAACCACTTACCTGAGAGCAAACAGCGTATAAAGCTACTAATCTATTGTGACGGAATTTCTTCATGATGGCAGCCTCTTGCAGGAATGCCTGCGTTGACATGGTACCCTCGCGCAATGTCTTCACAGCCACATCGATGCTGTTCCTCCATTTGCCGTAGAACACCTCACCGAAATTGCCGCGGCCCAGCTTTCGGATCAGCTGAATCTCGGATCGTGGAATTTCATATTTATCACGTAGTTCCGGCCCAAGATCCCACATCTGTGGCTGTGGCTTAGGGCATGGTCGCGACAATATATGACACAGACCAAGAGCGTTTTCTGCAACAAAAAACAACAAAAATTCAATTAAATGCACTTGCGATACGTTGCATTCAAACATACTACTATACGCCATCACTAGAGCTTGCAACGAGGGGAAAGTCTGATTTGTGGCAATGTAATAGCCGCCATTGTCGAGCGGTTTAATTCGATAGTGCTTCACATGATATCCTCGGCCATCCTCCCAGTCTTTAACTGAAAGCGAATAGCCATTTGGATTGTGTTCGGATGGTCTAACTAAAAATGTCCCACGTGGATTCTCCTCGGCTAGCAGCAATTTGTCGGCTTCTTTCCGCAGAACGTTCTCAAAGAACCAACTGAAAGAGATAAAGATCCGGTATTAGGTTTAGGCTATGATTGGTATTCTATTACTTACTCTTCACTGTTTACACTGCGTTCTTCGGCAACGAAGTTCAATGGGATGAGTCCCTCTTGACGGGTGGTTAGATTCACCACACGCCACCAGTCCGATTCGGTATCGTCAATTACTTCCATTCGATCGCCTTTCATAAAGCTGAGATCAGATTCATCTCGAGATTTGTAATCGTACAGTGCGACTACAACTCGACGCTTTGGCACACCGCCCTGAACAGTCGCTGTTGTGTAGGAAAAGAAAAAAATATAAGTCAAGTGAAACATCAAGTGAATTTCCCGCCCTCAATCTGCTAAACACTAACGTTGGCAATTTTTTTGAGTACAATTTCTATTCTCTGCCCACGAGCCATGAAAACTTCCGCATTATCCGACTCTCTGCTTTGCAAGCCCTTCCAAAAAAAGATTTGGAACGAGGCCAATGCCAGCGGAGAAAAAGAAAACAAAACTAAGCCCGAATCCGAATCACTGTGTGGAGCATGGTAATTCCAATTGATTCTCCTGAATTTATTGCACCCCCACGTGATGTTTACTCTTAAGTTGGTTCTTAAGTACTTTCGTTGTGTTTTTTTGCGCGCACCGTCCCTAATCGGCTAAAGAACACCCAAACAAACAAAAGGGGCGCGGGCATACAACAAAAAACTAAAAGTAAAAGTGGCACACATGGTGACTACATCTGGGAGTTGATTTTAAGCCCATTGCCGCACACACCTAAGAAGATTATTTCGTTGGCGTAAAAGGAGGTCTTTCTCATGATACACACATTTGGTAAACGCCGGTTTGATGGCCGGTTGATAAGGCTGCACATAAAGGGTGTGATGGACAATGTCGTTCCAAATATGATTAGCACAAGTGCCAATTTGAATGAGAAATTGCGTTTGGAGTGACCTACATGCATGTTGGGACGTTGTGCTTATGAGGTTTTTCGCTGGCACTGACAGAGTGGTCTTGTGACAGCAATGTTTTAACACATCAAATGAACCTTAGCCTACATGCTCATGCCATCACAACTCCTGTGTCCATTAGTCTATAGCGAGACTTGTCATCGCATTCATCAGGAACTGGAAATGACAACCATAGCAAATCATACAAAACATCAGTAGTGCCGATAACTTTCGAGTTTAAAGTGGTGAACTTCAGATGCGAACCATTACAATGAATTCTGAACTCTTTGCATAGAGAAGATGGAATTACCCAGTTAACGAGCAGTTTCGTAAGCTGTCAACAAGAATGGACACACAATATCGATGAACGTTTACTTTGTCTACCTCAGCTGCACTTTTATTACTGACAACAACAATTCGTCAGAAAGCAGGGGAGGTTTACTTTTGAAAATGCTGTTTCTCCAGGCTATAGGAAATAAGGACCTTTCTGAAATTACTAAGGAGATACACCGGCGTTACAGCATGGAACACGTCTTGCGCGTTTTGCATCTTCAAAAATAGAGACGAAGATTTAATACGACGAGCTGTATAGCGTCATACTTGTTTGCTTAAGTATCGCGATAGCCCTGCGTGACCCTAGACAATGTCTCACCAAATCAGCTTGGTCTTTAGTTAGCTGCCCCTGGTATAAAAACTTCAAAATTTGCCGCAACAGGCTCGTTAGCATCCAGGGCCGATCTATCATTGAGGAGCTCAAGGAAAACATTCGTGCCGAAGTCATCGCTATACCGCCTGAGATGCTCGAAAAGGTTATGAAAGAAGCAGCAAAAAGGACACATTTAGCTTTGATCTTCCACTTTTGTCAAACAGTCCAGATGAATTGAAAAAGACCAATTTGAATAAAAATTCCTCATGATTATATAGAAATTTTTGTTGTATTTAATATACACATACCAACATAATAGATGGCGCACCCTATACAAAAATCAAAATAATGTTAAGCATCGACTAAAGTTCTAAGTGAAGCGAGGATAGCAATATATATACTCAAGCTTAACAATGCTGGTGGAAATGACGGCCTTCCCGCTGAACTTTATAAAGCCGGCGGAGATGACTTGGTAAGAAACAAGCCAAAACTTCAAGGTAACATTGCTAAATCGTCAGTACACAGATTGACCAAAAACAAATGAAGGAGTGGGATCTGGAGCATACAGTGTTAAGACGTTCATCTACTCAAGCATGGACAAATGTTACCCCATATTTCAAGCAAAAATCTTTGCTATAGAAATATGTCTCAGAGAAAATCTAACCAATTCCATAACAAACAGGAACATGAATATTTTCTCTGACAGCAAAGCAGCACTTCTAGTGCTTACAAAGCTACGAGATAACATCAAAACTAGTATGGGATTGCCTGCTCACATCGCTAGAAAGGGCAAACAGAGTACATCTCATCTAGGTGCCAGGACACAGTGGCAACGAAATAGCAGATATACTAGCACCTCATGACTATGGAATACCTCAAGACAACACTTGCAGACTATGCAACGAGGACGAAGAATCAGCAGAACACATTCTTTGTCACTGTAACTGCCTAATCAGATTACGCCAACGCCATCTAGGTCAATACTACCTTGAGGCAGAGGATATATATGACAGCCAACTCAATGATTTACTAGAATTCATCACAAAGTCCGGTAAGATGAGTGAGCTCTGATTGGAGAAGATCACAATAGCCCCAACTGTAGCCGCAGTGATATGGTAACTTGCTTCCAACTCCCTAACCTAATCTAATCTAAGTAACATCAACCACCTCATAAGCCAAATCTGGTCTGATGAAAGTATGCTTGAAGAATGGAAAATCAGCATCTTCTACCCGATCGCCAAATAAATAGACTCTCTGAACTGTGCCAACTACAGACGCATAAGTTTCCTTATCATCGCTTACAAAATCCTATCTGCCGTAATATGTGTACGTCTGAAACCGTTTACCAACAACCTGATTGGCTCTTTTCAATAGGGTTTTAGGCCAGGAAAGTCCACAACTGATCAAATTTTCACACTTCGGCAGATCCTGCCCAAGAAGTCCAAATCGATAACCACCATCTATTTATTGATTTCGACAGCATTTATAGAGACGAACTATACAGAGCCATGTCTAGTTTTGGTATACCGCCCAAACTCGTCCGTTTGTGTAGGATGACGCTGGAGAATTCTTGTTGCTCCATCAGAGTCGATACCAAAAAAGGATTTAAGCAAGGCGATGCACTGTCATGTGATTCTTGAGAGGATTGTGCAAAACTCCCGAGCCAACACCAGAGGCACAATTTTCCAAAAATCGCTGCAACTGCTAGTATACGCCGATGATATTGACATCATTGGTAGGACTCAACGTGATGTCATAGCCACGTTTGCTGGTATAGACAAGGAATTGGCAAAAAGGGTTTTGCAGCAAATGAGGATAAGACGAATTATATGCTGTCAACACAAAAGGACACACAACATCGACGAATTGGGAAGAACGTCACCATTTACAGATATAACATTGAGGTAGTATGGGACTTTTTCAACCACGGCTTCGATATTAACTCTGACAACAACATCTCGTTAGAAATTAACGAAGAATTACTCTGTCAACCGCTGTTTCTTCAGGCTAAGAAGGCAATTTAGTAGTAAAGCCCTCACTCGAACTACTAAGGAGATCATATATAAGACCTTGATCACCCCAGTGCTGCTCTACGGCGCTGAAGCATGGACTGTCTCAAAAGCGGATGAAGGAGTCCTTGGTCGATTTTAGAGGAAAATTCTTCGAAAAATCTTCGGTTTGAACAGCGACATGCCCCTGGTCAAAAAACTCCGCATTGGACGTTTAAGATGGCTAGGACATGTAGAAAGGATGGACACCAATACGCCGGCTCGCAGAGCCTTCGATTCCCAGCCAGACGTCGGACGCAGTAGAGGAAGACCTCGCCTTAAGTGGCGCGCACAAGTAGAAACCGACCTCAACCAACTTGGAGTGCGCAACTGGAGGCAGTTAGCTAAGGACCGGGCTAATTGGAGAGGCATGTTGGTTGAAAATTCTTCGGTCCCGTTTGCGTTGACAGACTATGGTGATCAAGATTCAACAAAGAACTATACAAGCTGTCTAGCGACATGGCAAACGCTGTTTCTTCAGGCTAAGAAGGCATTTCAGTAGTAAAGCCCTAACACGAATTAGTTACTAAGGAGATCCTATACAAGACCCTGATCATTCCAGTCCTGCACTACGGCGTTGAAGCAAGGACCGTGTCAATAGTGGACGAAGAAATCCTTGGTCGATTTGAGAGGATAAATCTTCGGCCCCGTTTACGTTGACGGATTATGGAGGCGAAAATTCAACCAAGAACTATTCGAACAGCGATAAGCCCCTAGTAAAAAAAAACTTCCGCTGGACGTTTAAGATGGCTAGGACATGTAGAACGAATGGACACCACTACTCCTCCGACATGCATAGTCTTCGATTCCCAGACGTCGGACGAAGTAATGGAAGACCTCACCGTGGCGCGCATAAGTAGAAACCGACCTCAAGCAACTTGGAGTGCGCAACTGGAGGCAGTTAGCTAAGCACCTGCCTAATTAGAGAGACATGTTGGTTGCGGCCCATGTTCATTCCGGACTGTAGCTTCACTTTAGTAATATTAAGCATATTAACACTCCAAACTAATTATCTACTCGACAAGAGGTAAACCAAGATGCATACATTCTTATCAGCAGGGTTATGATTTCTGTTAGAGATTATAATTCATAACCGTTCCACTATCATGCATCCTCCAGCGGGGTTCATTCTTTAATTTAAAAAAAGATCAACGATAAGAACGAAATTTAGTGAAACCAGAAGTGTTCCCTTTACCTAAATAAAAAACGCATGCTGGCTCATCGTAGCAATTAAAGCAGTTCTGCGGTCCCAATTACCCTGATGTCTTCGCAAGTCTATCAAAAAACTCCTATTACCAATCTTCAGATGATTAGGTACATTTTAACGGAGAAACAGATTCTATCATATCATTCGGAAGCTATTTCCAAGTAGCGATATACCCCCATCAAATTTTTGGGTATACGACTGTATGCTTCCTCGTATGCAGCATCACAATAAAAACAACAACAAATGCCATTGCATTAACGATTCCCGATACCATCGTAAAAATGAAAATAAAATGAAAAATCTACTTGCACCCTTTATTGGTCATAAAACAAAACCTAAACCAAAGACAAAGGAGAAGAGTTCACTCTTATCGCAATCATACTCACTTGGTGTTGTCCTCGGTCGAATGATGTCCACGCCTCCTTTGCTGGCGATCTTTATCTGTCCCCGATTCGGATCCGGTGTGTATCGTGAGTCCAACGAACCGCCATTGTTATGCTTTTGTCCGCTTGTAATGTTCGTATTACCAAAGGCATACTCGCTCTTCTTGTATCCCGTGGGATAAGCCAGAGCCAATTCTTGGTCCTGACGTTTACTACAACATTTATTGCCCATTTTTGTTGTTCTGTGTGTTTCGTATGTTGCCAATCTTTCAACTGGCTAGCTGTATATGCTTTGTAATCACTTTGATGTTGTTTTTAATTTTTTTTTTTGAATATTTGTCCTTTGACGTATAAAATGCTAAATTCTATTTTTTTTTTTCAATAAATTTGTTTATAAATGCAATATCCTTGACTATGTATATAATATTATTTTTTTTTATTATTGTTGTTGTTGTATATAAATAAATTCCAATTGTGAACGCAGTTATTATTATTGATCCTTGTTGGCTGATCCGTTGTGGTTGTTAGTAGTTCGTAGTTTTACAAAAAAATAATTAGTTTGGCATTATCATTCGGAGAAGAGATAGAGAAGGATATTTTTTGTTTGTGTAAATGATTGAGAATGTGGAGATCATTGGAGTTGTGATAAGTTTTTACTCATTTTACACAACTATCAGTCAATTGAAAATAATACAATGCACTAGATGGCGCTAATTAAAATGATTTTTGTGATTTCACTTGATCGCCTTTAATGTTGACAAGTTGTGATGTGAAAACTTTGGATAGTCATTTAAATGCAGGGGATAAAATACTTTTGGTGATGATTGATGAAAGCCTTTGAACTGGAGAGGAATGTTTTTGTTCGATTGTTGTGTTTTATTATTTTGTTCGCGCTTTTTGTTTTGGGTTTTCGTTTTCGTTTTTTGTGGCCTTTTGCTTAAGTCACGTGTTATAAACGATGACTTATTGAACAGCGCAAGGGAACTTGTCTTAATGTTGACTCGGTCATTTTTAATATTTTTTTTTCCAGTAGATGATGTTTAGTTTGCTCCGTGCTTGTTATATTCTGTAAAATAAGAAAAAGGGAACAATTTAGTACAAGTAGGCAAATAGAGTGATGTAGGAAAATATGAACTTGGAAATATGATTGGCGTTAACGCACAACTTATAGTGACAGGAAGGTCTAACTATTTTTTCCTTATTTGTAAAAATAAAAATAACTTTATAACATTTTACATTTCCAAAATTTTTGGGCACGAGTACAATAAGCTTGGAGTCAAAAACTGATAACGGTTTTCAGTAGAGGGGTCAAAAACAAGCATTTTTGTCTATCTGCCACGGTTTCGGAGGGGAGGGTTATTTCATAAAAAAGTACTAAAAATGAAAAAAAAATATATGAAAAAAATAACGGTAATATAGAGCGTTTTTTTTAGTGGTATAGATCTTTGAAATGGAATAAAACAAGCAAGTAAAACAAGATTTTTGTAAATTGACATGAAATTTACTTTATTCGAAAGATAATCTTCTTGGATTATAATTTATATAACGGGTGATCCAAGTAGAGATACTTTTTTCAATAGCCTTTTTTGACAGATCACGTGTGAGTCGTGTCATGCTGTCATGTTATTTTTGTTTAGTATTGTTTGGCATTTCATAATGGAACGACTTACGCGTGAACAGCGTTTACAAATTGTTCAACTTTATTATGAAAATTCACGTTCGCGCACTTCGCTCAACTTATGGTCAACAAAATCGGCCTACTGAGCGTACTATTCGCAACACCATCACCCATTTTGAGACCCAGCATTCATTATTGGATAATATTCGACCGAATAGACCACCGTCCAGCACGCTGTGAAGAAAATATAGCGGCCGTAGCTGAGAGTGTACACGAAGACCGTAGAGAGTCGATTCGGCGCCGTTCGCAGCAACTCGGACAGACGTATGGAACGACTTGGCGCATTTTACGTCAAGATCTTAAATTGAAAGCGTACAAAATACAGCTTGTGCAACAACTGAAGTCGCTCGACCTTCCGAAGCGACATCGCTTCGCTCTATGGGCTCTTGAAAAGTTCCAAGAAGATCCGACGTTTTCGAGGCAGATTTTGTTTACCGATGCGCCCCATTTCTGGCTCAATGGGTATGTAAACAAAATTGCCGCATTTGGGACGAAGAGCAACCTGAAGAGATTGAAGAACTGCCACTTCATCCAGAAAAAACAACGGTTTGGTGTGGTTTGTGGGCCGGTGGAATCATCGGTCCATATTTCTTTAAAAATTATACCGGTGCGAACGTAACCGTCAATGGCGACCGTTATCGGGCCATGATAACCGACTATTTGATGCCTGAAATTGAAGCTCGTGATCTCGACGACATTTGGTTTCAGCAAGACGGCGCCACTTCCCACACATCGCATCAATCAATGGACTTATTGAGAGAACATTTCGGTGAGCACATAATTTCACGTTTTGGGCCGGTCGATTGGCCACCAAGATCGGGTGATATCACACCGTTAGACTTTTTCCTGTGGGGATATGTAAAGTCAAAAGCTTATGCCGACAAACCCGCTTCGATTCAGGCCTTGGAGGAAAACATCACGTGTGTCATTCGCCAGTTACCAGTCGAAATGCGCGAACGAGTGATCGAAGATTGGACTCAACGGATGGACCATCTGCGACGTAGCAACGGCCAACATTTGATAGACATAATCTTAAAAAATAAATGCCAAAGAATGTTCTTTCAAATGATAATAAACATTCTCCATTAAATTTGAATTTTCTGTGTTTTTTTCATTAAAAAAGTAGGGAACCTCGAAATGGATCACACTTTATGATTTCTGGCATATGACCTCCATGGCTGGCTCGATGGTCCAATCTTCGATGATTTCTTCCAACATTTGCGGCTTTATATCGGCAATAACGCTGCATATGTTGTCCTCCAATTGGTCAATCGTTTCGGGCTTATCGGCGTAGACTACCGACTTCACATATCCCCACAGAAAATAGCCAAGCGGCGTTAAATCGCCGGATCATGGACAGGCCAATTCATAGGAACAAAACACGAAATTATGCGATCACCGAACGTTCCCTTCAACAAATCAATTGTGGCACGAGTTGTATGACATGTTGCGCCATCTTGTGGAAACCACAGCTCCTGCACATTATGGCTCTATAGCGATCACCATTGACTGTAACGTTCTGGCCAGCTTCGTTTTTATTGAAGTACGGACCATATAATTTTTCTTTTTTTATAATTTACGCGCTCTTAAGGGATTATGAATACATGTTTTAGCACAGTGCGGGCGTTAAGGAAATTCGGGATAAGAAGAAAAGAGATACCGATGCACACTGGTTTTAAATGCCTGTAAGTTACAATGGAAAGGAAAAACAGAGTTTGGTAGAGCGTTCCACATACGTGTTGTTCGGTTTATGAACGAATCTCTATATTTCAGCGTTCGTCCGAAGATAGGCTTGAGAGTAAACTTTGCATTTCATAGCGTAACGGGTATTGCGGCTGAATTGTTGAATGGGAGGAACGCAGCTGGCTATTTCATTTGAGCATTGGTTGTTAAAATAGCGATAAAGTAATGTATCGCAGGAGATATTTCAACGGTGTTCAAGCGAAACTGAAGAGTTCGATATTCTAATGTCTCCTATGAGTTTTTTTTTTTTTAATCCTATCTAGGAGGCGCAATGTTGTTTTTGGTGCACCCGACCAGATGTGGGCGTTAAACTCAAGTTTAGGGCGTATAAACGCTTTTAATTTTAAGCGCCGATGTTGAATGTTAACTACTCCTAAACGTCAAGTTTTTTTCTGCATTAGAAGTTGCAGACAGGAGATCATTGATAATAATGAGAAAGAGAGTCGGAGACAAAACTGAGCCTTGAGGGACACCAGCATTTATTTGGTGAGTTGCTGACTTGAATCCGTCAAAAACAACTTGAATTGAACGTTTCGAAATATAATTTCTAATCCATAGAAGAAGATTTCCATCGATTCCAAATGCACGCGTTTTCGACAAAAGAGCCTGATGCCAAACCCTGTCAAATGCCTTTGAAATATCAAGTGCAACTATCTTACTTCCTCCACAATGGTGGATTGATTTGTTCCACTTTTTGGTAAGGTATGTCATCAAATACATCAAAACCTGTTGCTGCGAAAACCATACTGCCGGTCATTAAGAAGTTTTCGAGTTTCGAGATATTTCATAAGCTGACGATTTATCATCGCTTCCATGACCTTGGAAAGAAGGGACGTAAGTGCAATCGGTCAGGTAGTTGGAGAGAGAAAAAGATTCGCCTCTTTTTAGTACAGGCTGGACATATGCAGTTTTCAATCCACTCGGAAAGAGTGGTGATCATGTGGGTTCAATTCTTGTACGAGTTGGATTTTGTAAGCACACAAAACAAGATCTTTCCGCAAAATATTTCATAAAGCGAATGGACGCATATCCAATGCTTGTGCACGATGGCAGATAGACTGATTCGGGTCTTCCTCTACACTACTTTATGGTCGACATAATCGTCCATCAGAGCAATTAATTCGGTTAATCATGAATCGATTTGATAATACGCATCCGCAGAGACCTCGAACAGTGCGCACCGAAGAAACAATTGCCGCTGTAGAGCGAAATGTTGAAGAGGGCCCGAATGAATCGATTCGCCACCGTGCACTGCAATTGCAGCTTTGTCCATCAACTTTATGGAAGATTTTGCACAAAAATCTTGACATACGACCTAACAAGATCCAGCTTCTGCAAGAATTAAATCCGCGAGGCATGCAATGCGTCGTGAATTTGGTGTATGGGCCGAAAATGAGATCGATCTCGATGCTGATTTTCATCGCAAAATTTTGTTCAGTAATGAGGCTAATTTTTGGTTCAATGGCTACGTCAACAAGCAAAATTGCCGCATTTGGAGTGAAGAGCATCCACATGAGACCCTTGAGACGCCTTACATCCACAAAAACTGACTGTTTGGTGTGCTTTATGGGCTGGTGGAGTCATTGGGCCATACTTCTTCCGAAATAATGCTGGAGATTCAGTTACCGTTAATGGATACCGGTATAGAGCCATGATAACCGACTATTTTGTTCCCGGATTGGATGGCATAAATGTGGATGAGATGTGGTTCCAACAAGACGGCGATACATGCCACACAGCGCACGCCACAATCGATTTATTGAAGGAAACATTCGATTAGCGCATAATTTCGCGGAATGGACCTGTCCATTGGCCACCAAGATCGTGTGATTTGACAACATTGGATTATTTTCTTTGGGGATATGTGAAGTCGCTCGTCTACGCCAACAAACCAGAAACGTAAGGGGACTTCGAAGCCAACATTCGTGGCGTTATTGCTGACATACGGCTCCAAATGATTGACAACGTGGTTGAAAATTGAACCTCAAGACTTGGATTTATTCGAACCAGCCGCGGTGTCCACATGCCCGAAGTTATATTTAAACATTAATGGCATAAAATTATCCTTCCAATAAAGCCAAATTGATGGACATTAAAACGATTTTCTTGTGTTTTATTACAATTCGAAGTTCTAAAATAAAAATAAATTTATGGCGCAACAGGCTGGTTAGTACCCAGGGCCTAGCTTTTTTCTCACAACCATTCATGTGTGCGTGTGTACTTCTTAGCACGATGGCGGGACCTCCTGTTTTATGCCGAATCCGAACGGCTAAGTTGAGATAAGCTTTTCATGACAATTGATACTACCCGGTTGATTTGTCAGATCATCACAAGAGGAGGGCCAGTGAAAAATCATTTAGGTGTTGCTACGGCTGGGAATCGAACCCAGACCTTCTGCGCGGCAGTTCATCGCACCAACCATCGCGCCACTGAGCCCGTCGAAGAAAATTCGAAGTTCTATACCTCTAAAAAAAACACCCTTTAGTTTCCGAGCTTGATGGAGCACTGCAAAATATTCCATCGTAATTTTTAAAAGAAGGGCGAGTTTGGGCGGTATACCAAAACTATGGCTCCGTACCTATAGTTCGTCCATATAAATGCTGTCGTATCGATTTGGAATTCTTGGGTTTTTTTTCCAGGATTCGTCAAAGTGTCAAATAGAATCGTGTTCCTCTCGCGGATTTCTCTGAGCTCTCGAAGAGACTCTTAAGAGGAACATCCCTAATATTTTACGTACATTCAGCGTAGTCGTAGAAAGTTGCAGTTTTGCTTCTTAATTGGGTACATTGTAGGATAGTTAGGTAAACATACGCGATATTAAAATTATCCTCGCTTTTGTCCGCCTGAGACAAGATTTTACTATGACCTCGATGTACCATAGTAGGTTTCAGTTGCATACCACTTTTAAATGTTGCCTTCAGCCATCTTATTTATCTCATACCCATCTGGTAATGGTTTTAATGAAAATAGTTACAAGCCATCTTCCAATCAAAGAACACACTACAACCATCCATCATTTCGTTATGAAATGAAACTTCAACGAGAAGATTTCACATTCTATTGGAGCTCATCAGTGGTCCACTTGGTACGGCCAAGTAGATACACTCTTCAATGCCATCTCAGCAGCCGATGTATAGCTCTTGAAAATGACTTGTAAAACCTTTTCAAACCGAGTATCTCAATTTAAAAACACAATCAAATGAAACCCCACCCCACTATGCAGTCTCTTGTGGCGGCAGACAGTCAGTCAAACCCGCATGCATATGCACATGCACATTGCACATGTTAGTGTGCGCGTTCGCATCATTCATCGTTTCTCGAAAAAGAAAGCCTTGCGTTAGCCTGGCATCCGTTCGTTAATGTCATGGAATTAAATTAATTAAAATGACAGAGGACATACAAAAAAAACGAACAGAACTAAAGTAAACTGAAATTCCATGCGGCCTCATTGCTTTATGTGACACAAGCACTATTCACAAAGGCGCAAGAGAGAGCTGGAATTCTAAAGAGACAACTCTGTCATGATGAGCCAACCCAGCACTCCTTTTCTTTATGAATGTCATATTTAGTGTGATGATGTTGCGATGACTAGAACTTACTTGCAGACCTCGGGCAAAGGAAGAATGTGCATCGGCCCTGCCGTAGGTCAAATTTTTTGTATTACATCATCTAAAGTTGCCATTTCATTGCAATCTAAATAAGGTAATGTACACTTTGACGCGGGATGAGGGTTGTAGGGGTAAGACCACCACATTTTTAATTTATCAGTTCCGCATCGAGTTCACGATTATGCGGTTAACACGAAACAATCGTTCCGCAGGAATCAATTGCCTGCCTTGTTGGGAATTTATCGATTAATAAAATAATGTTCGACTATGAATAAAAAACGACAAACAATTTCAGGTATTTTTAATTATTTATTTAACCAAATGTAACGATTTTTTATTTTCAATAAATACCTACACTGCATCCGAAAATGTCAACATTCCGTGAATGTCATTTACAATGGAAACCTTTTGTTTGGTACTTCACATTAACGGCTTTCCAATACGGTTTTGTAAACAAAAATAAATTGTAGTGGACATATCTGTAGTCTCTAACATTTCCCCACGGAAATAGACTAAGTCCATATGTCAATCTCTGCAAATTTAAAACTCATTTAGCGTGATGTTGACAATGGGACTCTGTGATCAACTGTCAAATGTCTAATAAACAAAAAAACATTAGCCCCGGATTTATAAGCGCTGATTAGCTAATCAATGCCTAAGATAACAGTTTTTGCAATAAGATATACTCGCGCAAATGCCAAAAGTTAGTAACTGATTAGCTAATCCGTGGTTGGTAACACCGGGGTAGGTCTTCAAATCTTGATTTTTGCATACATAAATAAGTAAGTTCTCAATTTTAATGGAGTGGGGATCAATTCTCTCAGAGAGATGCAAATCTGCGAACAACTAAGAAGTAATGACGGATGTCAAAACAAACGACTTGTCCTTTTCAAACAGCTACTGACAGTTTACTAATTCTTACCAACAGACATTTCTGAAGTATATTTGATGTCTTCTGTCATAAGCTCTCTCCCTTTGCAATTTTTTGCTTGGGGGAATAAGTAAAAACTTGTAAACCGCCAGTGGCATCATACGTTCTGCCATTAATCTTTAATTGAGTTAAACAAATTTAATCAGTTGATAGGATTTAGTGTGATTAAAAAAAGATTTAATACTTCTATCCTGCTCTGGAGTTTGTTAAATTTTGATCCAGTGGCTAAATTTTGACGTTTGGTAAACCTACCTAGGACTGAGAGAGAATGATCTGCTTTATATCACCAGCACATTCAAAATATTTTGTTTGTTTATGTGGAACATTATAACAGTACGAAAGTTGTTATTTAAAAGACACAATTACCAGTTCATTTCCAGTAGTGTCTTTAATTGACACAATTTCGTTTGTCTTTTTCGAAATCAACATTAATGACAGATAGCTCTAGTCAATAAAAAGACCGCCATTTCAACTTGCACGATCATTTCGGAACTAGCGGCTATTGTGAATAAAGTTTTCCTAGCTGTCAAAGTCGTCGATGGATTTTTGTGTGCTGAGTTGGAGCTGCACACACTAGATTAGGAAGAAAGGCGAAGGAGGCGAAACGAAATTGATTTTGGATACAATTTTTCCCAGAACCGAGGTATATAGGATATTAGCGAAACATTACAACACGGAGCCAACTTTTTTTTTTAATGAGGAAAACGCATGACAAAAAGTGACTTAAACTTAACTTTAAAATGTAAAACCATTCATACTGTCAAAAGCGATTTAATATGGAAAGACTGCAACTGCAAGTGATCGCCAAATCCTTTGCAGAATGCGTTTTCCTCAACCTCTGGATTGACGCTTTAACACCAGCATTTGATTTCGAAAAAAACAATACCGAGGATGTCAACAAGACAAGAGAGCTAAAGGGTGATCCAAGTAGAGATACTTTTTTCAATAGCCTTTTTTGACAGATCACGTGTGAGTCATGTCATGCTGTCATGTTATTTTTGTTTAGTATTGTTTGGCATTTCATAATGGAAAGACTTAAGCGTGAACAACGTTTACAAATTGTTCAACTTTATTATGACAATTCACGTTCTGTGAGGAATGTGTTTCGTGCACTTCGCTCAACTTTTGGTCAACATAATCGGCCTACTGAGCGTACTATTCGCAACACCATCACCCATTTTGAGACCCAGCATTCATTTTTGGATAATAAACTTTTTTAGACTTTTTCCTGTAGGGATATGTAAAATCAAAACCTTATGCCGACAAACCCGCTTCGATTCAGGCCTTGGAGGAAAACATCACGCGTGTCATTCGCCCGTTACCAGTCGAAATGCTCGAACGAGTGATCGAAAATTGGACTCAACGGATGGACCATCTGCGACGTAGCAACGGCCAACATTTGATAGACATAACCTTCAAAAAATAAATGCCAAAGAATGTTCTTTCAAATGATAATAAACATTCTCCATTAAATTTGAATTTTCTGTGTTTTTTTTCATTAAAAAAGTAGGGAACCTCGAAATGGATCACCCTTTACAATGCAAAGAAAGAGGGATGACCACCGGTAGTTCAGAAAAAAATGCAGAAAGATCTAGGAAAGATGTTCTAAAGTTTAATTAAAGTGTAAAACGTCGAAGTCAGGAATACGAATCGTGAACAAAATCCTTCCGATATGAACGAGGAAATATCGTAGTTAAGACACAGTTGATGCTCAGAATATGGAGGAATTAATTCTGCAGACCCTTAAACGTGAACAACGAGATATACCCCTCTGTCACACAGAACGAACCATTCAACAACGGTGACGAAGAAGACCACCCCACCGAAGTGATGGGCAGAAATATCTTAATTTAAGCTTAATGTCAAAAAAATGACGGCATTCCCGCCGAGCTTTATAAAACCCGTGATTTGGTAAGTAACATTCACCAACTTATAAGAAGAATTTGGTAGTATGAGAGTATGCCAGAAGAATTGAATTTTAGCATCGTTTATGTGATTCACAAAATGGAGATCATCCGAACTGCGGCAACTACAGGGGCATATGTCTCCACAACATCGCCTATAAGATCCTATTTGCGGCACGATGCAACAACCTCATCAGCACTTATCATTATGACGAATTAAAATTTCTTTGTAATTAGGTAAAGTATTTCCACATACCTTTCAATTTCATTGGTACATGAACTGCCAAAAGACAGCTAATTTGTGGTATTTCCACGTGGCTTTTTGTATTATGACGCGAAAATGCATTTTGTCAATTGACTTAAGAAAATTAAAGACCCTGCATTATTATTTCATCCAAATAAATTCAACTATTTAGACACTTAAGACTTTTTTGAATTTTTGGACAAACTTGATATACAAGGTGGCGCAAAAGTAATCCTCCTATAAGAAAATGCTATAAATTTTGCGATTGGCCCCTAATGTCAGTTCTGTTTTGACATTTGTGTAGTAAACACATGCGAAATACACGTTAATAAACAATGTTACGCTACACTGCTCCAGAACGCGGAATATTGGTGACTATTTATTTGAGCAACAATCGGTCGGTGACTTTGCACAACGTGAATTTCGTCGCAGATTTCCTAGCCGTCCAACGCCTACTGGTGAAACACTGCGACGTTTAGCCGCTCGCCTCGAAGAGACTGGCACAACACGAGATGCTGCCAGGCGTGACAGACCCCGGAGTAGCCGTTCTGCAGAGAATATTGCTGCTGTAGCCGAAGATGTCATGGAAGCGCCGTCGACATCGACCAGACGACGTGCCACGCAAATGGGTATCAGTCGACGGTCTTTACAGCGAATTTTGGTACAAGATATGAAGATGTTTCCGTACAAAGTCCAGACGGTGCATCAGCTGTTAGCTGCTGACCGCCAATCGGGTCTAACATACGCTCAAGCCATCCTTAATCACCACCAAGAGGAAGATGATTTTTCATCAAAAATAATCATGAGTGATGAGGCCCATTTCCATCTTAGCGGGTACGTAAATAAGCAAAATTTACGCTTCTGGGGCACTGAAAATCCGCGTGTAACCAACGAATAGCCATTACACCCGCTCAAAGTCACTGTATGGTGTGCTGTTTTCGCTGGAGGAGTCATCGGACCTTTTTTCTTCGAAGACGTCGCGGGCCAAACGGTTACTGTGAATGGTGAGCGCTACAGAGCAACGATCAATGAGTTCTTTTTGCCGCAACTTGATGAATTGGGATTGGAAAACATGTGGTTCCAACAGGACGGTGCAACGGCATACATTGCACATGCCACAACCGATATGCTGAAGGATGCATTTCCCGGGCGCCTTATCTCACGTTTTGGCGATTTGCACCACCCAACAAGATCGCCTGATTTGACCGCTCCAGACTTCTTTTTGTGGGGCTTTGAAGTCGCGGGCTTATGTCAACAAGCCTCAGACTCTTGCAGCTCTTAAAGACAATATCCGTCAAGAATGTGAGGACCTATCGCCGGAAGTTTTGGCCAAAGTGATGGAAAATGCCATAAAAAGGGCTCAAATGAGAATCAACTGTGGCGGCGGCCATTTGCATGACATCATATTCTCGACTCGATGTAAAAAAAATTAAAAGACCAAATAAAAATAATCCACAAAAGAATCAAAGTTTTTCTTCTTTTTTTTTTTAATTTCAGCCAAAAAACATCGGAAGGTTATTTTTGCGCCACCTTGTATAAATCAATCAGATTTCGGCGACTGGAGAAATTTTGCAATGAGTATGTAATTAATTTTTTTTTTCAATGTTTACCATCATAATTAAAACGATTTAAAAGAATTTGTCGACATCTCGTTTTAGGTAAAATATTCCACAGACAAATGTCAATTATCACGTCCTAAATGTTCCATGTTTCGACATAAAACCCTTACTGCTTCTCACACAAATTACACCGTTTTTGACATTTGAATTTGAATTTGACATTTCTATTTGTTTTAGTGATAGATTTCTGAACATTCCCAATTCACTTGAATTGAATTGACCTGTCACTGAATTGACAAAGAACGCCCATCCCAGAAGTTTATATGAAAGCTAGAAACTCAAAATTCGAAACTTTAGTGGCAAGACATCGATTTTTCGTTTTTTAAAGAGAGCACACTGCCTCAATACATTTATAACTCTAAAAAAAACTTCTCTGACTACATCCTGCTTTGTATTGAATCTACATCATCATTCGATTTTGGTTAAGTGCAGGTTAGGAAGAATATCGGGGGTGGATAAATGTTGTCCTAGGACATTGGCCGGCCATGGTTTGCGATCGCAATCCTTCCTCATCTGATGACTTCAATACGTGTGATTAGCAAGGATCATGGGGGAGATTCAGATCAAGCTCTACTGCATATGGAGCCATATATGGACTTTAATTTTTCGGCGTCGATTGGAAGTACTACAGAATAGCTACGGGAAGTAAACCGTTATTGAGTGACTTTTTTATGGTTTTTTTTTTTTTTTATAATTTACACGTACTCAAGGGGTTATGATTACCCTTTTATATGTTACGGGCACATGCGCAAGTCTTTGACCAAAATTCGCCTAAGGGACGACCGGCTGATGGCTAATTGCGAGGCACGGCGGCTGGTCGATGTTTCCGGCGACAGCTCGACATCGTGTACTCATGGGGTTATGAATACCCTTTATATGTTACCATAGTACGAGCGTCTGAGAAGGGGAAGATAGAGAGGATAGGAAAGATTTTGGATGTAGTGGAGACTTAAACTCCATGGGTGGTGTCCGAACTAGCTTCGGCGAGTCACTTTTTCTTGTGTTCGTTAAATTTGAAGAAATTCAAGATGGTGTGCATACTTTGAGGTATTACACCGACCTAAAAAAAAACTAAATTCACACGACACATACACAAATGAAATATTGTGTATGTGTCGTGTGAATTTAGTTTTTTTTTGTACACAAGCGACGAAATAATCGCAATCATGTTCAAACGTGTGCATCGTCAATAAGTGGCAAGACTAAAGTGGAGATAAAATATTTATTTTGTGTTATTAGTGGGTATAATACGGAAATATAAATTTTTTTCTTTAAATATTAGATATTGGTGAGTGAAATATATTTATTTGTTTTTCAATTATTCATGTGCAGTTCATGGTAAAATGCATTATTTGCAATGTCCATATATGGCTCCTCATGCATTCACTGAAATATTTGCCAAATTTCGTGGTGCCACATTTGGCTTCTTATGCATGCAAACTAGATAATTAGGGTTTTGTGTTTTTTTGTACAGGTGAAGATTTCATGATTCCAACAAGGAGCTTTTACCCAAAACGGAGATTTTATACCATTCCTGGAGATGGAGAGCAAAGTGAAGACGAAATACTGGAATCAGAACCAGAAGATGAAGCAGCGGTCTATGCCTGGTCTACGATAAGCTATTCAAGGTCAGGCCACTTCTTAACAAAATAAGAGAGCGGCTACTATTAATACCGAAAGAGCAATACCTAGCTGTGGACAAGCAAACTATTCCAACTAAGTGCCGTCATCACCTAAAGCAATATAATCCAAAAAAGCCGCATAAATGGGGCTACAAAAATCTAGTTCTTAGCGGAGTATCAGGATTTAGTTACGACTTTGATCTTTTTGCGGGAGAGCAAAGTAATGTTATTCCAAATGGTGCTGAAGATCTTGGTGTAAGCGGGAATGTTGTGTCACGGCTAGTGTTTACAGTCCCAAGGGACAAAAATCATAAAACCTTTTTTGATAACTGGTTCAATAGCCCAAGGCTCCAAGTATATCTTACGAAAACGGGTCTTCTACCACTGGGAACTGTAAAGCTAAACAGAGTTCCAAATATAGATGTCCCATCCGAAAGGGAAAGGAAAAAGAAAGGACGCGGAAGCATTATCGAGAAAATGGCTAAGATCGATGGTGTCGACGTATGGTTTGTGTCCTGGTTCGACAACAAATTAGTCAATATGTTATCAACGTTCGTGGGAAGCAATCCTTTCACGAAAAAAAGGAGGTATTCCAGGAAAGAAAACAAATACATAGAGCTAGACTGTCCCAAGATAATAGACGTTTACAATAAATATATGGGAGGCGTCGATCTTTTGGATTCCATGCTCGGTTTGTGTCGAATTGATATAAGATCAAAAAATTGGTACGTGAAGATCTTTTTTCACTTCTTGGACATGTGTGTGTGGTCAATGCTTGGATATTGTGGCGTCGGAAGAACGACATTTACATGCCTCTTTTCGATTTTAAGTTGGCAGTATCGGAACACTTAAATAAGGTTGGTTAAAGTGTAAGCAAGAAGAGGGGTCGACCTGTTTCATGCTCGGGTACACCAACATGCCAGAAGAGAATCTCAAATTCGTGTTCTTCGACCCCAACGTCGTCATCTTCGCTGGCGAAAAAAGTAAAACAATCCATAGCTCGGCGTCATGATTTCCCAGTTAATGCTGTTCGTTTGGATTCAGTCGGGCATTTTCCGGAATGGCAACAATCAAGACAACAGTGTAAAAATGATTGTCAGTACAGGTCTTTTATATTCTGCACTAAATGCAAAGTAGGTACACCTATGCTTGAAAAAAGACCGAAATTGCTTTACTTCCTTCCACATGTAACTACCTATATTTTCTAATTAAAAATTTTCATGATTTTTCTTGTTTATTTGTGTATTTTAGCGCCTAAATAAAGTTTTTTTTTTTTAAAAAAACACTCTTTGTTTTAGGTGCATGAAACGCCCTATATGGCATGATTTTTTTAAGTTGAAAAATGACTTCCTACATATGACGCCATATATGGCGAAAGTATTTTTTTTTTAATTGACAATTTTTTAAAAAAAATTGTTTCCACATCTTCTAATTTATCGAAATAGAAAACAAAATTAGCAAAATTTTTTCTACTGGATCATAATGCATGCAGTAGAGGGTTAAGAATGGGTTTGGTAGAAGGCCAGACATGAAGTGTCGATTGTTTAAGGTCAGGTGTTGATGAAAAAAGAGATTTTAAGTCTCGCGGTACATATATTTATATGTGTTTCAAAAGAAGTAACAAATTTGAATGTTTCATTGAATAATTTGTTACGTTAAAAATAAATACGCCAACAAAAACTACTCTTCATTCCCATAACTCTCTCTTTTATTTTAGTCTTAGACCAATGCAAAGGAGGGCATGGTCCTATCAGTCACTCGAAAATCTAAAACTTGAGTACGTAGATATTTTTGAGTGTGATAGGAGGCTGCTTAAGAAAGTTATAGCCAAAGAGGACGACGGGGCCCATAAAATGACTTAAAACAAGTCTTCGAAGGCAAGGGTCTAAACGCATCGATGGGTAAGGCCTGCGCTATAGGCAATCAATCCCTTCACAACCTTAATACAAAGGCGACAGAAGCGACAGAGGACAACCTATGAACACAACGGAACGAGAAGCAAAGGATTGGGGTGAAAGGGTCTAAATACGCCCCTCTGGCAAAATCATAACTTTACACTGCAGGTTCGAAGGCCAAAAGACAGCGATTTCTTTTAACTCGATTAATGACGCAATAGATATTAAAACCCCCTCTCTACAACACACGAAACAAAATATATCGCTAGTAAAAAGGACAAACGGCACCGAGCCCAACCTTAATCATTCATCAACAGGGTAGACGGGCTCAGTTGAGCGATTTTTAGTGCGATGAACTGCCGCTCAGAAGGTCTGGGTTCTATTCCCAGTCGTAGCAACACCTAAAATGATTTTTCACTGGTCCTCCTCTCGTGAATATCTGCCAAATCATCGTCAATAACAACTTATCTGAAATTCGCCGTTCGGAGCCGGCATACAACAGGAGGTTCCTCCATCGTGCAAGAAGTACACACGCACACATGAATAGTTGTGAGAAAGCTTGGGTACGAAGGAGCCTGTTGCTCCAAAAATTTATATTTCTTAACAGGGTAGATTAACACCTACTTCAAAATCGATCCGCGAAACTACCAACTAACTGAGTTTTGAAAGCTGCAAAACAAATATAAATAAACGTCCTTTCCCAATTTTTGATTACTCAGCTTGCTTCCCCCAATACGTTACTAAAAATTTACTCAAAGAGTAAATCTTTTCCTTCTTGAAAAGACTAAATAAGTAAATAAAAGAAGCTCTCAGTGTCTCCACCATAGTTCCACATCAACTTCCCAAATCTCTAATACTTTGACTTTGACCTTTCGAAGTTTTATAAGCCAATTCTAAAGAGATGATCTGGCCATCTATACGCTACACGTGTTCATAATTAATGTTAAAACGTCTACACAATTTTACACGTCTGAATCATCAAATATAAATCTACGATAAATTAATTATTATTCAGATATCTAGAACAGAGCTGAAAACACAAATCCCAACCATGTTCCAAGAAGCGCCACTGCAACCAAAGCCTTTTCGGCGAACAACAATTTCATTAAATCGTACCCCAAAAACTCACTTAGTTCAATATTACAACAACACCCACGACCGCAAGCATATACAGTTATATGCCAAACCTCTAATAATAATCCAATTAGTTATCCATAACCATAATCAGATTCAAAATCCATTTGGACCTTTGCTGGTCTGATATCTAATTAATACACGCGCACATCATCAGTGAATGGGGAATTTCAGGCCAACCATGTAATCTGTGTTGTGGTGGGTAGTAGAAACAAAATCCTCCCCCTGTCACCACATGCCATATAAAACGAACTTTCCATATAGAAAAGAATAAAAAAAAAGGGGGAAATACACCTACAGTCGGATATCAAGAATTGCATAGAAATTTACATGCAACCAATTTCCAAATTAATGTCATTTATCCTCCCAATATACAATACTGGTACTACACACCCACCACTCGAGTCACATGCAATCGATTAAAACAACAACAAGAACGCTGTTACACTGAAACTACATTATACCGCACCATCTGCAGATAATATAATACATGTAATCAGTTGTCAAGGCACCCTGTGCGGAAGAAACGACACGTCGAACATACTCAAATTCAAAGCAAAAGTGGGTAAATGCCCTCGGGACACTCTTTGCCAGTTAGCCATTAATAGGGTTTTTCTCGTTTTTTTTTTCAATTCCATATAAAAGAGGAGAGTATTGCTCTCATGAAAAAATCACGAACTTAATACACATAATTTTTCAGGATGGAATATTTCTCCAGATAGTATAATTCCTCATGGAATTCTGCAAAATGCAAATTTCGTACGGATTTGTTTCAGGCCAAATTTCTTCGGACGGATTTGTAGCATTTATGATCAAATTCTGGACGAAATTATTTCTTCGGAAGGAATTTTTCAGAAAATAAAACTTTTTCGGAACTATCCCGCACGAATTTTTTGGGACGCAATCACTGGAAATACATTTCAGCGAACTGAATTCTTCTTAGTGTGATGAACTGCGGCGCAAGAAGATCTGGGTTCGATTCCCAGCCGTAGCAACATCTAAATGATTTTTCACGGGCCCTTCTCTCGTGATTGTCTGAAAAATCATCCGATTCGTATCAACTGTCAAGAAAAGCTTATCTCAAATTCGTCGTTCGGAGTCGGCATAAAACAGGAGGTCCCGCCATCGTGTAAATAAGTAAACACGCACAAATGAATGTTTGTGAGAAAGCTCCGCCATGTGTACTTACGAGCCTGTTGCACTTTATTTTTTTTTAATTCTTCCACACTT
This sequence comes from Rhingia rostrata, assembly GCA_949824845.1. Classification (NCBI taxonomy): domain Eukaryota; kingdom Metazoa; phylum Arthropoda; class Insecta; order Diptera; family Syrphidae; genus Rhingia; species Rhingia rostrata. Next base: position 41,844,518 of record OX463757.1, read on the forward strand.
AAGGGTAATTTTTGTGGAATAATTTCACCCGGAATTCTCCAACAAAAATCTTTCACGACTTTTCTAAAACGCATTGTGAGCGCACCAACTGCTCAAACAAAAGCAAACAGAGGCTCGTGAATGAGCAGGTTGCCATGGCTCAGAGGAATGCGTAGTTGACTGCTAAGCCAAACGCTGCGGGTTCAAGCCCCAGCTTCGGCAGCATTTGTTTTCTACGAAAATTGCCAGCTTAACTGAGGCCACCTGTGCGATAATGTGAGACAATATAAAACTATGTCTCCTCCTCTGTGCCACGTGTATGTTATATGTCTTTCCTTCTACGTATCTATCTGTCTCTCTCTGTTGTATTAATGTCTTGATCTGCCCCAGCCGATGGCCTCAGTCGCCAGTGCTGTTACGTGTCTGTAGTTCGTTGCATTCATGTGCGAAGTACTGTGATGTCCAAGTCCAAGTCCAAGGATCGTGAATGACTATGATGCAAATGACATTTGACATTTCTATTCGAACCGAAAGAATATGCTAAAACGTGTTGGAATTGTACGAACACCAACATTTTTAATAAGCTGTTCAAAAGTATGGTTGTTGTTGTGTTTGAAACATTTTACGATAGTTCGCATCATGGTCGTTCCAAAACGTCAAAAATTTCAAAGCATAATAATTGCAAAGCAGTGCAAAAAACATTCATAACATAGCATCAGAAAAGCAGTGTGCATTCACAATGCGAAGTTTTTTGAAGTTTCGCAATTCAGCCGAAATTTATTTGAACGTAATTCTGCCACTTGCAATTTTTACTGACGAAAATTTCTCCGTAAAAATTTTGTCAGGTCTGCATTTTATACGAACACAAACGCAAATCATCCTTCAAAATGCGACGTGGCCGTTGATGAAAGGAATGGCAACGATCTTCCAAAGTCCCGTGCTCAACAAAATTTGACTCAAAACGAGGAATAGTGCTGGTTGGTCACGATATTTCTCGAAAATATGCACGTTGAGTTAACACAACAAAGACACTTAGACAGTTAACAACGGCCACATTGTTGAAGCTACATCTGTCAATTGGCTGTCAATTATTTAATTTTTTTTTACCAAACCACGATCGACGATCGACATAGCGTTCAACAACATGTGCAAGTGCAAATGATGGAATTGCTTTAATTAAAATGCGTGTTTTGTTACGAAAACGTTTCAAGTGTTTCGCACATTTTACGGTCGCCATAATCATCCTACCAAGAGAAAGAGGACTGTTCGCAGTGTGGTGGATAATTTTAAGTCCACTGGTTCAGAAACTTTGACGAAACACAGGATCAGCAGAAGACATTGCCGCCCTCCGTGAGAGTTTGCAGGAGAACTCGAGGCAGTCGATTTCGCGTTGCTCACAAGAACTGGACCTTTCGCAGACCACAATTTGGCGAATTTTGCGTCATTACTTGACACTGCACATGTAAACAATTGGCCCAGATGCGAAGGTAAACGACGTATGTTCGCTTAATGTGTTCTGGAGCATTCGGAAATTGACACTTATTTTCATTTTCAGCGATGAGGCCTATTTCTAGATGAATGGGTACGTCAATAGACAACATTATTGAATTTGGGACGATATGAATCCCAGTTAAATCCAAAATGTATCCCGGAGAAAGTCACTGTTGGGTGTGAATTTTGGGCTGGTATGGCGGTGTCATTACCGTCAATGGCTAGCGCTATAGTTCGATGATTGCCAACATCTTTTGGACTAATTTGGATGATATGGACAGCAACGATATGTGTTTTCAACAAGACGCACGGCCGCACAAAGCCACATTAAAAATTCTGGATGAGTGATTACGTGGACTCCGTTAGGCTTTTTATTATAAGGATTTTCTGAAGTCGCAGCTTAAGGCGAATAAGCGACAAACTACAGCAGCACTCAAAAGCCAACATAATTCAAATCATCGGTGGAATTCAGACTGATTTATGTATCACAGTCATGTAAAATTGGACATTTCGGATGGGGGCCACACAGAGAATGATGCCCCAAATACTGGCATCATGTAAAATTGGACATTTCGGATGGGGGCCACACAGAGAATGATGCCCCAAATACTGGCATCGATAGGCCTATGAAACGGATAAAAAATTTCGATGACATCTCAAATGTTGGGTTAGAGTACGGAAATTTATAGACTTTCTGCTTTTTTTTTTAAATCCGCCCACTGCCACGACCCCCTTTCAGTTAAACGTTGGTTTTGACTGAACTTTAAAGAATTTTGAAAAAAAATGTCTTAACAGCCTATTTATACAATCCTATATCTATAGTTCGTCCATTCAACGTTGTTTGCCACGCCCACTTTTTGGAGGCGTTTTATTTAAAAACAAAACGTTTTTTAACACAGTTTTAAGAAATTTAAAAAAAAAATGTTTCAATGAAAATTATTCAATTATAATATTATGATCCATTCACCTTTACAACATTTTAACCTACGCCCACTTTTTGGGGTCATTATCCTAAAAAAAAAGATTTATAAAGCCTATCCCATTGCATATCCATAGAAAAACGTCGTTTTTTGTCGAACCATAAAATATTTAGATATGCCGCCTGAACAAGATTTATTTAATTTTCAGCAACGCCCACTTAAGGGGGACACTTATAATTAGAATAGGATGGTATAGGATATTCAAAGATCCACCCAATGGATTGAAGCATTCTCCTATGTGTTTGTTTAAATTTAGAGATAGGGAGTGCTTAATAAAAGACCTTTTCTATAAAAACGTGCATTAGGAAATATTAGAAACTTCAAAAACCGAAAGAAATTTTTAAATCGTCAAAGGATTCGGTCGATACAGGCGGCTACAAGTGTCCTTATTTTTATAATCAAAGAGAAATTTTTTTCAGAGTTTCAGCGTAAAGATCTGAAAGCCAAGTTTAAAAAATATATTTTTTTAATTGAGCTTGCAAAAAGGACATTTGTATGATAACTAAAGGGTGTTTTTCTTTTAGAAGTATAGAACTTCAAATTTTAATGAAACACAAGAAAATCGTTTTAATGTCCATCAATTTGGTTTATTGGAAGGATAATATTATGCCATTAATGTGAGTGGCCGCCGCGGCTGGTTTGAATAAAGCCAAGTCTAGAGGACCAATTTTCAACCACTTTTTCGAGCATTTGGGGCCGTATATCGGCAATAACGCCACGAATGTTGGCTTCGAAGTCCCCTAACGTTTCTGGTTTGTTGGCGTTGACGAGCGACTTCACATATCCCCAAAGAAAATAATCAAATGTTGTCAAATCACACGATCTTGGTGGCCAATTGACAGGTCCATTCCGCGAAATTATGCGCTCATCGAATGTTTCCTTCAATAAATCGATTGTGGCGTGCGCTGGGTGGCATGTAGCGCCGTCTTGTTGGAACCACATTTCATCCACATTCATGCCATCCAATTCGGGAACAAAATAGTCAGTTATCATGGCTCTATACCGGTCTCTATTAACGGTAAATGACTCTCCAGCATCATTTTGGAAGAAATATGGCCCAATGACTCCACCAGCCCATAGAGCACACCGAACAGTCAGTTTTTGTGGATGTAATGGCGTCTCAAGGGTCTCATGTGGATGCTCTTCACTCCAAATGCGGCAATTTTGCTTGTTGACGTAGTCATTCAACCAGAAATGAGCCTCATCACTGAACAAAATTTTGTGATGAAAATCAGCATCGAGATCGATCTCATTTTCGGCTCATACACCAAATTCACGACGCATTGCATGGTCTCGCGGCTTTAATTCTTGCAGAAGCTGGATCTTCTTAGGTCGTATGTCAAGATTTTTGTGCAAAATCTTCCATAAAGTTGATGGACAAAGCTGCAATTGCAGTGCACGGTGGCGAATCGATTCATTCGGGTCCTCGGCAATTGTTTCTTCGGTGCGCACTATTCGAGGTCTCTGCGGATGCGTATTATCCCATAGAGTAAACGTAGTTCGAAAAAGATCCATGGTTAATCGAATTAATTGCTCTGATGGACGATTATGTCGACCATAAAATGGACGGAGCCTGCGGTAAACTTCGCCAACTGAACCATTATTTTCGAAATAAATTTGCACGATTTGCAAGCTTTGTTAATTTGTCAACCTGTTTATGGTGAAATGGCAAACCAAATTGAACATAAATGACATTAGAGTTGCCCGATTTGACCGCAAAATGTCAGTTTTATCTCTATTCGAAAAACCAACCTCTAAAAAAAAAACACCCGTTATGATCCATCTATTTTAATATTGAAAATTTTAAAATGTTTGCAAAGCCGGTTGTGACTTTTAGTTGAGTTGTAAAAAAAAACCTTTAAAATTCTTTAGTCTAAACTCGAAGGAAATGTAATCATTGACTGTTTCTGAAACATTTACTGACAAAACTTGCCTACTTGCGGTTTAGAGAGAGAATTTTTATCAACACGCTATAGTCAAGCTGGAATGCAGCCAATAAAACGAAATTAGTACTTAAAAAAAAAAAAAAAATTGATTGGTTGTCAAATATTCTTTGCATTGCTTTTGAGGGAACAGATGAAAGGCATAATGTACCAAGTAAATCAAATAATTCTATAGGACAGCCAAGGAAATCCATAACTGAGGGCTCATCACTTACCAAAAAGCCACAAATTGTCTAAAGCTACCGAGGATGTCAGCACTGTTTATCTTTCAACAGCTTTGGTTGTAAAATTTAATAAGGATTATGAAAAACTCAAGGCCAATGTAACTAAAGCAATAGTTATCAAATGATAATCCTGTCAGAATTAAAAGAATAGGGGAGAGCATTCCCACTACTCCCATTAAAGCTTACACATTAGGCCTATTTCTTGATCTGGGGCTTACAAATGAAAAATACCGCATGGAACTAAGTTGCGAGTGTTCACAATGGAAACGATGAAATTATTTAAAATTGATGAGAAGAAACACACACGTACTCTTCATAAAATATTGGTGCATGAACGTGGAGTCTAATCGAGTATCAGTCAATACCAATTGGAAAATAGTCGGAGAAACTCAGAACTCTAAAAATAACGATTTCAAGAAGTATAGGTAAAAGCAACATGAAATACACGAAGACTTATTCCAGATGCTCGAAGCCTTAACCGACCCATTTATTTCTTCACTAAGACTTGCTTGAGCTGAAAGGGATAAAAAAGAACGATACTCTGAAGAAATGATAAGTTTTATAACGGATGATTTTTTTAGGCGTAGTTTTTTTTTAATATTGAATAAAACCCTTAAGTTGGCATCAAATATTCAAGTTGAAGTATTATTTTAATTTATGGATATGCCTTTGCCGTTTACGTTTTAAAGACAACTACATGTAAATGTTGTCCGCGGCTCCGTCTAAAAAGGTCGATTCGGAAGGTCCAATTTTGCGTCACTTTTTCTTTACGTTATCCTTTAAGGTTTCAATCGTGTTCAGGTTGTCCACATACACTAACGACTTTACATAACCCCACAAGAAATAATCAAGAGGCGTTAAAAATCGCATGATCTTGGCGTCCAACAACACAGGGCCATTTCGAGAGATAAGCTGCTCACCAAATTCATCCTTCAAAATTTCCATTGTTTCATGAGCTGTGTGGCATGTGGCAACGTCTTGATGAAGCCCCATGTCAACCTAGTTCAACTCAGCCAACTGGAGCAAAAAAAAAAGTCAGGTATCACGGCTCGATATCGTTCGCCTATGTTGGTACCGTTTCTTCCACAATCGTCTTTGAAGAAAAATGGACCGATGATGCCACTAGCCCATGAACCACACAAAACTGTCTAATTTTCGGGATGCATCAGTTATTCCTGTCTGGCATGTGGCTGTTCAGCACTCCAGATGCGAGATTTTTGCTTATTTCCGTATCCGTTGAGATAGAAATGAACCTCATCGCTGAACACAATTTTTCGATAAAACAGCGGATTTTCATGGAGCTGTTCTAAGGCCCATTCATTTAATAAAAATTAGACGCTGTTGTAGGTCATTCGGCTTCAATTCTTGCACAAGTTGAATTTTTTAGGCTTTCAAACCCGAATCGACACGTACAATTTTCCATGTGGTTGAGTAACACATGTCCAATTGCTGAGAACGGCGGCGAATTGACATGTCACGATCTTCATTAGCATTGGACGCTACGACTTCAATTTTCTCTTCGGTACGCACTGTACATATGCGAGTCGATGGTTTAATGTCCAACAAAGTAAATTTGGTGCGAAATTTGGTGATAACAGCACAAATTTTCGATTCACCAGGTCGATTATGATGACCATAATAACAAACCTTGCACATTTTTCACAGAGCACGAGTTTTGATAATAAATTTCAATAATTTGCAATCCTTGCTCGTTTGCAATCCTTGCTCTTTCCATGATTAAATGGCAGAGTATACTGAAAACGTTTCACTTTGACAAATGACGTCTGGACGCCATTATTAACCAGTGCTGCCAACCTGAAAAACTTAACTCTTAAAAAATCACCGGTTATAAAAAAAAAAAAAATTACTTACGACCCAGACGTGCACTTTATTATACTCTCCGACGAAGTGAAATCATGATAAATTTTGTAAATAAACCGCCATCAGTAAGGATGGGCGATAGGACTAGCACACGGGAAAAGGAAATGAACGACAAGCAAATCGAAGGATGGAAAACAACAAAAACGAAAAATAAAACGAGGAAACCCTCCTCTAATCCGATAAAGGAACGTTTACTTTACCCTCATCATAGGTTTGTATACAATACGCACACACAGATGCAAAGGGAAATGAAATCGAAAGGGCTATCCAAGAAGGATGATGCGGAATATTGATTGGCAGACAGTTGTTCACATGAAAACAGTTTCGCTTATCCGTAGATAGAATATCATGATGCGACCTTGACTTGAGACCCATCCGAAGACTCCTTTTTTGAGCTCGTACTACATACATACATAACGTGCAATTGTGGTGAGTGGCGTGAATGCCTTTCAAACACATGGTTTCGTTTTTTTTTTTTTTAATATTTTTGATAATTTTTGATACAGCTAGGTATATCTTAATGGAAGGGATATTTGCAGATAATTCGAAATAATTTCGAAAATATTTCTCACAATAGTTTGGGATTTTTTTTCGATTCGATTTTAGTATTTGTTTAGCTGAGGATAATTTACGTTTTTTTTTAAATGAATTAAATGGTCATTTGCAGAGATTCACATAATTGCGGACACCATTTTTCGCAACATAGTTGGGGATTTTTTTTTTTTTTTTGGGGGGGATTGAAGATTCTACTTAGCAGATACGCCACAATTGGAACTCACCAAGTTCAAAGCACAGATTTAAAGACAGGCAGCCGTATTTATAAAGAAATTTTAGATATTGTTTTACTTTAGAACCCCTCTAAGTATAACTTACATGCAAAACCGGTATCTATAATCGATTTTCACATTTACGCAGCGTTGCTTATAGGTCGCTTAATTAAAACACGATCGACTGCGTTTTAAAATAAAGTTTGACAGATCAGAGAATTTCCATATAAATATTTTTTTTTATATTTATTTTGAGTTTCTGTGTCGAAAAGTTAAAGAAAAATAACAAAAATGGACTCAAGCTAAATTTCTTTTGTAGCCCTCCTCTCGTGATGATCTGACAAATCATCCGGGTAGTATCCATTGTCATGAAAAGCTTAGCTCAACTTAGCCGTTCGGATTCGACATAAAACAGGAGGTCCCGCCATCACGCTAAGAAGTACACACGCGCACATGAATGGTTGTGAGAAAAAAAACAAACAGCTAGGCCCTGGGTACTAACGAGCCGGTTGCGCCATACATTTTTTGTTTTTTTTTTTAACTTCAAGATAAGATTGTGCAAAACTCATGAGCCAACACCAGAGGCTCAATTTTCCAAAAATCGGTACAACTACTAGCATACGCCGACGATATTGACATCATTGGTCGGACCAAACGTGATGTCATAGCCACGTTTGCTAGTATAGAGAAAGAAGCGGCAAAAATGGGTTTAGCAACAAATGAGGATAAGACTAAGTATATGCTGTCAACACGAAAGGACACACAACAAAAACGAATTGGAAAGAACGTCACTATTGGCAGTTATAACTTTGAGGTAATACGGGACTTTGTCTGTCGCGGCTGCGCTTTTAACTCTGATACCAACATCTCGTCAGAAATCAAACGAGGAATTACTCTTGCCAACCGCTGTTTCTTCGGGCTAAGAAGGAAATTAAGTAGTAAAGCCCTTACTCAAACTACTCAGGAGATCCTATATAAGACCCTGATCATCCCAGTCCTGCTCTACGGCGCGGATAAAGAAATCCTTGGTCGATTTGAGAGGAAAATTCTTCGAAAAATCTTCGGTCCCGTTTGCGTTGACGAGATATGGAGACGAAGACTCAACCAACAACTATACGAGCTGTACAGTGTCATGCCTCTGGTCAAAAAAAACTCCGGATTGGACGTTTAAGATGGCTAGGACATGTAGAACGAATGGACACCAATACTCCGGCTCGCAGAGTCTTCGATTCCCAGCCAGACGACGGACGCAGTAGAGGAAGACCTCGCCTTAAGTGGCGCGCACAAGTAGAAACCCATCTCAACCAACTTGGAGTGCTCAACTGGAGGTAGTTAGCTAAGGACCGGGCCAATTGGAGAGGCATGTTGGTTGAAGCCCGCAGGTTCATTCCGGACTGTAGTGCCACTTAAGTAAGTAAGAACTTCAAGCCAAATATTTCGAACAAAAGTATCGATTTTCTAATCCCAATATGGAAAAGCTTATCAACATTGTGCGATCCGATCTTGAAGGATCAGATAGGGGTTATCACATTTCTGTTGATCTCCAAGTGATGGCGGCATAAAGATTTTAGGGTCGAAATTAAGTTACTAAGTGTAATCTACTATCTCACTTCAATATAATTTTTTTAACAGGCCATTATACACTTTTAAGATGCAAGATGACAGAGCGGATATTAACGGGTTTAGTCAATCTACGTTATGTGGTATTTATCAGAGGGTTGCAAAGGCATTTGCCCCGAAGAGATCGCAATTTGTAGAAATCACAAAAACAGTGTCTGAGCAAATAAGAACATAAATGAAACAAAAGTTTGTATAAAATTTCACTTTTTGTACTAGATTTGTAAATTTTGACATTGACATCACAGTACTTCGCACATGAATGCAACCATCTACAGACACATAACAGCACTGGCGACTGAGGCCATCGGCTGGGACAGATCAAGACATTTATACAACAGAGAGAGACGGATAGATACATAGAAGGAAAGACATATGACATAAACCTACGTGGCACAGAGGAGGAGACATCGATTTATATTGTCTCATGTTATCGCACAGGTGGCCTCAGATAAGCTGGCAATTTTCGTAGAAAACAAATGCTGCCGAAGCTGGGGCTTGAACCCGCAGCGTTTGGTTTAGCAGTCAACTACGCATTCCTCTGAGCCATGGCCACCTGCCCTAGTACTTTCGACATTTGATTCTGACAGACCAAAGTAGCCTTGGTTTGCATGGGTACATTTTCGTCGAATTTCGACTATAGTTTCATTCGCAAAGACGATGGCATTAAGCCTTGATCTACTTTATCGGAGGGTGTAATTCTAACTAGCTTTTGCTTCCATTTCCAGACACAGCGCTACCGAACAATTCTTCACACGCTTCGGTCTGTAAAATAATCCATGAAGTATCAACTGGTAAGAAAATCTAATTACAACTCAGAGGTTCGGATTTAGCACAAGATTGGAGTTCCCGCCAACGTTGAAGAGTTATATGCACGGACACGTGAATGGTGGTGATAGAAGCCCTTTCCATTAAAATTGTATTTTTGAATTTATATTTAGATGGCTTGAATATTTTTCCGGTAGTAACTTAAATGACAGAGCTTAACTAAAATGGCCACTAGTATCCACTACGGGACGTTGCCGTTGGCCATTTAACTTATCAGCCACCATTCCAATTCCTGGAGCCACGGGAAAACCTATCTTGATAACTTAACGTTTTTTTTTGAAAAAATCATCGCTTAGTTAAGCAGCATTGAAAAATCGATTATAAATAAGAATTGAAGCAACGTTGCTTAGAGACAACGTAAATATTTAAGCCTGCTCAACTAAACAACCTCTAAGACACATTTTAACAAAATCTAATAAATACGGTTGAGGGAGTATATTATGAAAAAATTGGGTCTTACAATATCAACAAATCTGTTGAAAAGAGAAAATCACTCCATCCTGACTTTTTTTTTTACAAAAAACGGACGATCTGTACTATAGGGATAATGTAGTATTACACCGTCAGCTTCTGAAAAATTTCGCTATTCACTATTAATGTAATTAAAAAGCTCATCCATACTTGAAAACCCTTAAAACCGATAGCACTTTGATTTGGAGAAACAAATGGGATCCGAACTTTACGCTCGAAAGTCCGAATGCTCGATATACCACATTCGTAATTAAAAGCGCCGAGTGCTACATAATAAGCAAGAAATCGGAACGTGGTAGACATAGCTTTCAATGAACTTGGATCAGGTGTAGGTAAAATTAGGTTAAAACCTACACCTAGGTCAAAACCTGACCAAGAAATTAGGTCAAAACCTACACCTAGGTTTGTTTGGTTAGCTGAAGGGCTTTAAAAAGGTCCGTTGGGATATGTTTTATAAGTTAATTGATGATAACTTGTCTTTTCTTGTATTTTTGAATGAGTAGTCATATAAGGGCCGATTTAACTAAGGAGCTGTGTTGGTTGAACTCATGTTCACTCTCGCCTATAGGCGATAGGTCAAACGCATTAAGTAAAACCTTTCCTAGAATACTCTGACGATCGCGTTAACACACGACTTATAAAACATCGCTAAAATTTTCGTTAACAACTATAGTTTACGGACGATTCCCTTAAACGAACAATTACTATCTCATCACTATCACCAACTTCCTCGTTTTTCCTTCTGCCATTCCGTCAACAACAAAGGATAGGCAAAGCTTACACGATTAACGTCTCCATCATATCATATCTCCGTCTTTTAAACCTCAAAACATAGAACTTCTCTGACAACAAAGAAAGAAAAGGATAACATTACAACAAAGTCCTATTCTCCCACCTCCATCTAAGTTCAACAACATGCGAATGACTTTTGAAGGAAAAAATCTTCCTGCGTGCCCTAGCATTAAGATTATTGTCGCTCACCAAAATCCTCCCAGCAAGGATGAATAACGATTTCACAGCAGAAAAAAAGCAGAATAGGTCCTTCTCCGTAAGAGAACAATTTAAATGCGCACAACAGCACGATAGGGATGTGTGTTCTTCTAAAGCGAACGTAATTGTGGATGCGATACATACATTCGTTCTTTACATCAAATGATGTGCTTTTCATTTTTTTTTTTTTTTTGCCAAGTATAGTTGGCAACGCTAGTTGTGCGACATGGTCTATACAAGAACCGGTGGAATGCCGTCGTCGACGACGACAACCATGCCTGAGAAGACGTCGTAAACCGGAAATACACTGCGGCATATGAAGTTGCATGCAATTGTGCGGCCATGCCTACGAAACAAAAGAAGAAACTCCACAACGCTGCGCTTAAGAGTTTTCCTTTCAAATTTCATGTTAAATGCGACTAATTTGAGTGTTGACGTTGAACAACGAGCAAATGAGTGCTTAAGTAACGTAGCGTCTTAATTAGTTGGGGCGTTCTAAAATGTAAAAAATCCCCCGCCTTCGTGAAAGTTACACCCTTTCCATTGAGAAGGAAATTGGGCCAGTGACGTGCAGTTTGAATTTGCAATCATGTCGGTTCTGCAGCTGGTACGGAATGCTTCAAAAATAATGATGAAGCTTGAGAAAACCAAAACGAGGACATTCATTGGAAAGGAGGGTTCTTCTTGGATGTGTCACAGGCTTGGGAATGTAAAAGCTACATTGGTCCTTCGAATTTTAACCTAAAGTCAACGTGAGCTGGGAGCCTTTGAGTGGTATATCAAAAGCTTCTCAACAACGTTCGACACCTAAGGCTGTATAGTGCTCTTGGAGTGAGTGAGATGATTTTTTTTTTTTCAAATCAGTTGAAGGGAACTTTTAAATAAAGAGGCGAAAGTCGGCAATACTTTTCAATTTTCAAGAGCTGTTCCTAATTTCCCTACATCAGCAGCTGTTAGGAAGGATGTTACATACTTCAAAAAGTTCAATGCATTTGGCTACACACTTTATGTTCTTAAACAGAGATGGAAGGACCAGATACCTCATGATTCTTTAGCCTTACGAAAGGCGAACAGGTTTTTGCAAAAAATAAAAAGGAAACACATATAGGGTTATCGGGAATTCTTTTGCCCAAGAAAATTTTCCCATTAAGTAATGTAAATTCAGTAATAATTGATATCACTGATGTCTTTATTGCAAGATTGTAATTTTTAATAATCAAAGTACGAATGATACGACCTTGTTCGAGAACACTCCAAATAAAACCGTTTATTGCATCGTTGTTAATGATTCCATCATGTGTTGCATTTCGGTTGTTAGAAAGTTATCTTACCCTATGATATACAGAGGGGGCCATCTAGTGGTTTCAGTTTAAATCATAGCGCTGTCATTGTAAAAATAACTGACAGCTGTATTCCGCTCGAAATCATCCCTCCGCGGAACGAAATAAAAACGTTGGGAATATTTAAAATCGTTTTACTAATTGAGGACATGTACACATGCCAAAGAGCCAAAGAGTATAGAACTTCATAGAGTACGCATCACAGCTAAACATTTTGTAGCCGTTTCAGACACGAGCGGTAAGTGCGAAGGGAAATTTGGATGATCGTGTGCTTCGTCTATGCTGTTGTTTGATGTTGGGGGTAGCAATGTGAACACTGGGGTATCATTATCAGTACCCCACATAAAAAATTTACGTTGTATGAGATACGTAGTTTTAAACTCTTTGGTGTAGCCCAAGCGCAGTGCGTTATTTGAAAAGAAGTTTTGGCCGAAAGAATGTACCCATCGCGCCTGCTGTACGCAACTTTGTACAACAAGTTCGTGACACTAGTATGCTAGTAAATAACACTCATGGTGAACAGGCGAGAATGTCGCTGATGCAGTCGAGTGTGAGACTCATTTCACGAACATCAACTTGCCATAGATCAGAACAGCTCAATATAGCACGCCCCAGCCTGAGGAAAATTCTCCACAAAGATCTCGGATTACTCGCTTTCAAGGTCCAATTGACTCAGCAAGTGAAGGCGCACGACCATCCGCTTCATTATCGTTTGGCAGTTTGGGCCTTAGAGCAGGCTAAACTTGACGAAAAATCATCTTTTCTGACGAGGCGCATTTTCATCTCAGCGGCTATGTTAACAAACAAAAGTGCCGCATATGGGGCATCAACAGAGAGTGACAGTTTGGTGCGAATTGTGGAGTGGTGAGCGTTACAGAGCCATGTTGACAGACATTTTTTTCGAGAAATCGAAGACATCAATTTGGACGACCTCTGGTTCATGAAGGATGGAGCGCCATGCCACACAACTCATGACTAAATCGATCTTTTGCGCATCAAATTCACAAAACGTGATATCAGCCGTCTTAGTTATGCCAATTAGCCGCTTAAACCCTTTGGCTTTTTTGTGGGGAACCGTGAAAGACCGCTGCCAACATTCCGGCGTGTATGCAGTTTGAATTTGAGTAGGACGGGGCATGCTGACCACCCACCCCACACCGAAACCCCCTGCTTGTACAGTTGGATTTCGGATGGCTGCGAATTTTGGTGCTTGTACAGTTGGATTTCGGATGGCTGCGAATTTTGATACAATTTGGATGCTTTATGGTGGTTGGGCTTATTTCCATTTCGAAAAGGAAATAGCCCCCGCCGGGTTTATTTCTTTTTTGGAAATAGGAATAAGTCCCACGGCTGTTAATGCCATTTGCTTGTGGGGTTTGTTTTCTTTGCACGCATCCAAACTCGCACACGTTCAAACTTTGCATACACCAGACTTGAACATAATTCCAATTTCAAATGGCAATAACACCGCAGGTGTTAAAGCGGGGTTTATATCCATTTCAAATAAGAAATAAGTCCCGTGGGGTTATTTCCTTTTTTTGTGAATTAAGGCTTATGTCCGCAGGGGTTATCAAACTGAACCGTAAACATTGCATACACCCAAACTTGAATGGAATGCCAATTTCAATAACACCTGCGGGTGTTAATGCTTTATGGTGACAGCCCTTATTTCCATTTCGAAAGGGAAGTAATCCCCGCAGGGCTTATTTTCAGTTTTTTGGGGAGTTTAGCCTGGAGGGTTATTGAACTGCACCGCCAACTTCACATACAAATTCGGATGTGAGCTGAACCCACGACAGTTACACTTGAAACGTATTCAGAAAAATATAAAGGAGCTACGCTACGCGACTATTATAAGGCTTCAGTAAGCCCGGGCTGTTACTTTCTTCTTTCTCACTCTTTCTTCATGATCGTAGATATGATCATAGAAAACAAGAATCGGAACCATGTAAACATGTTTATAGGTGGTGGTAGGAGCATCTGACGACTTTTTTTTTTTTTTTTTGTACAGATGTCCTCACAACTGAGTGTCGGTTTGTATAGGCTGTCACAAAATGTACGGCACACTTGAGGTTTAAATTTCTTAATTGAAACACAAAGTACAAAAGGAGAAGGTTATGTATGATCAAAGATTATACAGCCATACAGAAGACGAACTGCATACAAGAACAATTGTTCTATGGCAGGTTTCACTGGCACAGCCCGCCATATAAAGGGTGATCCATTTCGAGGTTCCCTACTTTTTTAAAGAAAAAAAAACAGAAAATTCAAATTTAATGGAGAATGTTTATTATAATTTGAAAGAACATTCTTTGGCATTTATTTTTTGAAGATTATGTCTATCAAATGTTGGCCGTTGCTACGTCGCAGATGGTCCATCCGTTGAGTCCAATTTTCGATCACTCGTTCGAGCATTTCGACTGGTAACTGGCGAATGACACGCGTGATGTTTTCCTCCAAGGCCTGAATCGAAGCGGGTTCGTCGACATAAGCTTTTGACTTTACATATCCCCACAGGAAAAAGTCTAACGGTGTGATATCACACGATCTTGGTGGCCAATCGACCGGCCCAAAACGTGAAATTATATGCTCACCGAAATGTTCTCTCAATAAGTCCATTGATTGATGCGATGTGTGGGAAGTGGCGCCGTCTTGCTGAAACCAAATGTCGCCGAGATCACGAGCTTCAATTTCAGGCATCAAATAGTCGGTTATCATGGCACGATAACGATCGCCATTGACGGTTACGTTCGCACCGGCATAATTTTTAAAGAAATATGGACCGATGATTCCACCAGCCCACAAACCACACCAAACCGTTGTTTTTTCTGGATAAAGTGGCAGTTCTTCAATCTCTTCAGGTTGCTCTTCGTCCCAAATGCGGCAATTTTATTTGTTTACATACCCATTGAGCCAGAAAGGGCCTCATCGCTAAACAAAATTTGCCTCGAAAACGTCGGATCTTCTTGGAACTTTTCAAGAGCCCATAGAGCGAAGCGATGTCGCTTTGGAGGGTCGAGCGGCTTCAGTTGTTGCACAATCTGCATTTTGTAAGCTTTCAATTTAAGATCTTGACGTAAAATGCGCCAAGTCGTTCCATACGTCAGTCCGAGTTGCTGCGAACGGCGCCGAATCGACTCTGTACGGTCTTCGTGTACACTCTCAGCTACGGCCGCTATATTTTCTTCACAGCGTGCTGGACGTGGTCTATTCGGTCGAATATTATCCAAAAATGAATGCTGGGTCTCAAAATGGGTGATGGTGTTGCGAATAGTACGCTCAGTAGGCCGATTATGTTGACCATAAGTTGAGCGAAGTGCACGAAACACATTCCTCACAGAACGTGAATTTTCATAAAAAAGTTGAACAATTTGTAAACGTTGTTCACGCGTAAGTCTTTCCATTATGAAATGCCAAAAAATACCAAACAAAAATAACATGACAGCATGACACGACTCACACGTGATCTGTCAAAAAAGGCTATTGAAAAAAGTATCTCTACTTGGATCACCCGTTATTTGTGTCTCGTTTCTAATGTGTGCACGTGCAAACCGCCCGCCCGTACCTTGAAGCTGGTGAGAAAAAGTTTCTGTTTTTTGGTTCTCAATGCGTCACCTGTAAGGTTTTATAATCTTTGGTATGACATAGGTCATCGCACTCTTTTTTCCAAATTTTCCATGACCATTTTGCATAAACATGGATTTCGTTGGTGTGCCGTTGAATTCCCACTTTCAATGTTCGGGTGGCTGTTCGCTTGTTGGCATACCTCTTTGACTTAAGGTTTTCAGATCACTGAAACGACAAGGTACCTACGTAACTAAAAAAATGTCTCAGGGAGTAATTAAATAGTTTTACGGACTGTTTGCCATGTGCTTACTGCATACTACACTTTGTCCACGTCAATATTATTTAATTTCGGCAGAAAGAATTCGGTTCTCATGTCGCAATATCGAGAACTAAAAACAGTCACTACTTGACCATATCCTTCTTTAAAAAAAAAAGTGTAGACCAAAATCAGCAGGAAAAACGTTGACAACTGACACGTTGTGGATGCAATTGTTTTCGACAGTAACATGTGGACTCTAATAACCCCAAATGTGGCAATTTTAACGATTAAAAGAAGCCATCGAGGCGAAAACAGGCTTCAGTTCTTGTGTTGATTGAACTTTGTAAGAATTGAGGCGCAGATCTTGGTAAAGCAAAGTAAGGAGTAAAGGCTATAGAGAGCTTTTTAAAATTTTCATTCTTGTATTACGAAGTCTTCAAAGAACTAAACCCTTGGATTTGACCGAAAATAACAAACCACACTATAAATTGGAAAAGTAGGAATTCTCAGAGGGAAGTTACCTGCCAAACATTAATTACTCGTGATGAAACAATTGCTAGATAAGTCGAATACTTAGTTGCAATGCAAATACAAAAAGGGTGGTGGTTTTAGTAAGTAAAAATCTCACACTACCTTGAGCTCATCGTGTCTATGAAGATTTCCACCAGCCCGGCGAAGAAAAAAAGAAATTCTTATCAAAGATGCCGAATTGATGTTCCTGAATTTTAACCTAAACTAGCAGCCATAACATTTAAACGGCTTTTCTTAGACGGCCATTTATAGAGTCTCCCTGATAAAGTTAAATATCGATAACATCCATGAAAAATGTACTAGGCGCCAATTTTTCAGGAAACTACTTTTTTACTTGCCCTTATAATTTATGCAAGCGCCACGTTTTGGTCTCGGTTTGAGGTTTCTACAATTAATACAAAATAAACTATAGAAAAATAAAATGTACAGTATACTACAACTTACACAAATAATTACCTACACAGGCATTTTTTTCTGTCTAATGTAAAATTCTAAAAATGTCGCTTAATACATTTTCCCGAAAGATATCGATATGTAGGTACTCCAACCAATTTTTTTTTACGAAATTCGCAAATTCTAGTAGCTAAACTTTTATTATTTTTGAAATATTGTTCAACAATGAATACGTGGTGTACTTTTGTTAAGGTCCATAAATTTCACTCTTACTCAACTGTCAGCTGTTAAACCGTGTTTTTTGTATCTCAAAAAATGATGTTGTGTTCAAATCCGGTGTGAAATTCAGGACAAACTAATCCTAATATGAAAATTCAATAAGGAAGCTCACGAATATACATGCAGACCCATAAATACATTTTTCAATTAGATTTTGACATCAACCTGCCCGGCTTTAGAGATATACAACGAAGACTGCTTTAATAATCGCAATGAAATTACAACTACCAGACAAAGAACCAAAACATGATTCCTAATTACGAAACGAAAAGGGTTCTGCTCATATCCGGCAACAACATCCATAATTCTCATGATTACATTTTTTTTTTACTCATTTGTCCACCTTGCTAAGCTCTTTCTAATTTCTGTGTAGGACAGGCAAGGCATGAATAAGCAATTAGGTTGACTCATCACAACATCATGCGCATTAACTCCTAAGCATTATGAAACTGATTAAGCTCTTGTGACTGGCCCGCTGGCACAATATAACATAAATTACACAGAGCAATTCTAAGTGCCCGGCATGGCCCAGTTGTGGACATGAGAGTGCTGTAACTTCATCAATTATCTGCTTCAGCAGACCTCTGAATTGAGCAACATAACAACAACTCTAGATAAACAAACCGAAACTCGTGTCATTTACCTTTTTATTGTGTCTTCTCCCCACACATATGTTTCGGTTTTGTATATGTCAACGAAATGTCACGACATCATTACAACAACAATAACAATCATAACTATATAATCATCAAATTACATTAGGGTCCCATATGCACTGCAATGTGAGGATGAATCATTTACAGCCCCTCCGACTTCAGATGGCTTTAGTGAACGAACTGAACAACAACAAAAAAAAAATAATAAAACCCGTCCCACCACAATATATCACTGCAGCAGTGTAGGTCTACAACAGCTCTTCAGTTAATAGCTTTTCCATATCCACAGATACACCTATAAGGCATAAAGATACTCGTATACCAACGGCTGAGGTGCCCTCTTAATGCCATTAAATGAAACTGGATGAATCTATCCCAAGAGTGAAATTGCTATATCGACCCGTGTCATATCTTCTTCATGGACAGGCGGGCACCAAAGTGCACCACATCCCTGTATGCCAAGCTATAGTTCTGACGATAGTGTTTTAAGCCAACATTTTCAGCTTCCTCTCTCCGATCTATTCACGTTTTTACATTTTCCCCCATTTCCATTTTCCTCGTGCCATAAATATTTGATTAGAAGAAAATGTATAATTTCATAAATTCAAACTGGGTCAACCTCACAAGTGGACCGAAGGGGGCAGCAAGGAACCAACTTCTCTGGAAGCATCGTTATGTCGCAGTCGACGTCGTAACATGGGCGATGGGATTTAGATTCGTTTCAACAGGTTTTCACGGGACACCATCCATTTGCATATGTTTATTGGGGAGAACTGAAGCGGTGAGGTTGACTTTAGAGGGCGGCCCCTTAAATTGTCATTTCGTAAAATGATCTCAGATGCGGTTCTGCATAGTTTGGTACCATCCGATTTAAAGTTTGTCAATTACCCCAGATAGAGGGATGCTAAACACACTTGAAGTCCCCCTCCGCCTTTTTGGAATGCTTGCAGGCATATACACAAGGGTACATCAACGAAAATCCCTTAACTAACCCCCCTCCCAACCGACGCAAGTGTGCATCTTGAGTTAGAAACACATGCTGTGCTGACAATTAGGGTGAACTCTTGTCGAATTAGATTGTTTAGTGTTTCAAGTACCTCCACCCCCTTCCCGTGATGGAAGCCTTAGCAGTCTTCTTACAGAAACTCATTGGATTGTCAATGTCATTGGAACCGATCGATTAATCCATTTTTATGGACACACACGTCTGTGAATGGAGTTCTATAGCAGTCGACGTCTCGAAAACCCAAAGCAATAAAATGCCTTAACGGGGGTAGGTCAGAGACTACCAATAACGACCATTTTGCTCGCAGGCAAATTTATTAGCTTTATGGTCGTGCGGCAGAAGATTTGCCTTCACAAATTTACGGCAACGACAGCAATTGAATCAATTGTTGGACTTTATTTCGGGTCAGACAGGATGGAAGTCGTAAGAATTTGTAAAGGAACTCATTTCGTTTCATGGGACCATTTTGTGGATTGAAGGCATAAAAAAAGGCAACTTATGATGCAAAGATGGGCAAACCTGCAAAGTTCGGAAATGAGAGACCAGCAATCTAGACGAAAGACTACCAAAAAAAAACTTCGCAAACACTGAAAATTTGAATGAACTTTTAAGCATGTTTGCAACAAGACTTACCTCAGAAATACCCAACACAGTACATGAATGTGACACAACAACAACTTTTCATGGTCCAATGAAGAGCTCACAAAATTCTATATTTATGGTAGAAGTCACCATGCGCAAACTCGAAAATGTGCTAAGTTCACTTAACGAACAAAAAAAAACAGCAGGAATAGATGGCGTCGGACCACCTTAAGATGTAAAAAACATGCCAGTAAAATTATCCCCGGTTATAACAAAAAATAATAAGAAGGTGCCTGGGAAAGTCAAAGGTGCTCTCTTCGGTGAAGACCTCAGTTGTGCGCCCAATACACAAACGCTATCCTGAATTATAGACCAATTTCCATTTTGCCAGCGATAAATAAGGTACCTGAAGAAGTTGTCTCGAGGAGGCTATATACTTTCTGAGAAAAGAACAAACTACTGCAGGGGAATCAATTTGGATTCCAAAAAAAAAAAACATAAACAGATTGGTAGGAGATTTCACGAATAGGGTATATTGTAGCTTGGAAAAAGTACTGTTTCTAGATTTAAAAAAAAAAGCTTTTGATACCCTCAGCTACTTAAACATTTCTAGAAAAGTCGGTATACGAGAACCAATTATAAAATGGTTTGAAAGCTATCTTACTTGCTTGCTTAAGTGTAACGTAATGAACCTAGGCCTCAACCAACATGCCGGTCCTTAGCTAACTGCCTTCTGTTGCGCACTCCAAGTTGCTTGAGGTCGGTTTCTACTTGTGCGCGCCACTTAAGGCGAGGTCTTCTACTGTGTCCGACGTCTGGCTGCGAACCGAAGACTCTGCGACCCGGAGTATTGGTGTCCATTCGTTCTACCTGTCCCAGCCATATTAAACGTCCAATGCAGAGTTTTTTGACCAGGGGCATGTCGCTGTATACCCCGTATAGTTCTTGGTTGAATAATCGCCCGTCAACGCAAATTGGACCGAAGAATTTTCCTCTCGAATCGACCAATGATTTCTTTATCCGCTTCTGTGACGGTCCATACTTCAGTCATATAGGATCTCCATGGTAGTTCGAGTGAGGGCTTTACTACTGAAATGGTGCCTCTGGTGTTGGCTCCGGAGTTTTGCGCAATCTTCTCAAGAATCAAATTTAAGAAGTTACATGACAGCCTAAATCCTTTGTTAGTATCGAATGTGTCGTTTCCGACCCTGATGGAGCAACAAAATTTCTCCATCGTCAGCCTACACAAAATGAGGGCTCAGTGGCGCGATGGTTAGTGCGATGAACTGCCGCGCAGAAGGTCTGGGTTCGATTCCCGGCCGTAGCAACACCTTAATGATTTTTCACTGGCCCTCCTCTAGTGATGATCTGACAAGTCGTCCGAGTAGTATCAATTGCATTAAAAAAGTTTATCTCAACTTAGCCGTTGGGATTCGGCATAAAACAGGAGGTCCCGCCATCGTGCTAAGAAGTACACACGCACTCATGAATGGTTGTAAAAAAAAAGCTAGGCCCTGGGTTCTAACGAGCCTGTTGCGCCATAATTTTTTTTTTTTTTAGCCTATACAAACGGGCGAGTTTGGGCTTTATACCAAAACTATACTTGGCTACGTATGGTTCGTCTCTATAAATTCTGTCGAATTCAGCTTTGAAATCGATGAATAGGTGTTGGGAATCAATTTGGACTTCTTGGGTTTTTTTTTCAGTATATGCCGAAATGTGAAAATTTGATCGGTTGTGGACTTTCCTAGCCTAAAACTACATTTATAAGGGCCGATCAGGTTGTTGGTAAACGGATTCAGGCGTTCACATATTAAGGCAGATAGGACCTTGCAGGCGATTTTGAGGAGACTTATGTTTCTGAAGTTGCCGCAGTTCACAGGTTTGTTTTTTGTGGATCGGTCAACCCATGCTGAGGTTCCATTCTTGAGGCATACTTTCATCCGACCAGATTTGGCCTTAGAGTTGGTGGATGTTACTTTCCAAGTCATCTCCGCCGGCTTTATAAAGCTCAGCGGGAAGGCTGTAATATTCGGCAGCTTTATTAAGCTTGAGTTCATATATTGCCATCCTGACTTCAATTCGGTCAGGTGGTTGGCAGTTTTTCGCTGTCGTTGCCAATATTGAATTGTTGGTTCTGCCTGACAGCGGAATGTTGTTCGTCATCTCCATTTGACAGTCTGCAGAAGTGGTTCTTCCATATCCTCAGCATCGAATGTATCTCAACTACGATATTTCCTTTTCATCTCGCCAGGATTCTATTCGAGCCTTGTATCCTTGGCTTTTACGTTTTACACATTGGTAAAACTTGCGAACATCTTTCCTGGAGTGGCACCTCTCTATATCCTCGATCCCGCGCTTTTCTTCCTCTTTTTTCTTCTTTCTAAAAAGCCGGTGTTCTTCCCTTCTTCTCTTCCTATAGAGCTCAACAGCAGCTCTCGTCTTCACCTGCAGCTTAGCCTTGTAGGCCTCGTTCTTGGCTGCGAGCATCTGTCGGCATTCCTCAGCAAAACAAGGGGTTTCTTGCTGGTGGGCGCGAGAAAACTAGCACATCAGTCGCGGCTGATCTAATGGCATGTTGTCATCGTTGCCATTGTTCTTCGACATTCGATGCGGGTGGTATGGCGTTAATCGAGAGGGTAAGGGATACGCGTTGCGCGAAGGTCTTGGCGGTCTCTTGCGATTGCAGTCTTTCGACATTAAATTTTTAACAGTCTTTCTGGGTTGATCTTGCGTGTGGATATCCGCATTCTTACTCCTCCTCCTCCTCGGAATGTTCGGAGATTCAAAATACTGGATGCGTGCCGCTTGTCTATCGCTATGTGATCAATTTGATTGAACGTTCGTTGATCTGGAGACCGCCATGTTCCCTTATGGATGTCGAGGTGAGGAAACCGTGTGCTGGCTATAGTGGCATTTCATTCCGTAGCAAAGTCAATTACCCTAAGTCCGTTACCAGACGTGTTGTCGTGTAGGCCATGTTTTCCGACAATATTACAAAATATGCCTTCTCTTCCTACCTTTGAGTTACATTTTCCCAGCACGATTTTAACATCGTACTTCGGTAGTCGCTCATAAGTTTTGTCAAGAAGCTCGTAGACGCAATCTTTAGCTATATCATCTTTTTTCTTGGTCGGGACGTTAGCGCATATAAGGCTTATGTTGGCTAATTTGGCCTTGATACGGATTGTTACAATGCGTTTCGTTTAGCAGTGTCCTCAACAATTAAATCCGTCCTTTCCGAGGCTACCTAAAGAGAGAAAATCCAGTGTAGGAATCGGTGAATATTACATTGAACATGAGAACTCAATCTATGATTTTAATTTCATCGTTTATAGATTTTGTAAGTGTGATGTTAAACTTAATCTTCTATGTGCTTTTATGTCAAAAAAAAAGCAAACGCCCACAGTTGAGAAGCTTATCCCAGGATCATGTTCCATGGTCGGATACGTGGCACCAGTTTTAACACTAAATTCTTCTATTTCAACCATAATTCGTTGAGTGCCGTCAATTTGGTGAGTCTTTGTCCTTATAACACCGGCAAAGTTCCCCACAAACACAATGACTATTGTATATCCTTTCAAAAGACGCCATTCATACAATCCCCCATTAAAATGTGTGTTCAAAGTGGATCTAGATAAACAGTATCTATAAATAAAAGCCGAAAATACATTAGGCTTAGCTAAATCCGAGTCCTTTTAAAAAAGGAAATCTCTCACAAATTGAAAATAATTTTTCAAAACCCTTAAGCACACAAAAATAAAATTAATCGTGACATCCTTGACCGCAATGGCTAATACGTATCTGCTGGAAAACAAAACCAAATACATTTTGATCTGAAATGTGGTCATCAAATCTATATCGTGTCCCGGTTCGTCTTTTCCCATCACAATCGTCAATTAAATGGCAAATGGAAATGTTTCAAGATGTTGTCCTCCATTTGGTCATTTGTCAGAGCCGCCTTATGGAGGGTATTCTCATATTTAACTGTTTTGTGTTTATTGTTGTCGTTCACTTGGTATGCGTATGTTTGTCTTCTTCAAACGAGTATTGCCGACTTTTTCCATCATTTTCACGACTTTGTAATAATCGTCTTGGTCTTGTGCTCTTAAATACTTGGCCATTTTCAGTGCCTAATCGAATATCAGCTGGAATGATATTTCTGTACAATAATGAGAGGAGCCCTCTCTGTCACCATTGTTTCATAGGGAGGGGAGCGTAAAAGTCCACTTGAAACGTTCGAAAGTCATCTTTGTTTCCTCAGATATCTTAAGTACTTATGAGTATGCGGGTGTTTGGCCCCTTTATTCAAAACTAAACGTTTTGTATCGAGGCCCTTTTCAGGGCCCTCCTATGTTGTCTGTTTGAAATTTATTTTGCGGAAGTTAATTAGCATTTTTGATTGCTTCCAAGTGCTTACTATATTTCGTTCGATAAAATGCTGTGCGTGACCTAATTTATTTGAAAATATCTCTCAAAGCAGGGGAACGACGCACCAAAGCAGGGGGACGACGCACGCTGTAGGGTCGGTATAAGTGGGGTACTACTTGTTTTTATTAAAAACATGCCGAGCATCATTGGTTCTATTAGAGGGGCTGTCTTGATAGGATTGTGGGCGAAGAATGCGTGTTAATTGCTCGATGGTATTTGCCGGAACGAAGTTGGTTGGCAGTTGGCAGTGGTAGTTGGTTTAAAAGCTGGGAATCCAAACTTCTTTAAAATTACAAGGTTTGACAATCTTGAAAGTTAATTTCCATCAAGTCAATTGTTGTCAAAAAATCGTTTGTCAGTTCATTATACAAGGTGGGCCAAAAGAGATCACCCTATTGGAAGAGATCACCAATCTCAAATCTGTTTTGATATTTGTGGACTAGACAGATGTAGGATATTAGTGAACAAGCTATAGGTTGATACACTCCAGAAAAAACGCGGAATAATCGTGTCTATTTTTTGCGTAACAATTCGTTTGTAGTGTTGGCGCAGCTCGAAATCCGTCGCCGATTCCCGGTCGACCGACACCGACTGCGCAAACACTGCTCCGTTTGGCCACCAACATTGAAGAGTATGGGACCACACGAGACGTTGCCAAGATTGGCCAGCCCCGGGGCGCCCGCTGTGCCGACAATATCGCCGCTGTTGCCGAGGATGTCGAGCTGTCGCCGGAAACGTTGAATAGACGACGACCAGCCTTGCGATTGGCCATCAGCCGGTCGTCCTTAAGGCGAATTTTGGTCAAAGACTTGCGTATGTTCCCGTACAAAGTCCAGTCCTTGCAACAGCTGCTGCCTGTAGACCACCAAACGCGTGTAAACGATGCCCAAGCCATCCTCAATCTCGAGGACGAAGTGGACGATTTTTCGACCAAAATCATAATGAGCAACGAGGCTCATTTCCACCTCAGCGGGAACAAGCAAAACTATCGCTTCTGGGGCACAGAAAATCGACGAGTAATGCACAGGGAGCGATTACACCCGCTCAAAGTTACTGCATGGTGCGCTGTTCACGCAGGAGTCATCGGGCCATTTTTTTTTTTTTCGAGAACGTCGCTGGTCAAACCACAACAGTGGACGGTGCGCGCCATAGAGCCATGTCAACCGAGTTTTAAGCCACAATTGGACGAATTAGGACTTGAGGATATGTGGTTCCAACAGGACGGAGCACACACTGCACGAGCAATAACTGATATTCTGAAGGCGGTGACAACATCGGATGACTTCTTTTGGCCCACCTTGTATAACGGGCGATCTATTTTTTTTTTTTCAATAGCGTTGTTTTTACAGTTATAATTTATAAACTGGATTTCCTATATGACATTTGTGTTCAATATGCAAAATCCCATTTCATCATAAGTTGACTAACTCCGCACAATTTTGTCAACTTTCCCTGCCTAAGACGGTGTCCCATAGCTACCCTTGGGTAAGGTTGATCTATAAACTGATCCCCTCCGTTACAACTAGCACTAGTTGAATGAATAACCGCGAGTTTGTTTGAGGGTCCTTTTTTTAAGTGTGTTTTCAGCGTGTTTTTTAAAACTGAATTTGGTGAAAAAAATTGATATAGATGTAGATAGTCAATCTATATTATTTCATATCTATCTATATCTATATTATTTCAGGCAAAATTTTATTTGTATACTCTGGAGAGGAACTCTTAGGTGGCCATGCCAATTTAATTTTTTTTGTTTGCCTTATCTGAAGAAACAACGCCTACTGATGGTTTTTGGTCATGCAATGGTGTTCTATGAATCTGTATTCCAAGCAACGTGGACGGTCTGTCGGCAATATTCTTTGAGTTGATTGTTGAATGCTAATAGTCCTTCAAAATGTGCACCATGGTAGTTTCACTGACTTCAAAATGCTGAGCGATACGACACATTTGCGTTATCGGCAACACTCTCTCTTACTACTTCAACCAGCTGATTGGAAAGTCTTGGGCTTTGATGAACTGCATGTCGACGTTGAAAAGCGTGCCCTCATAGGCTTTTCCCATCTGATGCAATTAACACAATCATCTGCTAACTAAACAAAGATGATACATCTAATGAAACATATGTTCAACTATTCCAGGATGAATAATTTCCCTCCTTCAGGCCAAACAAACCATCAATATTGGTGATGACAGCGAAAACTACCAACCACCCGACTTAAGTGAAGTGAGTATAGCAATACTTCAACCCAAGCTCTAACCAGGAATGGAACATCCGTACCCACAATAAAATCAGATTTTCTGAACTGCGCCAACAACAGAGGCATACGTCTCCTCAACATCGCCTCAAAATCCCATCTGTCGTAATATGTGAACACCTGAAAGCGTTCACCAACAGCCTGATTGCTTTTATCAGTATGGTTTTAGGCCAGGAAAGTCCTCAACTGATAAAATCTTAAAACATCAGCAGATCTTTGAAAAAGCACAAGAAGTCAAAAGCCACCACTTATTCACCGATTTCAAAGCCGCATAGGATAACATTTAGAGAGACGAACTGTCATAGCGATGTCTAGTTGGGGTATACCGCCCAAACTCGTCCGTTTGTATAGGGTGACGATGGAGACTTCTCGCTACTCTTTTGTTGTCGGAAACGACATCACCGAAAAAGTATTTAGGCAAAGCGACGCACTATTATGTGACTTCTATAACATCTTTCTTGAGAGGATTGTGCAGAACTCCAGAGCCAACACCAGAGACACAATCTTCCATAAATCATTGGGCAGAATGAATGAGCTGTCACAGCCGCGTTTGCTAGTATTTAGAAAGAAGCGGGAAAAATAAGTTTCGCTCTAAATGATGGTAAGATCAAATGATACGCTGCCAATAAGAAAGGACACACAGCATCGACGAATTGGATAGAACTTCACACTTGACAGATGGAACATTGAGGTAATACCGGGACTATGTCCACCTTGGCTCCGCTATTAACTCTGACAAACGCAAACGAAGAATTACTCTTGCCAATAGCTGCTTCTTCGAGCTAAGATGGAATCCAGTAGTAAGCCCTCACACATCAGCTACTAAGTAGATCCTGTACAGTACCCGGATCATCAAAGTCCTGCTCTACGGCGCTAAAGCATGGAGCAAATCATAAGTGGATAAAGAAATGCTTGGTCGATTTGAGGGGAACATTCTTCGGACAATCTTCGGTCGCGTTTGAGTTGACGGGCTATGAAGACGAAGGTTCAACCACGAATTAAACGAACTGCAGTGGACTATTAAGATGAATAGAACATATAGAGCGAAGGGGCACCAATGCCCCGGCTCGCAGTATTTGTTTTGATTAGGCCAAGATCTCCACTTAAGTGGCGCGCACAAGTAGAAACGGTGCCGTGCCATAAAACCATATTTCAGGAGGCAGCATATCCCCCAACAAAAATTTTTTGGCGCAACAGGCTCGTTAGTACCCAGGGCGGGGATTTCTAACAACCAATAAACAAAGCTGATAAGAGCCCACAGTTATCACACCAAAGCTCAAGCTTAATCCTAATCTCCTGCGTTCAAGTTCACGAAACTCTATCGGGAATGTTGCGAGATAGTGCATTTTTTGCGCGCTCTACTTTCAATCAGATTCGACATTTTGAGTTATTTTGCGATTCGACAACCAAACGGGAAGCAGTGGATTATCATCTTGCTCGGGAATGGGCAATCCGCGCACTATGTACGCGTACGTATTTGTAAAAAGCCTCCTCTGGTTTCTAACGGTGTGCAAAGTGACGGAAGCAGCTAAGGCAATGCATTTCTCGCAGTCCTATCAGGGACATCTTAAAGTGATGATGAAAGCATTAGCTGATGACTTTTATGACCCGTGTGAGGATTTCTTTAAGCACTCGTGTGGATACTACGACACGGAGGTGGCACCAGTTGCATCATTCATGTACCACAAGGAAGCAGCTGTACGCTTCTTCGAGAACAATCGAGCAAATTTTTCAACAACCGGAGGATTATTGCTAAACGGTCTCTATGACTCATGCAAGCGCAAGATGTTGGATGTTTCTCAATGGAAGGAGGTTGAGTTCGCAAAGTGGCCGTTCCTACACTATCAATGGGAAGACGCTAGCATTAATGTAACCTGGCCTGAGTTCCTGTATTCTTTGACATATTCTTTGCACAGAATACAATCTATGTGAGCCCGGTTAATATCATGTGTCCAGCGTCTCAGGAGGAGATCAAGGCTATAAATAATGAGTCCGGTGACGAGTGTGGTCAGCAATCAAATTGCGGACATAATATCATCGGAGTTGTGGTACTTTTGCAAGAATCTAACGGAGTACGACAGTTCCCTTGATAAATCTAATCAAACCGATTATACGATGGAGTCCACGTTGTTTGCCAGTGTGTTCTTCACAACTCTGAACATCTCTACGGAGGAAGTGAAGTTGTCGCGAATAATACAAACTCGCAATGAACGCCTGGAGAAGATTCTAGCAGTGACAAGCCAAACTGAACCACGAATCGTAATCAATTTCATAATCTGGAAAATGATTGCGGCCCTCGAGTATGATGACTGTTTCCGTTTGGCAGGTGAGTTTGAGCCAATGCTGCTCTCCGAATACTGGAATTAGAATGTGTTTGAACCCAAGATTAGTAAAGATGTGGCTATGGCCAGCTTTATGTACCACACCAC
Organism: Rhingia rostrata; assembly: GCA_949824845.1. Classification (NCBI taxonomy): domain Eukaryota; kingdom Metazoa; phylum Arthropoda; class Insecta; order Diptera; family Syrphidae; genus Rhingia; species Rhingia rostrata. The sequence goes on from OX463757.1 coordinate 41,873,414, forward strand.
ACGATTTCAGAAGCGACGCAAAGATATAATGCTCGCTGAGGATTGGACATCGTTCCTCGATTAAAAGCTTCGCAAAAAAGACCTTAACCTCGACAGGATGATTAAATACTACGCCAGGAACTACCTTTCACCGGAGTTATTCCTATCTAACTATTCTAATCTAGAATAGTAAGCCATCACATCAACTACTAAGTAGATCCTATAAAATATCCTGATCATCAAAGTCCTGCTCTACGGCGCTAAAGCATGGCGTTTGAGTCGGGCTATGAAGACGAAGGTTCAACCACGAACTAAACGAACTGCAGTGGACTATTAAGATGACTAGAACATATAGAGCGAATGGGCACCAATGCCCCGGCTCGCAGTATTCGATTTTATTAGGCCAAGATCTCCACTTAAGTGGCGCGCACAAGTAGAAACGGTGCCGTGCCATAAAACCATATTTCAGGGGGCAGCAAATTCCCCAACAAAATACAAATTTTTGGCGCAACAGGCTCGTTAGTACCCAGGGCCGGGCTTTCTAACAACCAATCATGTGTGCGTATGTACTTCTTGCACGTTGGCGGGACCTCCTGTTTTATGCCGAATCCGAACGGCTAAGTTGAGATAAGCTTTTCTTGACAATTGATACTACTCGGATGATTTGTCAGATCATCACGAGAGGAGAGCCAGTGAAAAATCATTTAGGTGTTGCTACGGCTTGGAATCGAACCCAGACCTTCGCACCACTAAGACCGTCACACTTTTAAAGTTTGCATAAACCCTAATCAAACATTGAGCCCAAGCAGGGGGTTGCTATTCAATGTTTGCATACACCCAAACTCGCACTCGCGAGCACTCGAAATAAACATATGGTCATAGGGCTCAAATTCATATGGTCTTATGTCGGTTTTCGAGAGCGACATAAGGCCATACCCCAAAATATGACTTTATTACACTTAATGAAAGCGTCATAAGGCCATAGGGCATTATGTCACGGCAACCTCAACTTGAAGTGCGCAACTGGAGAAAGTTCGATGGGTACCGGGCTAATTGGAGAGGCATGTTGATTACGCCCAGCTTTATTCCGGACTGTAGTGTAACTTCAGTAAGTAGACTTCTTTTCAGAGCAGCATGAACAAATCTGAAACGTCACCTATCTTTCCTGAACGTTTTGAATGTGCTCCGCTTTTTTTGAAGCCCTAAAGAGAATGAGACCTGTAAAAAGAAAGAAAAGCAAATTTCTTTTGCAGCAGGTTTACTGATTATCTAAAATTCCAATTTAAACACCCCAATTAGATAGCTTGAAGCGCCTAAGCATTAAATAATTAAACACCCCAGGAGCCTTTCTCATTGGAAAGCCCCATTTTAGATTGGAACTCTAATAGAAGCCTAATTGTTTAAATTGATTTTCACCCCGTGTCGTCATTTTGCAAATAAATTTGTCTACCCCAACGCATTTCCAGAGGAATAATTTCAACCAATGCTTACCTCTAGCGGCGGATCTAACGGATAAACAGTGGTGTTAACGCATCCGTCAGTACTGAAATACAATTTTCTCGAACTGATGGATAAATATGGTGGGATTGCGTCAAATAAAATGAACAACTCATCATATCCAAACTGAAATAGAACGATGCTAAGACTTCACAAAAAAAAAAGCGGAATACACTCCGCATATACATCTAGAACCAGCCACCCTTCCGGATGCAATGGCACCCTCGCAAGATTATGCATGACATGAAAAGTACTCAGCTCAAATTGTCAACACGTCGAAAATCATGAATTTTCATATCCCGTACTCTAAAAAAAAAAAAATTGAAACGAAAACATGAAGCATATAGGGTGGCTGTGGTGAACGGTGACTCCTGCAGCATATGTACACAAGGGCGGATAACAAAATTTGATGCAAGCACCCCCACGGGGTTCGGAAATCCAACAGACGACGAAAGGTTGTTTTTGTCGAAAATAAAATTTAAAGAAACAAAAATCATAGCCTCAGGCTTCGGCATACAGTCGTCATTATCCAACACCACCATCATCACCACACCACCACTTCATTTAAGTCAAAAACAAATATTTACTCAAAGGAGCGCCATACAAAATTAGCGGAGCGACACTGGACTGGGTTATCTACTTTAAGGAAGTGAAGCAATCCTTGCAGTAATTAACGCCGTATACGACTGCAAAGCTATTTCATAATTTACTATCCGCTCGCAGGATAATGGCCTCCTTCTCGGCATGGTGACCCAAAATACAAAATTTATAAAAAAAATACCTGGCGGGTTCCTTTTTCGTTTTGAAAAGCACTCTCATAGCTAGAGCCTATAAATAAATCATTTGTCCCGTATTTTATTTGCGGTAAAGTGTTCGTGGGGTGGCCGGGCGGTCTTGATGATTATATTGACTTTAATGAGAACCGCCGGGGATATAGATAGATGTGGAGAAAGAGAGACCCAGAACGGCTGTAAAAAACATCTCCTTGTCGCTATGTCCCAATTTGCAAGACCTATTTTTAATCCAGGTGTAGGATGCGCAATGCATACACTCCTGCTGAATGGGTGGCGTGTGTGTTTATTTTTATTCGTGTACACCGGGATAAGGCCGGATGGGGGTGAGAATTACGTCTTCATTATCATTAGATGTTTACCGGTGGAGGCGCCGATGTAATTTCATTAATTGAATTAACCTAGCTAGGAGGGTGGGTTAGCATGGAGCCTATTTATATACATGGACATTGGGAGAGGCTTGACACAACGCTTGGGGACTTTAGAAGCGTTGATGGAGTTTGTTATGCTGACTACGTAGTCAGGTGGTTTGAAAATAATTAAATAGGTGGCGGACATCATGACCAGTTGGTTGGATCTATATACAGAACACATGCCAAATTAGGCTGAAGATTAAGATGAATAGACAAACTCAGCTTATAGTGGAAAATGTTGTAACAGGTGATAAATCAAGAGGTTTTTTCAAAAGAGGTTTTTTGACAGATGGGGCGTGAGTCGTGTGTTTTTAATTCTAAAAACAAGCCAATCAGAGTCTACGAAGGTAGACTCTAGGCTTTAACTTAACAATGCCCAGTGGCTGAAACTCTAACTACACCTCAAGTGTTTGGACTTGGACATTGGACATCACAGTACTTCGCACATGAATGCAACGAACTACAGACACGTAACAGCACTGGCGACTGAGGCCATCGGCTGGGACAGATCAAGACATTAATACAACAGAGAGATACAGATAGATACAAAGAAGGAAAGACATATAACATACACCTACGTGGCACAGAGGAGGAGACATAGATTAATATTGTCTCATATTATCGCACAGGTGGCCTCAGATAAGCTGGCGATTTTCGTAGAAAACAAATGCTGCCGAAGCTGGGGCTTGAACCCGCAACGTTTGGCTTAGCAGTCAACTACGCATTCCTCTGAGCCATGGCCACCTGCAACCTCAAGTGTTTATTTTGAACCTCTAAGTGGTAACCATCGGGTACTGTTCTACACATCCAACCGAATTTGACTTGCTAAACGATAAGTGCGAGTGCTGATAACAAGACGAAAAAACCGCAACGCCATAAACAGCCTGGTCGGAATGGCACGGAATGAATTCCCGGCTTGCTGTTCCAGGCGAAGCTAGATGATCTGCTTCGACATATTCGGACAACAGGTTGTCTAGGAATTTCAATGGTAAGTCAAGCCCCTTGATCAGAGATTGTGGCGGATGAACCGTAACGGCAGCGCTCAAACCCGTAGTGGATAACGATGGCTCCGTGTCCTAGGGGTATCTAATAAATTGGAACTGGCCCTCCAGGTTGGGGGTTGTGCTTTTGGGTTAACAACCCACCCATGGAAAAAAAAACTATTTGTTACGAAACAACCAATAGCCTCGGAAAGAACTGATTTTATTGTTCACGACCCTGCTAAATGAAAAATGGAGAACATCGTTTGTATTTCCACCTGGAATGTGAGAACATTTAACAGGAGAAGTGAAAGCGAAAAACTAGCAAAAGCAGAAATTACTGCCTTCCAGGATATACGATGGGATGGAAATGGGCCGTGCAAAAAGAGGATGAAAAACTGTGACATCTACTACGGACTTTGTTATAGTGAGCAGAAACAGCGACTATTCGGATGCGGATTTGTTACAAGTACCAGACTTAGGCAAGAAGTCTTATGTTTCCAAGACATTAGCGAACGCCTTGTAACAATTCTCATCAAGGCCAAATTCGCCAACATAAGCCCTATATGCGCTCACGCACCGACGAAGGAAAAAAGATTATATAACCAAACATTGATTTAACGAGCCATATGTCAACGCGACTATGCCAGCGCATAAATGCCCTTCCAGCCAAATCCCGGACAACCAGAGGACGCGACCACATGGACCGATTCTGCCGAGCAGGGTGCAATGTACCGGAGACGACGAACCACATCCTCTAGCATTGTCAACGTAACCAAGGAAGCAGAATCGAACGTCACAACAGTGTTGTGAAATTCCTCAAAAGGACTTTGGACCGGAAGGGGTTCGCCACACAGCTGGAGCCCCACGTTGCAACAAACGAAGGCCTCCGCAAACCGGACTTAGTTGCAACACTTGGAGAAAAGCGTGTGGTCATAGACGCGCAGGTAGTTACAGAAGGCAGGAGCCTTGACGAAGCACATCAACGTAAAAAGGACTATTACAACACCAATGAGATTCGTGACTTTTTCCTTCATAACACCACGGCACAGGAAGTAGAGGTGCTCACAGTTACACTGAACTTGCGTGGGATCTGGAGCGAGAGATCCGCAAGCGAGCTCCTCTCCCTGAATTTGATTCGACCAGGGGACTTAGCACTTATAAGCTGCAGAGTTGCTATCGGCGGTATAATAGCCTTTCGCCAGTTCAACAACTATTTAGCTCGCAGAGGCATAGGTAAGTGCTGTTTTTCCCTTTATTTTACCATCTGCTACCTCAAGAAGGTACAAATTCATCACGATGGGTCCCCCCGAGGACCCCAACGTCGTACCGAAGTAAGATGTTAAAACCGTGCCCTGAGATTTCAACGCAAACGTAGGAAGTTTGATGAGGAATCCCGACAGACGCTCGCAGCCAAGAACGAGGCCTGCAATGCTAAGCTGCATATAAAGACGAGAGCTAGCATTATGTTCTGTAGGGTGAAAAGAAGGAAAGAACACCTTTTTTCAAAAAGAAGACAAAAACTAAAACAAGAAAAGAGAAAAACATTCATCAATTTCAAAGCCGCATAAGACAGCATTTATAGAGACTGTCTGGATGACAATGGAGAATTCTCGCTGCTCCATCAGAGTCGGAAACGACCTGACCGACACATTCGATACCAAAAAAGGATTTAGGAAAGGCGATGCGCTGTCATGTAACTTCTTAAATCTGATTCTTGAGAGAGAGATTGTGCAGAGAGAGAGAGATAGATTGTGCAAAACTCCCAAGCCAACACCAGGGGTACAATATTTGCAAAAATCGGTGCAACTACTTATATACGCCGACAATATTGACATCATTGGTAGGACTCAACGTGATGTCAGAGCCACGTTTGCTAGTATAGAGAAGTTAGCGGCAAAAAAACATCGACGAATTGGACAGAACGTCACCATTGACAGATATAACTGTGAGGCAGTTCGGGACTTTGTCTACCTCTGTTCCGCTATCAACTCATCTCGTCAGAAGTTTACGAAGAATTACTCTTGCCAACCGCTGTTTCTGCGGTCTAAGAAGGGAATTCAAAAGCCCTTACTCAAACTACTCAGGAGATCCTATGTATGATCCTTATCATCCCAATCCTGTTCTACAGCACTGAAGCATGGACCGTATCAAAAGCGGGTGAAGAAATCTTTGGTCGATTCGAGAGGGAAATTCTTCGAAAAAAAACTTCGGCCCCACTTGCGGTGACTATGGGAACTTTACTAGCTGTACAGCGACATGATGGCTAGGACATGTAGAACGATTGGACACCAATACTCCGGCTTGCAGAGTTTTCGATTCCTAGCCAGACGTCGGACGCAGTAGAGGAAGACCTCGTCTTAAGTGGCGCGCACAAGTAGAAACCGATCTCATGCAACTTGGAGTGCGCAGTTAGCTAAGGACCGGGCTAAATTAAGAGGCATGTTGGTTGAGGCCCAGGTTTATTGACATTTCATCATGGAAAGCCTTACACCCGAGCAACGTATGCAAGTTCAGCAAATGGGTTTTCGAGAGACTTGCTGAAGACTGATTTCGACCAACATTTTGTTCAGCGATGAGGGCTGAAGACAGCTGAAGAACACTCGGAAGATGTTTAAGAGCTGTAGTTAACAAAAGAACAGTATAGTGGGATGGGTGGGATCATAGGTCCGTGCTTCTTCAAAAATGAGGCTGGCGCTATCGTTACTGTGATTGGGGCTCTATCTACTTTTTGCCTTAACTTGAAGCCTGAGATCTTGACAACATTTGGTTCCAACAAGACAGCGCTACTTGCCTCACAGCCCACAAAACAATGGACGTATTGAGATACAGTTTTGGTGAACAGATAATTTCACGTTTCGAACAAGTGAATCGGACAGCAATATCATGCGATATCACACCTTTAGAATTTTTCCTTTGGGGCTGGCTAAAGTCAAAGGTGTTTGTGGAATTCCCCAGCTACGATTGAAGCATTTGAGGCGAACATATATATTCGTCAGGATCACGCAAATATCACGGGTTTGATATGCGTGATATGCTCGAACGCGTCATCGAAAATTAGAACGTCCCTATGAACGAGTTATGGCGCAGTTGCGGCCAGAATTTGAAAGAGATTATCATCAAAAAGTGAATGTCAAGAATGGTTCTTTCGATTATTTATAAAGATTCCATGATACGTTTGAATTTATTGTGTTTTTTCGTATTAAAAAAAAGCTCTTGGTTTATCACCATTTGAATAGGTAGAAGTTTTAGTTTGGTAAGGTTACTGTAGCTCCTCCATACTTTGATCAAGAAAATGCCCGCTATGATAGCAGATTTCTATCCGTGTTGGTGGATTATAAAAAAAAAATCAGCCCGAGCGAGAAAATACTGCGGTTTTATACGATTCGGAGGATTTTAGCTTCGAGGTGTTCTTCCGAAAAGCTTTTCGGAATATTTCTTCGAAATTTTGTAACGCATGCCGGCGAATTTCGTTGAATGGCGTTCAGGTGAATTTTTCGTGAAATTTTTGACAGCTAAGTGCAATTCTTCTTCCGATTTCGTCCGACACAAATTCTTGGCGGAAATTTTTTACGAATTGTAGTGAAGTCATCGGAGGATTGGAATTTTAATCTCCGATGAAGTATGCGTTGCGGAAAATTGTCGGCTCCGACGGATTTACCTCGTTAGGGCAGAATTTAAACCGAGCTCTCTTCGAAGTGGGTGAGACTACCGATTATTTTGTTAGCTTGTCAGCCTAAGGAGTAGGCAACATTTGGAGTAATTTTCTACTATCATGCATCTTCTATCGACAGACAAGCGGTAATCAATGTCCTTAAACCAAAAATAGCTTACGAGGTTTCTCAGGTGCCATCTCTGGGCAACATATAATTAGGGCATGGTCTAGAAATTTCTCACAAACATTTATTTGTGCGTTTTTACTTCTTGCACGATTGTGGAACCTGCTGAATCCGAACGGCAGCCTTGAGATAAGCTTTTCGTTACAATAGATATTACTCAGATTATTTTACATTGATTGAAGTAGATATGTCGAAACGTCTTGTGAACCCTAACGATAAAATCCCAAACAAAAAATCGTTAAATACTAGTGCAACACGAACTTTTAATGCGAAAATGAAGGCTATTAACTAGATACATCTTAGTTTAGTCGCCGTAGACTAATACTGGATTATTTTGACTGGATACTTACGCCGACTTGTCCTAATTGTGGTTTTTAAAGCCAAATAAATGCTCAACACCGACTACTTTAATAATGGCTACCATTTCGATCCACAAGAACGTGTCAAATGAATAAAAGAAACATATTTGCTACCAAGACTTGCCGACAAAGACATACGGCCACCGCTCATTTGTGTTAAAAACCCATAAATACAAACTAATTTCCCTACATTGCAAGCCTGTTCTATAGTCTTCGAAAAACACAAAGAAACGAACAGCACACATCAAAGCGAACTATCTGCGAACAAAATACGAACAAAATTGAACTTCTCTTACCGATTTAGGTTAGCAAGTTGTGCAGCAATGGATGAGTCTGAAAAAAAACAAAAAAAAAAAAACAACAAGTTATCGATCTGTTCGTATCTGTGTGTGATAAGTAAAACTTATTCTTAAAGTTCCGTCTGTCCCGTAAATAACTCAATTCGAAAGCGAAAAACGGAACAGATCCAAATACAAAAAGAAGGAAACTTTAAGAACAGGAAGAAATCAACAAGGACTATCTATGGTTGTGATTAAATACATATACACATGCATATACACTTTTGTTAACTCATTCCAAAGTTGTAAATCCTTTTATGGGCAAAAGAAAACGAAATTTATCTATACACGACAAGACAGCAGTGTGGGATAGGAGAAGTGTTTTCTTTCAAGATACGAGTAGATGAAAGAGTTTCCCGTAGAAAAAGTGCTTCTCCTTCTTCCAATGAGGACGTCTTTGAAACTTTAAATGATATTAAAGATTTCAATGGAAAAAGAAAACACATCGATACACACTTACAGGATACACATCAAACGAGACACGACATGCGGAATGGCGTCTTTTCAGGAGAACGATGGTCGACAATTGTGTGAATTGAAGTGTTCGCACGTCCTCGCATAGATGGGAGAGTCGCTGAATAAATTTCAATGCTTTGGGGGCAGACCGAGGATGATTATTCCTAAATCGACAAAAAAAAATTAAAGAACTTGGAAAATCACAAGAATTTGCATGTTAGAGAGGAGTCGGAATTTAGAAAAGGATTTTTTGGAGGGATTTGCCAAAGGTGAGTAGGCATGGTGTTTGTAGGAAGTGGACTTTTTCTTTTTTTGGTCGACCAGGTTGGATTGAATGCCGATAAGAGGGACCATCCTGTCCCATATTTCAGAGCGCTTCGACACAAAGGCCAGTCAAATACCGATTAGGTTGGATTTGTGTAATTTAGGGAACTATAGGAGAGACAGTCATTCATAAAGGATGCGCCATCGTTTTTGGCGACATGAAAACATTAAATAACTTTGACATTTATTAACCGTGAGAAGACATGGTTTTGGAACGTCAATTCAGTAAAAAAAATGTTAACCATGAATTACTTCACGCCGAAACGGTGACGATGTTCATTGCAAATGGTCATGCAGTTAATACCAAGCGTTTCCGTTCCTGAAGTGTCAATGTTCTTAAGCACGCAGAAAGTAAAACGGATACGGCATCTTTTGAAAATATGACCAACAGTCTTGGATTGAGTTTTGAGTTAAATGAGACCGATTCCAGTGGTTTGATAGTCACTTGTCTAAAAAAAAACGAGATTAAGTGGCGCTTGATAAACCTATGCCTCAGTCAAGATGCCTCCAATTAGCTTCCAATTAGCTTAGGAAACAGCATCCAGTTGCACACTTCAAGTTGACTCACGTCGGTTTCTGCTTGCGCACGGCACTTAAGGTGAGGTTTTCCTTTACTACGTCCGAAGATTTTGCGTATTGGTGTCCTTTTGTTTTACATATCCCAGCAAACTAATATGTCAATACAACTTATTGCCGCAACAGGCTCGTTGGTACCCAGAGCCGAGCGATGGCGGGACCTCCTGTTTTATGCCGACTCCGAACGACGAAGTTAAGATAAACTTTCCTTGACAGTTGATACTACTCGGATGATTTGTCAAATTATCACGAGAGGAAGGCCAGTAAAAAAGCTTTTCAGGTATTGTAACGGCTGCGAATCGAACCCAAACCTTCTGCGCGGTAGTTAATCGCTCTATCCATCGCGCCACTGAGCCTCAATGCTCTTCCAACTGGAATAATTCTTAAATCTTCGTCATTATAGCCAGTCAAGGCAAAGGGGGAACGAAGACTTTTCGAAGACTTCTCACAAACACGACCAAGGATTTCTTCATCCGCTTTTAATACGGTCCACGCTTCAGCGCCGTAGGGCAAGATCGCGATGATCAGGGTCTTGTATAGGATTGCCTGAGTAGTTCGAGTGAGGGCTTTGCAACTTATTTATCTTCTTAGTCAGCGGTTTGCAAGAGTAATTCTTCTTTTAATTTCTCACGTTGTTGTTGGAGTTGATAACGGAGCCGAGGTAGACAAAGTCCCGTACGGCCGTACTACCTCAAAATGTTATTTGTCAATGGTGACGGTCTGTATACAATTCGTCGGTGTTGTGTGACCTTTCGTGTTGGGGTCTTAACGTTATTTACTGCTTTAACCCATTTTCGCCGCTTACTTCTGTTTACTAGCAAACGTGGCTATGACATCACGTTGAGTCCGAACAATGATGTCAATTCGTCGGCGTATGATAACATTTGCCCGAATTATAGAAAATGTTGCCTCTGGTGCTGGCTAGGAAAGTAGTTTTGCATAATCCTCCCAAGAATGAGAGTAAAGAAGTCATATGACATGGCGGAGTCACCTTGTCTGAATCCTTATTTTTCATATTTATATTTCATTTCATAAAAATTGTTCACATTAGTAAAAAAAATTCCCTAACTATACCCAAGAAAATTGATTTCTGCCCTAATTTGACCGAAATAAGCTTAACAAACGTGTGAGAGATGATTCAGCCAAATATCACTAGATTAGGAGGATGAAATATTTATGAGCGGTTTTTTGAGGCAAATACCCCATAGTGCGATGGCTATTTTCAGAAAACCATTTCCTCAGCGTCCTGTTTCAATAAGGGGAACCCTCTCATTCGAAATGGTCTCTAGCAGTTTTTTTTTTTCAAATTCGCGTTCATGCCAACGGTCTTAGGACCCTACAATACCTTAAAGCAAACATCCGGGCAAAAATCGAGTTATTTAGTATATTGGCAATGTGGAGTTTTATTGCGCTGTGAAAAAATAAATTTATGTTGTTACTGCACAAAGATTTTTTTAAATAACCGATGAAGATCTTTTGGTTCCCAACACACCTGACTATCATTAAAAAGCCAACAAATCATTGTCCTACAGAGCACCTTTCCCTGTGCCATTTATAGACTCCTAGTTACAAAAGTGATTCATGGGTGTGATCAATGAAATGACACCTTCAGATCCATTAAATCGGTGCCTTTATTCTGTTTCGCCATTAATATCATTTTATTTATTCAAATACAAGCGCCATCCTCGGATTACTCGACTTTCGTTGGAATCTTCGACTACCCATTTTGAGACGAAGGACCAAAAAGTGAAACACTTAGACCTTTAACCGCTCGCTTAAAAAACAGAAAAAAACATGTGACAGAAGAGGCAGCAGAAAGCTCCGTCGGCCTCATTCAGCCCAGGATATCGCTGCAGTAATTAAAGATATCAGAAAGGCTCCATCGACATCGACTAGATGACGCACCAATAGGCCATCCGACATTAATCCCTGGAGCGAATTTTAATAAAAGTCTTGAAGATGTTTCCATAAAAATCGCAGACAGTCAACCAGTTACCAAACTATGATGACGCTTTCCTGAGTTTCAACGACATTGAAGGCGACATTTTCTGTCGGAATTTATCATTGTACGCTAGGTCTTTCCAATTTTTAGGGCGCGCCGAGAATCCATGTATCATTCACGAATGGCTATTGCATATACCCAAGATTAGTACATGGTGCGTCATTTATTGTGGGTATAATTTGTTTGGGATGCCATTGGTAACAAGGTTTCTGTGACTAGGGAGCGATACGCAACCATGACCAAAATCTTTTTTGGCCTGAATTGTTCCCAACACACCTGACAACCATTAAAAAGCCAACAAATCATCGTTCTGAGCACATTTTCCCTGTGCCATTTATAGACTCCTAGTTACAAAAGTGATTCATTGGTGTGATCAATGAAATGACACCTTCAGATCCAATAAATCGGTGCCGTTATTCTGTTTCGCCATTAATTTCATTTCATTCAAATACAAGCGCCATCCTCGGATTACTCGACTTTCGTTGGAATCTTCGACTACCCATTTTGAGACGAAGGACCAAAAAGTTAGACCTTTAACCGCTCGCTTAAAAAACAGAAAAAAAACATGTGACAGAAGAGGCAGCAGAAAGCTCCGTCGGCCTCATTTAGCGCAGGATATCGCCGCAGTAATTAAAGATATCAGAAAGGCTCCATCGACATCGACTAGATGACGCACCAATAGGCCATCCGACATTCATCCCTGGAGCGAATTTTAGTAAAAGTCTTGAAGATGTTTCCATAAAAATCGCAGACAGTCAACCAGTTACTAAACTATGATGACGCTTTCCTGAGTTTCAACGACATTGAAGGCGACATTTTCTATCGGAATTTATCATTTTGTACGCTAGGTCTTTCCAATTTTTAGGGCGCGCCGAGAATCCATGTATCATTCACGAATGGCTATTGCATATACCCAAGATTAGTACATGGTGCGTCATTTATTGTGGGTATAATTTGTTTGGGATGCCATTGGTAACAAGGTTTCTGTGACTAGGGAGCGATACGCAACCATGACCAAAATCTTTTTTGGCCTGAATTGTTCCCAACACACCTGACAACCATTAAAAAGCCAACAAATCATAGTTCTGAGCACATTTTCCCTGTGCCATTTATAGACTCCTAGTTACAAAAGTGATTCATTGGTGTGATCAATGAAATGACACCTTCAGATCCATTAAATCGGTGCCGTTATTTTGTTTCGCCATTAATTTCATTTCATTCAAATACAAGCGCCATCCTCGCATTCCTCAACGTTCGTTGGAATTTTCGAATAGCCATATCGAGCCGAAGGGGACTACATAATCACATACATTCAAACAAGGCATACAGCAAGCTCCCCATCCATTGTTGCTTAATTGCAATTCATTTGCACCCTACTTTCATTCACTGCTGTAAATACCCCGAAAAAAAAGTCGTATTCCTTGTGTGACCCTCCGTAACGCCCTTCCAGGAGGATGAGAAAAATGGTTCCTTTGTACCGCTACTTCATTCCACTTAGCCTCCATTATTACTAAGTGAGAATCGCCGAAATGACTTTTACTTTTATTCCGACAACAATGTGGGTGGGTTATCGTATATTACAAAAAAAAAAAAGTCACAGATACTCTTCAAAAAAGGAAATCCAAACACACCTAGTAAGCATATGAATGATTGAAGTTTGAAGTACATCACATCTTTCGACCGACATTTTGGGCATGAAAAGAAAACGTCGTCCCCCCACTACAGCTGACACATATTTTCCTGTGTCAACCTTTGTCAAGAATTTGAGCTTCACAAACAAAAATAAGGACAACGTTTTCAGTTTTGTGCTTCTGCATCCTTGAGAATGAAAAAAAAAACTTTTTTTTTTTTTTCAAATTAAGGAATGGAAACTCGATTCGAATAAAAATAATTGAGTGATGAAGTACAAGTGAATTCTTGATGTCACTTCGGATATGTGTGTACGGGGGCTTCTGTAGGTAGGCTATTTTTGATTAAGAGGGTAGGCTGTTGAAAACAAAGCACAACATCCCCTCCCACCAGACATTCACAAGCAATTTGACAAGTTTGCCGTTAATTACACACGTGTCAGAAATCATTTTTTTTTTGTGTTGAAAGAACATTAATTACGCTCTGACACTGGAGCCTAAGTGAGCTAAAAACAAGGCTAATATAGTGAAACAACGGAGCAGGACTTGAAGGTTTTCAGTTAACAAAAAAATGTATTTCGTGTCAACGGATTTTAACGAGTTTAAGGAGGAGCAGGCAAGGCAGGATAAAGTATAAATTTACTTCGCAAATTAAACATAAGAGTTGAGAGTTTTAAAAGAAAGAAATTTCAGATGATAACGGGTGTTAAAAAAGATTTACAGAGGCAAAACAATAATTTAGTTTGACAGTCGATTTTTTTAAGCCACACAAACTGGCGACGAGCGACACGCTGACGAACAAAGTTGGCTTTGTCTACACGCTCATCTTTCGAATTTGGTAGCATACATCAAGCAGAGTCGATCTAATCTGTTCATCAGTATGTCCGTTCGTCATCAGTTCCTGAGCTATATTTTGAGAGTCAGGTGAATGATATGTTTTACAGGGTGATTTAAGGAGTGTTGGTATATCCCAAAATGTTAAAACAAATGGCGGCAACCTTTTTTTTGGTTTTTTTTAAAGAGAACTAATGTAATACGCACGTCGAAAAACCGGGAAATACTCTTGACAATTTTTATTCAGGCAAAATTGAATTTTGGCTTAGATTTTTCAGCAATCTTAGGCCAACTAGTTGAACGCTAAGGGCTTTAGACGATCGCTTTAAAAAAAAAACCGATAGAAGAGTCACCGGAAAGCTCCGAAGGCCTCATTCTGCTCAGGATAACGCTGCAGTAAATCAAGAGATGAGAGAGGCTCCATGGACATCGACTAGATGACGCACCAATAGACCATTCGACATTCATCTCTAAAGCGCGGCCATCAGAAATCCGTTCGGATCCTGTACATCCAAAAGCAAATGTACAAACGCATGCCCAAGCTATAGTATCCGATAACGATCGACAAAATATCTCATGATTGTAACTACAATCGTATTTTCGATTACTTCAGAACTTGAGGATACAAGTTAAACGAATAAACTTATTTTTGACAGGCTAGTTAAGCTGGAAAATAGTATTCGCAACAAACGTAGTCCACCTTCGTCATGTAAAGGGTGATCCATTTCGAGGTTCCCTACTTTTTTAAAGAAAAAAACACAGAAAATTCAAATTTAATGGAGAATGTTTGTTATCATTTAAAAGAACATTCTTTGGCATTTATTTTTTGAAGATTCTGTCTATCAAATGTTGGCCGTTGCTACGTCGCAGATGGTCCATCCGTTGAGTGCAATTTTCGATCACTCGTTCGAGCATTTCGACTGGTAACTGGCGAATGGCACGCGTGATGTTTTCCTCCAAGGTCTGAATCGAAGCGGGTTTGACTTTACATATTCCCACAGGAAAAAGTCTAACGGTGTGATATCACACGATCTTGGTGTGCTCACCGAAATGTGCTCTCAATAAGTCCATTGATTGATGCGATGTGTGGGAAGTGGCGCCGTCTTGCTGAAACCAAATGTCGCCGAGATCACGAGCTTCAATTTCAGGCATCAAATAGTCGGTTATCATGGCACGATAACGGTCGTCAATGACGGTTACGTTCGCACCGGCATAATTTTTAAAGAAATATGGACCGATGATTCCACCGGCCCACAAACCACACCAAACCGTTGTGTTTTTCTGGATGAAGTGGCAGTTCTAGTTTTTAAGCTATTTTTAGGTAGTTTTAATGAATTTTAAGTAGTTTAAGTTAGTCGATAAGTAGTTTTAATTAGCATGTAAGTTTAAATAAAATAAAAAAAAGGCAAGGAACCAAGTTTTTCAAAGTAGTTTTCTTGGTAAAAATCTTGGTGCGCAAAAGCTGCAGGACATACTTTGTCTTCGATTAAGGAATACACGTTAATTGGAGACAAAATCTATGTGCAGAGGAAGAGCATTGCATAACTTCACTTATCGGATCGATGTTATAATAAACGTCCCATCGTTTGGTCAAAGACACCAAAGTAAAGTAAAGCTTATATCAGCTCCTCATAAAAATATCAGACCTCATACAAAATGCTGGAAGGCGAATGGAGCGTGTGTTATTTCATCAAGAGATAAGGTTAGGTCAGATTGAAGTTAAGATTCGACACTAAATTCTTAGCCAGACTTGAGCATACATACCAGCCACAAACTCTGTTTTATAGACCCATTTCGCTCCTGCCGATAATATCTAAGGTGTTCGAGAAAACGATGCTAAAACGTTTACAACCAGTAATTGAAGAAAGACGCTTGATCCCAGATCATCAATTCGGCTTCCGGGTCAAACATTCCACAATCGATCAGGTTTATCGAATAACGAATGAAATTGAAAATAATCTAGAATTTAAAAAAGATTTGCTCTGCCGCTTTTCTCGACGTCTCACAAGCTTTCGACAAGGTATGGCACGAAGGTCTAAGGTATAAATTAAGGACAACCCTACCGACAAAATTATACAAAATACTGGGATCCTACCTTGAAAACAGACTGTTTCGTGTTTGACATGAGACTGAATACTCAGAATTCAAAGAAATCCACGCCGGTGTTCCGCAGGGAAGTGTTCTCGGACCAATCCTATTCTTGCTCTACACAAGAGATATACCACAAGATGAAGGGACCATCGTAGCAACGTTCGCAGACGATACGGCCATCCTCGCAATGGATGAGTCAGTCGAATCATCAACGGGAAAACTCCAACGGGCTCTTAACAAAGTATGTGAGTGGACAAAAACCTGGCGAATTGCACTTAACGAGACCAAGTCAACGCATGTCAATTTTACGTACAAAAAGATAAACAACTTACCTGCTTTCATTAACTCTGCATAAATACCATACGCAAATGAGGCAAAATATCTAGGAATGACTCTAGACGCAAAGCTTAAGTGGAAGCCACACGTTAAAAAAAAGCTGGACGAGCTCGCAATCAGACTCAGAGAAATGTATTGGCTACTTGGAAGATACTCGAAGCTAAGCATATTAAACAAACTGCTTCTGTATAAGCAAGTGCTAAAGCCTTGTTGGACATACGGTATACAGCTTTGGGGTTGTACCAAACCAAGCAATATTGCTATACTGCAAACATTCCAAAACAAAACCCTAAGAGCAATAGCGAATGCTCCATGGTATATTAGGAATAGTGATATTCAGAGAGATTTAGGAATTGCTACCGTGAGTAACAAACTTTGCTCGCAAACTTCGTACTCGTATATATGTTCATTGTAATAACGAAATAATCCGTACTCTGGACGTGACAAACCTTGAGCACCGGCTACAAAGAACAAGACCGTTCGACCTAGCGCCATAAGGAAAGACCGCATGTAATGACGGTATTAGTAGGTGAGTTCACTGGAATGCTTCCTAACGCGATTAATACTACAGAAGCGTAAACTACTTGTTAAGGATACTTAGTCGTAGTCACCACAAAAAAAAAAATGAAAAAATGAGAGGAAGAAATTCCATACTACTATGAGCACGCGCAGCCGGTTCTCATATTGCCTCTCTGAGGGGTGAAGTTTAGCCCGTAGGCATCTGACTGATACTAATGAAATTATCCGGCCCGAAAACATATGAGTCGGGCATAACCAATGGTACGGACCACTGGTATCCTATGAGGATTACTCACCTCCGGGCGCACACGAAAAAAAAAAAAAAAAAAAAAATTTTTATGAAACGCATACTATCCGAATGATGCTTTCCAAATGTCTGGGTGGGGAGGGGTTAAGAATAGCATTTCGCTATTCTAAACTATTTATCCTTCACTCTGAACAGCAACAAATTCTCGTTGATAACGATTTCAATACAAACATCTGCATAAGGGCCCAGTTATAGCTATCATTGAAAAACTTCATTGGAACACAGCACATGATGAAATTAAAATGTCACCCCATAGCTTCTCATAGGTATTATTGGAAAATTCCGTTTCAGTTCGGTGGAATGCCATTCATTACTTCACAAAAATAAATATTGATCTGTGAAAAATAAGAAGTGAATTTCAGCGAAAACTAAAATTAAAAATTAGAATATTTTTGGATAATCACGTTCTAAAATTGATAAGCTTTTATAAAAATCCCTGAAGATGTAAATGAAAATTTCCAATGACGGTTTTCAATGATAGCTATTACTGGACCCTTACTACCTTCTTCATCTCAGTTACTTTCCACCATCAACCAAATCACAGTCAATCGAAAACTACACTCTAACGGCTTTGAAATGCATTAAGCTCGCGTTATTTTACGACTTTTTATGTCTTATTTACGCAGAATCGATTTCGAATTTATCGACGGATAACATTGCGTCATGCACATCGCGTATGTATCTGCACAAAAAGTACCCTTGATGGCGACAACGAGAGCTCTTTTTTTTAGGGTAAATCTATCTCGCGTCGAGCACAGCAAAGGAGAGCCCCAACGACGTCGATGAGGAGGAGGAGACGAAGGAGAAGGATCAAATCAAAAACATAATATTTCACATGAGCTATACAATTCTGCCACAAAACACACACACATCTGTTGTATTTCTCACTTAAGCCAACATCCATCTTCATTGCGGTTATCTCTTTGGTTTATGTTCGTGCCGACTACCAGTATAATACACCGTGTGCGAAATTCGAAAACAATCACCTCAAGTCACGTGTTATCGATTATATCCTGTGAACTAACAGAAGGGAAGAATCCTTTGGCCACTCTGGGCACAAGCGTCTTTTGCACATAGTAAGTGTATATCCTTATTCCGGACGGAGGCGGCAGTAGAATGTTCGTCGACCCCGATGTTTGGCCGTTTCGACTGCATTCGTGTAAATTCCTTTACAAAATGTATCTTGTATACCTTAATATAGCCATGGATACATATGCTTTGAAGGGGTCGCGGCGATATCCTTTGTCTTTTGGCAAAACTTTTACTCGAGAGAAAAAAAAAATAACTTAAGGAGAAACATCGCCCTTTTCATTTCACTTTCGAACTATGTATCGAGGTACAAGTGGCAAGGAGCAAATATTTTTTTGAGGGGGAAATGATATACAAGTGGCGTGGGTTGAAATTTGTATGATGGGGAAAGGACACTTTTTCGGGGCTGCTTTAATATTTTTTTTCCATTTATCACAAGTGAGACAAACTTACGTATCTGCACTTCTTATGTGAGAACATTTAACATGAAACTCTTACATATCAGACATTACTGCCATCCAGGAAATACGATGGCATGGGAAAGGCAAAAAGGATAAAAAAAAACTGTGACATCTACCGCGGACCGTGTTATAGTGGGCAGAAACAGCATTAGATGAGCCTAGCCTTAGAAACTTAGCACATCAGTTGCGATGTGCTAGGTTTCTCGCGCCAACAAGCAATGCCGACAGATGCTCCCAGCCAAGAACGAGGCATACAGGGCTAAGCTGCAGTTGAAGACGAGCGCTCTACAGGCAAAGAAGAAGGGAAGAATACCAGCTTTTCAGAAAGAAGAAAAAAAGAGAAAGAAAAGCGCGCGATCGAGGATATAAAGAGGTTCCACTACAGGAAAAATGTTCTTTCGAACAGAATCCTGTAGAAATGAAAAAGGAAATATAGTAGTTGAGACAAAGTCGAGCTGAGGACTTGGAAGAACCACGTCTGCAGACGGTTAAATGCAGATGACGAACAACATTCTACTGTCAGGCAGAACGAACCATTTAACATTGGCAACGACAGCGAAAACTGCCAACCACCTGACCTAGGTGAAGTGAAGATGGCAATATCTGAACTGAAGCTTAATAAGGCTGCCGAATATTACGGCCTTCCCGCTGAGCTTTATAAAGCCGGCGGAGATGAGTAAGTAACATCCACCAACTCTAAGGCTAAGTCTGGTCGGATGAAAGTATGGCTCAAGAATGGAACCTCAGCATGGCTTGACCGATCCACAAAAAAACAAAACTGTGAACTGCGGCAACTTCAGAAACATAAGTCTCCTCAACATCGCCTGCAAGGTCCTATCTGCAGTAACATGTGAACGCCTGAAACCAATTACCAACAACCTGATCGGACCTTATCAGCTTGGTCAGGAAAGTCCACAACCGATCAAATATTCACACTTCGGCAGATCCTGAAAAAAAAACCCAAGAAGTCCAAATCGATACCCACCACCTATTCATCGATTTCAAAGCCGCATACGACAACATTTATAGAGACGAACTATACAGAGGCATGTCTAGTTTTGGTATACCGCCCAAACTCGTCCGTTTGTGTAGGATGACGATGGAGAATTCTCGCTGCTCCATCGAGGTCGGAAATGACCTCACCGACACATTCGATACCAAAAAAAGGATTTAGGCAAGGCGATGCACTGTCATGTGACTTCTTCTATCTGATTCTTGAGAGGATTGTGCAAAACTCCTGAGCCAACACCACAATTTTCCAAAAATCTGTACAACTACTAGCATACGCCGACGATATTGACATCATTGGTAGGACCCAACGTGATGTCATAGCCACGTTTGCTAGTATAGAGAAGGAAGCGGCAAAAATGTTTGTAGCAGTAAATGAGGGCAAGACGAAGTATATGCTGTCAACACGAAAGGGCACACAACATCGATAATTTGGACAGAGCGTCACCATTGACAGGTATAACTTTGAGGCATTACAGGACTTTGTCTACCTTGGTTCCGCTATCAACTTTGACAGCAACATCTCGTCAGAAATTAAACGAAGAATTACTCTTGCCAACCGCTGTTTCTTCGGGCTAAGAAGGCAATTTAGCAGTAAAGCCCTCACTCGAACTACCAAGGAGGTCCTACATAATTCCCTTATCTTCCCAGTCCTGCTCTACGGCACTGAATCATGCCGTATCAACGGTGAATGAAGAAATCCTTGGTCGATTCGAGAGGCAATTTCTGCGGTCCCGTTTTGCGTTAACGGGAGCTATCCGAGCTGTACAGCGACATGCCCCTAGTCAAAAAAAAAATCCGTATTGGACGTTTAAGATGCCTAGGTCATGTAGAACGAATGGATACCAATACTCCGGTTCGCAGAGTCTTCGATTCCAGCCAGACGTTGAACGCAATAGAGGAAGACCTCGTCTTAAGTGGCACCAACTTGGAGTGCACAACTGAAGGCAGTTAGCTAAGGACCGGGCTAATTGGAGAGGCAAGTTGGTTGAGACCCAGATTCATTCTGGACTGTAGCGCCACTTAAGTAAACGAGTTAATGGGACTAACTTGCTTAAACACAAAACAGAGTCCAGAAACGCTGCAGAAGTTCATAAACTGTAATCCTTAGTTGCTAAAACATTGACAAACAGAGCGACCTACAGTTCCACATGTTCGACAGCTCAAGAGATAACATTTTAAAGAACTTCGTAGGTTGGTTCATTTATCTCATATTCGTGGCAATATTTTGATGATCTGACAAATCATTCGAGTATTATCAACTGTTAAAAAAAGCGATCGGAGTCGGCATAAAACAGGAGGGCCCACCATCGTGCAAGAAGTACACACGCACGCATGAATGGTTGTGAGAAAGCTCGGCCATGGGTACTAACGAGCCTGTTGCACCAAAAATTCGTACTTGTAACTGAAATGCCAAAAGGTAAGTCGAATGTAACCCGGTTATTGGGGAGCCACGCCACTGCTCAACATGAAACTTTTTATTTATTTAAAGCCCATGCCGTCTATATGTGTATTTTTAGAATAGCTGGTCACAGCTTGGGCTTGTCAAATATATACTTACATCAAACCCAATCTCAATCGTAATGTCATTTTAATTGATTCTAAAGAATAAATAATTCGACAAACGACAGTGGGCGGAGGGGGTGAAGGGGAAATCTCAACTATCAAGGGCCAATTCATGTGATTTGACTTAATCAGTAAGATTAAGGCTCACTATAATTGCTTTGACTAATTACTATTGCTGGGAATTACTTTAATTGACCTCGACGAAATGTGTTACACCGTGTCATCACGACTTTGAAGTAGCCTCCGATTGTTCGGCATCCATTAGGTCTCGATGTGACAAATGATAGTGCGCGGCCTGCCGGATGTCGATTGTTGTTAATCTTGTTGGCTATTTGACTTGCAAGACCATGTAAATAATAAAACAATCGCACACAAGCACGGTGAATAATTTGTTTCGATTCCCGACTTGTTTACGTTGTAAAGGTTTGAGGTCTCCTGGGCTTTGAATGTTACTTCACTTCGAAAGGTACTTGCACTCCAGCTCCATTCAGCCCCAAGTTGTAATTGATGTAAGTGAATAGGTGATTTAGAAGTCTAATTGTTGTCATATCACGTAAACGTGTTTCGTGACAAAGGTGGTGCGCGATGGAAATTGACTGTTTTGAGTACGGCTCGTGTGACGTTATTAGGACCACGATAGGGCTACATCTATTTTTAGTACATATTTCCACAAATTTGGATTGTTCGTGACCAAAGTTGAACTAGATATTGTAATATTCGAAATGCTAAAAATGGTTACGCATGACTAATGGGTTCAGCTGGAAAACAAATTGACTAAGGCTACAGGAACGGTTTATACTTTTGAAAGGAACAGGTTGGTTGCGTGTTTTTACTATCTAAAACTATTTCACATTAAAAAAAAAGACTTGAGATGTATTTCATAATGAGTAGTGTCGTAGTGTGAGTTGGATTAAATTTTGTTAGAAATGGCGGAATTGCAAAGATCAAACTAATGAGATTTTAAAATTTCCAGCGTTAATTTTATTTTGATTTTTAAAATGTAATGTACACGAAGGACCAACTTTTACGAATAATTAAAATTTTCTAACAAAATTCTGTGTCGGTGATCCCAACTTTAAGAGCGTTTACGCCAATTTTCGGCCATAGTTCTCGTCCGAGTAGACAAGCAATGCATAGTCTAGTGAACATTTTTTAGTCAGAATATTTGCCATCCCGATTGCGTCATTGGGTCCAGCAAGCATTTATGCAACCCTATTAAATAAAATATGGTGCATAAGCCCAGCCCCAGACCTTGTACCTAAATTTAATTTAAGTACTAAGGAGTGGACTAAAAGTCCGCAAAGACCTGAGGAACTGCAGAAATACTTTCCTCGTTTAGCCACCAAAACTCGGTGCGCTGCTTTTCAGCGTCGGTTGTATCGCGATCCGATATCGCCGTGCTATAGCGGAGGAGCTCCCGAGCAATGTCGACGTACCCATCGCGGATTAGCCGCTTGTCCCTCGCGTCACGGTAGCGATGGTATAAAACCGGGATACCGTTCCTGTCTTGTATTAACCCTAACTAATCGATATAAATGAATGCGTCTGGTCTAATAACATGAGCGCACTCTCCATGTACATTTCATTGGGGTAATAAGCCCCGAATATCAGGCTGTTGTCGCTACTCATCGCCCTTGAAGCGAGCCTTCGAGTCACCTTAATTAGGAAATTGTCAATTCTATTCCACTGAGCCCGATTGTATAGAACCTCGTTGCGATAATATTTTATGTACTCGGAGTCCGGCGTTCGGTAAAATCCTAAGCAGGATCGGAGACAACGCCTCTCAAACAGCCGTATCCTCTCCATGCAGGATGGTGATACATTGAACCACACGGGACAACCGTAAGCGATGATCGGCCTTATGAGGGCCATGTAGCAAATGACTTTCACCCTTGAATCAAGTTGACTGCTATAAAACAATCTTCTTGTCAGAGCATAAGCCCCCCTAGCCCTGGCCAGACAAGCATCCGCATTTTTATTAAAATACAGAAACTTGTCAAGACAGATTCCAAGGTATTTGACTTCACTTCTCACCGCCAACGGCCGTCCATGCTGTCCGATGATATACAATTTTTTTCCAGACTTTTTTCTGGTATCGTAAGAAGGCCCTCTGCACTGGGGTCCTGAACAGAATTGTTTCGGTTTTTTGGAAATTGATCCTCAATTTCCAATCATCGCAATATCCCTTAATGTGATCGAAGTCACGTTGCAAAAGTGTGTTGATGACCTCGATTTTCGGACCTGATCTGTACACCACTAGATCATCTGTCTGAGAGAATCTACAAGATCACTTGTAAATGTTAAACAATATCGGGGAGTTCACCGCCCCCTGTCGATTTCATGGCGTTTTCATGAATTGGGCAGCATTTGGCGAATTTTGCGTAAGTATCTTGGCCTCCGCCCTTACAAGATCAAGTTGACTCATGTACTAAAGCCACTTGATCATATGAATTGAGCTCTGAACATGACGGAAGAAAATAAGAATTTCATCGAAAAATTATCTTCAGGAATCCAGAGCTTATATTGAGCGAAAAAAAAACGGTCATATCGGTCGAAATGTGTCTAGGGTAGTGAAAGGCTGCAGAAAATCCCAAATTGAGATTGCTCAGGAGCAAATGTCATAACATTTTGGTACAACCCCATAGTTGTATACCATATGTCCATACCAGCTTTAGTACTTGCTAATATAATAGCAGCTTGTTGTCAAGGTTAAGCTTCGAAGATTTTCCGAGTAACCAGAACAGTCCTCTGTATTTATTTTTAAGTTCTTCGCATTTCTTTTTTACATGCGACTTCCATTTTGATTTTGCATCGAGTGTCATTCCGAGATATTTCGCTTAATTTGCAAAAGAGACACGAACCGTATTGAGAAATACTGGCAAATTGTTTGTCCGTTTATACGAAAAATCTACAGGAAAAGATTTGCTCTCGTTAAGTGCGATCCGCCAAGATTTTATCCATGCATTAACCTCGTTAAGAGCGGTTTGTAATTACATATTTGTTTCCTCTATTGTTGTGCCAACTGCTAGTATAGCTGTATCGTCAGCAAACGTGGCAACAATTGTATCGTTTGTTTGCGGGATATCACGTGAAAAAAGGAGGTACAAGAGTGGTCCAAGGACGCTTCCTTGGGGTGCTCCTGCCAATATTTCTTTGAAATCTGAATATTCGTTTTCAAGTTTCACACGGAAGAGTCTATGCTCGAGATATGAGACAAGGATTTTATATAATTTTTCAGGCAGAACTTTTCTTAGTTTGTATTGAAGGCCTGCATGCCGAAAACCTTTTCAAAAGCTTGCGACACGTCAAGAAATACGGCTGAGCAAATTTTAATTTTCTTCGAAAGCTTTCTCAATTACATCCGTAATTCGATGAACTTGGTCCACAGTCGAATTTTTACTTCTACACCCAAACTGATGGTCAGGTAAAAGGCGTTTCTGATCAATAATGGGGTGTAAGCGACCGAGTAATATCCTTTAAACAACTTTTGAAATTATTGGAAGAAGTGAAATAGGTCTGTAAGATTTTATTTCATTCGGTGATTTTCCTGGTTTGAGAACCATAATCACTTCCGCGACTTTCCACGGTCTTGGTATGTATTCCAATCTGATTGCTGTATTTACAATGTAAAGGAGTTTAGTTAATACTTTCCGAGGCAACATTTTAAGAAGTTCTCCTGCAATCAGGTCATAACCCGGAGCTTTTTTAGGCTTAAGTTTCTATATTCCCCGGTTAAGCTCGGAGATACTTGCATATCTGATAACTATGCGCCGACAACGTCTGCCTTTTCCTTATCGCTTTTTGCCCAAACGTCTTGAGCCACTAATTCGATTCTTTTCCAGCGGTTAGGCTTTGCAGATAAGTTTCAACTGCATGGTTTTCAAAGTTTTCGATTGAATTAATAGCAAGATACTCAACCGATTGAGCTGTGTTTTATCTTGCGGGCCACGAGTTTGGTGCCATCTTTTACGAGCTTTTCTTTTTTGTCGAACCAAATCTTTTATTTCCCGTGGATACTTGATATTATTATAACTTACTGCTTTGAGATTTTGAGGAGTATTATTCCATGCTGATTTTTTAACGGTATCGATAGAGAAGTCAACCGTGACTTTGAGTTCCAATGGGGTTGGTTCTAAGCGATACACCCAGTCGAAAATTATTTTCAATACCGTTTGTGAATCCTTCCGAGTTGGTTTTCGCGTTTGTTAGGCTGGGTGGATTTTCATTTCTAATGAGTCACTCGCTCGTTGTTAGAATGACCAGAGAAGAGAAAATATCAAAGCATTCTTCAACTTTGATTCGATTAGTTGGCAAACCTTTTACAATGACAAAATCGATTAAAACGATTTATTAATCTTTTTTCACAATGACACAACAAATCAAAAAGATGTGGAAACCCCGGAAGTGGCACACTTGACTCCAGTGGATGAAAATGCTGTAAGAGAAACCAGGTTTTAGCCATGGTAAAATATCTATATACGAAGACTGAAACGGAGTCTATTATCAGCAGCGAAAATCTCCGAACGAACGACTCGGCTGCTTTGAGGAATGTCAATGGAAGAAACCAAATCCAAATGATATCTTCCCGGAAGAGATACAGAAATGTTTGGATATAATAAAAAGGATGAAGCTAGCGTGTTCAAAGAAAAAAAAATACCAGCCTCGACATAAAATAAGCCTCGAATGATATGAAGAAATGTATCACGACTCTAATCGACTTGCAAATTGGCCAGGGGTAAGGCGCGTTCTACTTCTTGCACGATGGCGGGACCTCCTATTTTATGTCGAATCTAAATGGCTGAGTTTTGTCAGATCATCGCGAGAAGAGGGCCAGTGAAAAACATTTAGCTGTTTGCTAAGGCTCCGAATCGAGCCCAGACTAACACACCACTGACCACTAACGCAAAATGGCGTAATGTATTTAAGTGTGGCCATCAAAACAAAATTTACATTTTGGCTCCAAATAATGAACGCGGTAGAACTAACGTCGGAATTGATCGCGTCACTGAGTAGGACAATGACGGACAAATAAGCCCCAATGCCCAGCAATCGAAAACTCCTGATGTCGATGACGCATGCCAGCTTCCTCCACGGATGTGAGATTTTAGCAGATGTGCTTCAACGGGAAAAGGACAGAAAGCCGACGGCAGCTGTACAGAGAAGCGAAGATCTTCGTGTAGCAACTACTATCGCCAGAATCAGTCGTCCTTTTTGTCGATGGAGTGATCCCAAAAGATAAAAAGACAGAAGTTGGTGTAGAAACGGGAGTCTTAAAAAAAATCACAAAACAGAAGTGGAATGAGTGCTGGAACTCGGAAAGCAGAGGACGATGGGCTGGTGATCAGGAAGTTGGAGTAGAAACGGAAGAATCTAAAAAAAAATCACGAAACAAAGTGGCAAGAGCGCTGGAGCTCGGAAAGCAGAAGACGATTGACAGAGAACGATTTAATTTAATTGATCAGGTGATCAGGTGATCAGGAAGTTGGAGTAGAAACGGAAGAATCTAAAAAAAAATCACGAAACAAAGTGGCAAGAGCGCTGGAGCTCGGAAAGCAGAAGACGATGGACAGAGAACGATTTAATTGATTGATTGAATACCCATGGTTAACTGCTCTCGGTTTCTCACTGAACAAGGATACGGATACTTAAACAAGATAAATAGCCAGTACAGAAACTCCTAGGAACATGACGTACACCATAACATATTTTACCTGCAGCAGCCGGGAAACCGAAAGAGATGAACTAGAGAGAAAAATTGGTATCATCACTCCAGACAAGATAGCCGAAGAGATGCTAGATAGTGGACTGTTTTCAAATCTGCCCAACATATTCTCAGAAGAAAGAAAAGAGAAGAAGAGCAATGCCGCGAGACAGTTTGAGCAGCGTTCCCTGGCCGTGGATCAGAAACCGAAGGCTCAGAAGAAGTTTCTAGTTAACCCTACACAAAGGGGAGTCAGACACAGGGGCATGATCAGCACAAGAAAGAGACCTCTATATAGTGCACAAAGGATTTTTCCTTTGAGAACAAAATTGTGTGGTCCTTTGGATGTCCGAACGAGATAGTCACTCTGAAGCAAAGGGGTATCTTCCAGATCTTGTGCAAGATGGGCCAAAAGAGGTCATCCAATATTGTTTGGCCTTCAAAATATAGGTTGTGGCTCGTAGCAGTGTATCCCGCCGCTCCGTCCTGTTGGTACCACATGTCCTCCAGTCCTAATTCGTCCAATTGTGGCTAAAAACTCGGTTGACATGGCTCTATGGCGCGCACCGTCCACTGTTGTGGTTTGACCAGCGACGTTCTCGAAAAAAAAAATGGCCCGATGACTCCTCCAGCGTGAACCATGCAGTAACTTTGAGCGGGTGTAATGGCTCCTCGTGCATTAGTCGTGGATTTTCGGTGCCCTGAAGCGATAGTTTTGCTTGTTCACGTACCCGCTGAGGTGAAAATGAGCCTCATCGCTCATCTTGATTTTGGTCGAAAAATCGTCCATTTTGATTATTACGCGTACTTGGGGAGTGTATCGCTCCATGGCTTGTTCACTTATATTCTACATCTGTCTAGTCCACAAATCTCAAAACAGATTTCACATTGGCGGGCATTTGCAAAAATAAGAGCATATCTTCCAATAGGGTGATCTCTTTTGGCCCACCTTGTAGATCTGTAAAATAGTGTCTGCCAAGGATTCTTCCTTGGTTATTGTTCGCCGGGATCAGTGACAAAGCCGGTGTGTGATGTCCACTTTTACTTTAGGTTCGGTACATTTCCTGCATAAATGATACATGCTGCTCAACCTGCTAACAAATGTAGCTGCAGCTTCCAAAATCACGAGATGCACATGTTTTATGCCGAAGCTTTTGTGCCTGCTTGACTATGTCCGTAGATGGAGATATCCTCTTCTAATTTTGTTACCAAAGCCTGTTCAACAGTCTTGAGTATGGCTAGGACTTCTGCTTGAAATATGCTTTACAAAATTTCTTGAGGATCCGGTTACAACAGATTTATTTCGGTCAACTAAATGATGTGTAATACTTCTTCCAAGCTTACCAATATCATCACCGGATACTCCATCTTGGGCAGGTTTGCTTTAACACTGCCTTCACCATTTGCAATAATAAATGCAGTTGCTGCAGAGATCGGAGGAATAAGAAGAAACGATCAGAGGAATAAGAAGAAAAAAACAGGGGAATAAAAAGAAATGTTCAGAGGAATAAGAAAAAACGAAGAGAGGAATAAAAAAAAAAATCGATCCAAACCATTTTACCAATCTAAAAGTATGGCTGATCTAAATTGATTGGCTTCAGGAGTAATCTTCGACAAGAGCCCCGTCAGTGGTAAAATAATTTCTCTGGGATGAGTATACCATTTTACAAAAGACCACTCCAAGCAACATAATCTTCTATCAGGCTACTTCAACCTATACCACCTCCAAGGTGCTTGTTTACTTTTCCCTTAGTATGCAAATAGTAATTCCACCTCTGTTACCACCAGCACCAACGCTCGTTAAATGGTAATGACAAAACTTAGAACAAAAACCAACAGCTAAACCGCTAATTACTTGCGGTCTACTAAGCTTCAACTTCAGAAGATGAACCGGACTTTTCTTCTCCAACACAGTGTTGTAGTATTTTCACCAAAGTTGTCGCCATGAAGAAGGTGAAACTTTATCTGTCTTTGACTTTGTTTGTCTCTGTTTGGCACTACTGTTTATTTTCATCGGAAGTAGACAACCGAGAATAACAACCGAAAATCGACTTAAAAAACAAAAAAAAACTCTGAAAACTTTTAGCTTCCTTCGAAAAACATGAATCCTTTGAAATTTTTAGTCTTCTCTTTGCCTGCCCATGCCAAAATTTCATGCATTTCGTCAGTACAATTTTTTTTTTTTCCTTTTCCTGATTTTTGTTTTTTTTTTTTTGACAAAAGGAAGAAGCAAAAACACTTAAATTAGTCATTGAGTTTTGAGTTACCTTCTTCCCTCCAGCCCTGGCAGGGTCTCAATTCCGAAGAAGTCACGTTCATGTGGTGGAATATGTTCGCCATTTCGTATACCACAGGAATCACATGCGACAAATGAGTGTACACTTGCTGCGAATCTTTATCCTCGATTTCGGTTTTGCATACATGCCATGTGGTCTTATCCGTCTTCGACGAAAAATAAATATCTGTGCGTAAGTAATACGGCTGTAACCCTCCGAATGGAATGCCGAGAATGGTGGGACGTGACCGTAATAACTTAAGGCAAAGCGCGACCATTGTTTGTCATACAGTCCCAGTGGATATAATTCGTTTCGAGGAAATTAAAGTCACAGATGCAAAAGCAAATGACAAATGGCGAAGGGTGGTGGGCAAGGCAGCAAAAACAAAAGAGGGTTGCCCCAGAAAAGTACATCCGGCGCACAATTGAGTGAAAGACGGCGGCTAGCAATCCAGGCGCGGGTAAAGTGCAGATTCGATGGCAAGTCCCTCCTCTGCAAAGTGTTTTTATCAGCGAGATGTGTCTTCGTCTATGGATGGTAAATGGATAAAAGGAAAAAAAAAAAACAAAGACTGCAGGCGTCAAGGACTAACTTAAGTGGGATGGTTGACGAGGAAGTTCGTATTGCCTGCAACTAATGTTTGTTTTTCGTTCGACAAAGCATGATTATCAATCGATACGGGAAGGCAACGCAGTTTTTTTGTCGCCCAGTGGTCCTTGAACTTTGAAATGATGGAATCGTCAGCTGTTGCCACCTAAATAGCAATTTTATTTGATGTAACTTTGAAAGTCGTTAATTTTACGACTCTATAGCGTCGTGACATCATCAATTGCATGTTGGTCGGTCTTTTTTTGTTTGCTTTGCATAAAAAGGTCAAGGGTTTTGTGTAATAAAACGGCAAATAAGCTGTTTCAGCCACGCAATCGATAAGGATAGTTAATCATTGGCAAACTCAATAAGAGTCAGACGGAGGCGATGAGAGGTGCTGATACAGCCAATTTGCATGCTACCAAATGGATTAGTATACACGCACTGTCGTCATATCCTTGGCGGAAGTGACAAAACAAAGTTAATAAATTACTTGAAAAATTTGAGATTGGGTGGTTCGACCTTCTCTTGTTGGAAATCATTGGCAGTGGAAATTTTGTGAATATTAAACGGATGAATATTAACCCCCTTCGGGTTAGGGGTCAGAATATACCCGAGGTAAGGCATGCCTGTCGTAGAAGGCGACTAAAATCCACTCCCCGTATACCGAGTGTAAAGCGTATACAAACAACAAAAATGCAATGAGTACAACGAAAAGATTTACTACCCCAGGTGGCAATTCAGTTTCACTGGAAAATCCACCCTCTACGGAGGTCGGCTCTACGGATTCTGGGGAGAGCCAATTATTGCAAATGTGTAACCCTTTCGGGAAAAGTTCAAGGGTAACGAGGTCACCTACATCAGGATCTCAAAAAAATATATGTGTCTCAAGGAGCTCGACAACACCAGAAGTGTCAGCCCACGAAAAACGAGACTCAGTGAAAAATAAGAGCCTAAAGGAAGAAAACGACGTTCTTCGAACAAGGCTTTACAATGTCGAACTGCTCTGCGAAGAGCTTCGTAAAGAAATTCTCCATCTAAAGGAAGAAAATATGACTCTGAAGAGTTCATTTAAAATACCAAAAACAAGTTCAAACGGCCCCGTGAATTCGGAATACCACACGGATGAAGAAGAACTCAGTCGCGAAACTGACTGGATCTTAAAGAAAAGACCAGTTAAAAAGAGGAAAGCTGTATCCTCTCCTGAAATAATAAACCGCGACAAAGAGATTATTAACAAAGCGAAACAGCTAAAACAACGTCCCCCACCGCCAATTAATGTGATCGGTATTGACGACTTTAACAAGTTGCATACCTTGCTAAAATCGTTGCCATTATCGGGCTACCAAGTAACTTCGCTAAGAAAAAATACATGGAAAGTCTGCGTTAAAGACCCTGAAAGTTACCGTCTATTATCTCGCAAGCTTAATATCGATAAAATAGAATGGTATTCTTTTGAAAATAAATCTGAAAGGCCTTTACGCGTTGTAGCTAGAGGGTTACATGCGTCGTGCTTAAAGGATGACATTGTAAATGATCTGAAAAACAGGCAATATAAAGTCATAGATGCCGTTAACATTGTCAAACGAGACCAAAAGCAAAAAGATGGCGAAGGAAATGTAATAAAACGCGGCCTTCCTTTATTTATACTCACTTTCGATAAAACAGAAAGTTTGAACAAAATCTATGAAATAAAAACAATACTTAATATTGTTGTAAAAATAGAGCCTATGCGTAAGGATTCCAAACTAGTTCCCCAGTGCAAGCGCTGCCAAGGATACAATCATACGCAAAGCTATTGTCAAAAAGAACCGCGGTGTGTAAAATGTGCCGGCAATCACCTGACGGTAGATTGTATGTCAGATAAGAAAGCTCTTGCTATCTGCATTAACTGTAAAGGCAATCATCCGGCAAATTATCGCGGCTGCGAAGTAGCTAAAGAGTTGCAAAAAAGACGGACGAAATCTAATAGTATTAATTCACAGAAATTAAATTTAAACAAGCAACAGCCTAAAATTCCGATTAAAAATATGTCGAAGAAAAAGCAGGCCATAATCGAAGAACCTAAATGTCCACAAACTACGCGGCCATCAGATATCCGTTCGGATCTTGTACATCCAAAACCAAATGTACAAACGTATGCTCAAGCCACAGTATCCAATAACGCCCAAAAAATATCTCACCTGACCCAGTTTCAAATGTATTTTCGATTATTCTTTCAAAACTTGAGGAACAAAGCAAAACGAATAAACTTATTTTTGACAGGCTCGTTAGGCTCGAAAATAGTATTCGCAATAGAAGTACCCCACCTTTAACATGAATAGATTGCTTAAAATTCTTACGTGGAATGCCAATGGCCTTTGGCAAAAACTTGGAGAACTTGAATTATTTATGCAGGAAAAAGATATAGACATCTGTTTAATATCCGAAACTCACGCAAAGAGTAATTCGAACTTAAAAATAAAAGGTTACCTCGACTATCATGCTCTACATCCATCGAATAAGGCTAGAGGTGGAGCCTCACTATATATAAAAGAGTGTATCGAACATTCGATTGATCTTAAACTAGAAATCGATACAATGCAAGTTAGCTCTATACAAGTCAAAAGCAGACAATCCTTTCTGAAGATATCGTCTATTTGCTGCCCACCACGATGCAAGGTTGAGAAAATTGACTTTGAAAACTTGCTTAATTCCCTTGGACAACGTTTTGTCATCGGAGGGGACTTTAATGCAAAACATACATTCTGGGGATCTAGATGCATATCACAGAAGGGTAGGATGCTTTATGATATAGGTAGAAAGTACAATACCGAATTTCATTCTACGGGAAAACCAACTTACTGGCCAACTGATGCTAGGAAAATACCGGATTTGATCGATTTTTTTATTGTAAAAGGTCTGCCGTCCAATCGAATCAAAGTTGAAGAATGCTTTGATCTTTCCTCTGATCATTCTCCAGTCATTTTAACAATGAGCGAGTCACTGATTATAAATGAAAAACCACCCAGATTAACAAACGCGAAAACCAACTGGGAAGGTTTCAAAAACGATATTGAAAATAATATCCGACTGGGTGTATCGCTTAGAACCCCATTGGAACTCGAAGTCGCTGTTGACTCATTTATCAATACCATCCAAAAAGCAGCATGGAATAATACTCCTCAACAGAACAAAATAGTGAGCTATAGTAAAATTAAGTACCCCCGTGAAATACAAGATTTAGTAAGACAAAAAAGAAAAGCTCGTAAAAGATGGCACCAAACTCGTGCCCCGCAAGATAAAACACATCTCAATCGGTTGAGTAATTTGCTATCAAATTCGATTAAATACTTTAAAAACCATTCAGTAGAAACTTATCTGCAAAGCCTAACCGCTGGAAAGGAATCGAATTATTCGCTCTGGAAAGCAATCAGAGTCATAAAACGGCCAAAAATCGCTGTGCCGCCCATTAGGGTAACTCAAGACGTTTGGGCAAAGAGCGATAAGGAAAAAGCTGACGTTTTTGCCTCACATCTTGAGGAAACATTTAAGCCATTTGATGGTCCGGCGCAAAATGAAAACATTAATATATTCGAGAGTACAACCGATAATAACATAGTAAGATATGCAAGTATTGCCGAGCTTAAACGGGAAATACAGAAACTAAAGCCTAAAAAAGCTCCGGGTTATGACCTGATCACAGGAGAACTTCTTAAAATGTTGCCTCGGAAAGCATTAACTAAGCTTCTTTTTATTATAAATGCAGCAATCAGATTAGAATACATACCAAGACAGTGGAAAGTCGCGGAAGTGATTATGGTTCTAAAACCAGGAAAATCACCGAATGAAATAAAATCTTACAGGCCTATTTCACTTCTTCCAATAATTTCAAAAGTTTTTGAACGGATATTACTCGGTCGCTTACACCCCATAATTGAACAGAAACGTCTTTTACCTGACCATCAATTTGGGTTTAGAAGTAAACATTCAACGGTGGACCAAGTACATCGAATTACAGATGTAATTGAGAAAGCTTTCGAAGAAAAGAAAATTTGTTCAGCCGTATTTCTTGACGTGTCGCAAGCTTTTGACAAGGTGTGGCACAAAGGCCTTACTTATAAACTAAGTCAAGTTTTGCCAGAACAATTATATAAAATCCTCGTGTCGTATCTTGAGCATAGACTCTTCCGTGTGAAACTTGGAAGCGAATATTCCGAGTTCAAAGAAATAATGGCAGGTGTACCGCAAGGAAGCGTCCTTGGACCAATCCTGTACCTCATATTCACTCGTGATATCCCACAAACAAACGATACAATAGTTGCAACGTTTGCTGACGATACTGCTATACTAGCAGTTGCCACAACAATAGAGGAAACAAATATTAAATTACAAAACGCTCTTAACGAGGTTAATGAATGGACTAAATCCTGGCGGATTGCACTTAATGAGAGCAAATCGATCCATGTAGATTTTTCGTATAAACGGACAAACAATTTGCCTGTATTTCTAAATACGGTTCGAGTCCCGTTTGCAAATGAAGCGAAATATCTCGGTATGACACTCGATGCAAAATTAAAATGGAAGTCGCATGTAAAAAAGAAATGCGAAGAACTTAAGAATAAATACAGAGAACTGTACTGGTTGCTCGGAAAATATTCGAAGCTTAACCTTGATAACAAGCTGCTATCATACAAGCAAGTGCTAAAACCGGTTTGGACATATGGTATACAACTATGGGGTTGTACCAGTGAAACGAATCTAAACATTTTACAAACTTTTGAAAACAAAATGTTAAGATCATTCGTCAATGCGCCGTGGTACGTAAGGAACGAAGATCTACGCAGAGATCTGGGTATTCCCGCGGTTAAAGATGAAACAAAAAATTTTGCACGAAAACATAAAAAACGTTTATTAGGACACGTTAACACAACAGTCCTCCAAATTCTTGACGAAACAAATATATTGCGGCGTCTTCAAAGAACTAAACCCTTAGATTTGGCCCGATAATAACAAACCGCGCTATAATTGCGGAAAAGCAGGAACTCTCAAAGGAAAGTTACCTGCCAAACATATTATATAATCGTGATAAAAAAATTGCTGGATAAGTCGAATACTTAATTGCAATAGAAATACCAAATGGGTGGTGGTTTTAGTGAGTAAAAATCTCACACTACTTTGGGCACGTGCTCATCGTGTCTATGAAGATTTCCACCAGCCCACGGAAAAAAAAAAAAAAAAAAAAAAAAAAAAAAAAATTTTGTTTGCTTAGTTTGTATAATTTAATAGGAAACTCTGAGTCTTCGCCTTTCCGTTCGTCTATGGAGGCAGCGGCCCTGGTATCTTGGACGTAAATGTGTACGGTGATCCTTTTCCAGAACGGCAGAGGAATATTTCCTAAAGTGAAATCAACGGTGGCGTATATAGCCCAAGTTAGGATGGACAAAGTGAACAACCTACATGATCTGATTCGACATATGCGGACGGTTCGGCGAAAGAACCGAAGGGCATACGATAGCGCTAAATCCCATTGTGGATACTGGTGAGCCGGTATCCTATCTAATAATTGGTACTAAATCAACGAAAAGATTCGCAACCAAGAGCCTTGGAAATAGAACAGAAAAGGTGTAACCATAAGCGGCAACAAAGTAGACATTACTGCTATCCAGGAAATACGACAGGATGGGACGGGCAAAAAGAGAATAAAAAACTGCGACTACTACGATCCGTGTTTTAGTGAGCAGAAACAGCACAACCCAAGCTCTGTTTCCTGTCTTTTCTAGTTTGCAGCAACATTCTTAAACGGGCATCAACGATAGCAAAGCAGTAGCTTCACATATGAAACCCCAACGGACATAACAATGAATCTGAACTGACTTGAGTGCGATGAGGAAGGTCGACACTTCCTCCTTCATAACAAAGATTTTAAGTTTTCTAGATTCTGAATTTTAGGATTTTGACAGCACCAAAGTGATGATTCTATGTGAAGCTTTGTCATTAAAATTGGTCTTGGTGAACAAAAAAAAACCCCCATGAGAAGGCTACTCTCTGCTGTGCAAATCGTTGTACACCCTATCCCATCATATCCTTACAATAAACCTCCCCGAAAAATTGGACGTTGCTGAAAACTGAATGAATCTTGTTCAGATGGTGTATCTAAATCTTTAATGGTTCAACAAAAAACGCCGTTTTTCTATCGATATGTTTTACATATCGTTTTTCTAGAATAACGCCTCCAAAAAGTGGGCGTGGGTTACAATATTATATAGATAGTTTTATTCTCAAAGTTAGTATTAATATTCTCAAATTTTTTTTGAGTTTTCATAAAATTGTATTGAAAATATTTTTTTCAGAAAACGCCACCAAAGAGTGGCCGTGGCAATAAACTTTATACAAACCAAATCCATGTAAATGCTGTTAAGACACTTTTTCAAAATTCTTCAAAATGGCAGTGGGCGGATTCTACACTTGTTCTGCTTCGTTGGACAGAGACTCTATATACTAAATTTCATCAATATAGCACAAATTTTAAGGCCCAAAAATCGGTGACATACAGACGGACGGACAGACAGACATTGCGAGATCGACTCAACTAGCATTTCTGATTCGATCCATAAACTTTGAGGTTTATCTAGCGAATTTATTTACAAATGTGATGTCTAAACTAATACATCCCTATGGGATAGGGTATAAGCAGCTATCGTGAAATTCTATTATCAAGATTGTCGATCCTTAGTCTGGTCTTTGTGGTAACAGCAGAGGTCTTATTCACTGCTCATGAAACGCAGTTTTTCCCTTATCGATTCTGCTATTAAAATTGAGGTCGTTGCCGCCGTCAGACGAAATGATGCTTAAAACATTAGGAGAACTCTTAACTGACTGAAATGTATTGAATCGTTTGTATTACTTATTCCAACTTATTCTTAGTGGACATAGTGATCACTGAGTTGGACTAGTCTTAAATCCGTAAAATAACAACACTTTAAACTATGCGTTTTCATAAGAGACATGTACTATTCGGTGTAACAAAATTATAACCTCAGACTCACAAGTTAATGGGGAAGGTAAGTTTATGGATCTGTGTGGGCGGGTAGTTTCTAATCCATTTGTTTGTTCCCCAAAACCTTATACATAACTTTATAGATCGTCTCTATAAATGCTTTCAAATGAGGCTTTGAAATCAATGAACTCAGGATTTGATCTATTGCGAGATCGCCCGCATAAAACCTCTTGATATAAGTCGAAGAGGTCATTGGCGAAGTGTTTGTTTTAAGTTATCAATGTTACAACGAACAAAAATCGTTTTTATCCTTTACAGGTGATAGCGTTTGGAAGGTATTCAAAAACTAGACATGACTCTGCATAGCTCTTTTCTCAAAAGGACATAACAAGCAACAAACTGATGAACTAGCAAAAAATGGATCTTCCATAGATTATAATCTGGGACTTCTGAAATAGAGTTGAGTAGAAGATCCGATTAAATTCCTGTGGAAGTTACAGACAATAAACAAAAAACAAAACGAATATATAGCCGCAAACCTATCTTCAACGACGAATTCGAACGGAAAATTTGAGATTCTTCTCATGGCAATGTTACTCTTGGATTTTTGACAGACCGTGCGTCGCAAGAGGTGCGACAGTGAAAATACCTACTTATGTGTTGTCACTTTCGGAATTTGAACCAGGAATCCCGTGCTTAAGTCTGGCAGCTAATATGTTGAATGAGATCTTCTGCCTTCATCCAATAGAGTGACTGCAATGCCAGATGATTTATCGGCCAATGCGATGCCATTATATGATCGTATTTTAGGGGGAAAATGCGAAATGTTATGCTAGTTCCACCTGTTGCATCAACAAAAAAAATATTATACACCTTTTCCAGCCGAAACTGCCAGCATAATATGGTCGCTTTTTTTTAGGAAAAACGCCCCAAAAATGGGAGTCTGTAAAAATGATCAATAGACAAAATGTTCAAAGTAACGGGTGAATAAAACACTCAAATTTGCATTAAATATTCAAAATTTTTATTGTAATCGATAAATAGGCCTTTGCCATTAACCCTTAAATGCATGAATTTTCTATTTATCTCCAAAAAAAAATATCATGATGTAGCAAAATATTTATAGATAACAACAAAAAATATTTTAAAAATCCTGCTTTTATAATAATGGTGTTTAGACAATCCCCTTTTTGGCACAACCTAGTTTATAAAGCACCCATGCATTTATTACCGTCAAGTCCAGAAGGTGATTTAATAGTCTCATATACCACTTCCTACTTTTCATTCGGATCCTGTGCCTGCCCAAGTGTGAATCCATCAAATCCACTCCGCCCATATGGGCGTTGTATTCTCTGACAACTCTTGGACACGGTATAAGCTTCCTTCTTTTTTCAGCCTTGTCGTACCTTTCAATTGAAGAAACTGGATCTGCGCCCACATAATTTGACAACAAAGTCACCTGCTTATTGTCTTTCCAGCCTACTGACGACATTTCTACTCCATCATAACTGGTCACATATTCCTCGTAGGATCCTCTCTCCACAGACCTTGCCATGACTTGTTGCTTTGTTGGCAATTTGCAGCTTTTACCTAGACGGTTCTTGCACTGTTCCCAAGCATAAGATTCCGTCCTTTGCCATATAGTTCATAAGAGGCAAAGAGGTATAAAAGTTGTCAAAGTATACCATATGGTTCACTCTTCTTAGGATTCCCCGAGATAGTTTTATCACGAAATTACCAACCGCTCCGATATCTGTCTCATTTTCTAACATAGGATCATATTGTCTTTTCCTGAGTAAATTATAAATTTGTAGGCATAACCCATCAAAGAACATATAGCGTGAAAAGTTTGAACCCCCATTTATGCGGTTTCAAGGGCAAATACTGTTTCATGAAGTGGCCTATTTTTGTAGCGCACATTTGCTCATCTATTGAGAGACGCTGGTCCATGGGTACGATAGAAAATCGTTCATTTAGATGATTTATAATCGGGCGGATCTTGTGGAGCTTGTCGTGATTGGGATCGTTTACTGGCTTGTGCATATCATTGTCATTGAAATGAAGGATGCGCCTAATCTTTTCAAACCTATTTACAGGCATGGTTTATTTTATGGCCTGAAAACCATGTTTATTACCCCAATAGGAACGAACGTTAGGGTAGTGATATATGGACATAAACATCAATATCCCCATATATTTACGCAACTCATTTTCAGTTACACAATCAGGACGATCAGGTTGCTTTTGGACAGAGTATCTGTTTGTTTCTTCAGCTATTTTTTTTGATAAAATCTAAAGTAAAATAATAGGAGAAGAATTGAAACGGAGTTTCTAGTCCCATTATTTCAGAGGAAAAATCTGTGCAACCTTGAAATTGAATGTTGTGTTCTTGAAATGAAAGTGACTGTTTTTTCCATCTAAGTCTTTGAGTATCAAAAGGCTTATGAGTGGGACGACTAGAGCGACTTGTACCTGGATTGTTGTTAGTTTCCAGCGAAGGGTTTTCGACCATAGGGGGATCTAGTACATCTGGTTCAGGTTGAAGTGTATCATTTCCTGGCAGATGGTCTTCCATCAACGGGGGATCTTCCAGATCGCTTTCAGGTCCAAGCACCTCATTTTCCGAATCATCATATTCATTTAGTGCTCGCAGCTGCTCAGGGCTCAAAAATTCATCAAGATCATCTTCATCCAGCTCAGCACCATCCTCTGATAAGTAACCATTCTCTAACAATTTCAGATAAGATATCTCTATCAGAAATGATTTTTCGAGCCATTCTACAAGGTAGCGCAAAAGTAATCCTCCTATCAGAAAATCCTAAACATTTTGCGATTGGCCCCTAATGTCAGTTCTGTTTTGACATTTGTGTAGTAAACACATGCGAAATACACGTTAATAAATAATGTTACGCTACACTGCTCCAGAACGCGGAATATTGGTGACTAGCTATTCATTTGAGCAACAATCGGTCGGTGACTTTGGCACAACGTGAATTTCGTCGCAGATTTCCTAGCCGTCCAACGCCTACTGGTGAAACACTGCGACGTTTAGCCGCTCGCCTCGAAGAAACTGGCACAACACGAGATGCTGCCAGGCGTAGCAGACCCCGGAGTAGCCGTTCTGCAGAGAATATTGCTGCTGTAGCCGAAGATGTCATGGAAGCGCCGTCGACATGGGTATCAGTCGACGGTCTTTACAGCGAATTTTGGTACAAGATTTGAAGATGTTTCCGTACAAAGTCCAGACGGTGCATCAGCTGTTAGCTGCTGACCGCCAATCGCGTCTAACATACGCTCAAGCCATCCTTAATCA
Source organism: Rhingia rostrata (assembly GCA_949824845.1). NCBI lineage: Eukaryota > Metazoa > Arthropoda > Insecta > Diptera > Syrphidae > Rhingia > Rhingia rostrata. Next base: position 41,913,604 of record OX463757.1, read on the forward strand.
CCACCAAGAGGAAGATGATTTTTCATCAAAAATAATCATGAGTGATGAGGCCCATTTCCATCTTAGCGGGTACGTAAATAAGCAAAATTTACGCTTCTGGGGCACTGAAAATCCGCGTGTAACCCACGAAGAGCCATTACACCCGCTCAAAGTCACTGTATGGTGTGCTGTTTTCGCTGGAGGAGTCATCGGACCTTTTTTCTTGGAAGACGTCGCGGGCCAAACGGTTACTGTGAATGGTGAGCGCTACAGAGCAACGATCAACGAGTTCTTTTTGCCGGAACTTGATGAATTGGATTGGAAAACATGTGGTTCCAACAGGATGGTGCAACGGCACACACTGCACGTGCCACAACCGGTATGCTGAAGGATGCATTTCCCGGGCGCCTAATCTCCCGTTTTGGCGATTTGCACTGGCCAGCAAGATCACCTGATTTGACCGCTCCAGACTTCTTTTTGTGGGGCTTTTTGAAGTCGCGGGTTTATGTCAACAAGCCTCAGACTATTGCAGCTCTTAAAGACAATATCCGTCAAGAATGTGAGGAACTATCGCCGGAAGTTTTGGCCAAAGTGATGGAAAATGCCATAAAAAGGGCTCAAATGACAATCAACTGTGGCGGCGGCCATTTACATGACATCATATTCTCGACTTGATGTAAAAAAAAATTAAAAGACCAAATAAAAATAATCCACAAGAAGAATCAAAGTTTTTCATTTTTTTTTAATTACAGCCAAAAAAACATCGGAAGGTAATTTTTGCGCCACCTTGTATTATTTAAGCAAGTTTCGCTTACGAGACAGATATCAACATTATTGCAGCAAAGAAAATTGAAAAACTCTAAACATTAATTTCGGATGCCTCTCGCATTCCAACAAAGCAATTGAATTGTAACTACTTATCATTATTATGTAAATATTTTGCTGCAAGCTGTATAATACAATTAAACAAATTATGGCATATGGCTGTTCATCACTCCAGATGCGACAGTTTTGCTTATTTACGTATCCGCTGAGCCAGAAATGAGGTCGATTATGACGGGCATAATATGGTCATCACAAACGATGCACATATTTCACGGAGCATGAATTTTTATAATAAATTTCAATTATTTGCAATATTTTCTCGTTTTTAAGTCTTTTCCTGATTAAATGGCAGAGCATACTGAAAACTTTTCACTTTGACAGATGACGTTTGGAAGCCGTGAATGACCAGTGCTGCCAACCTGAGAGACTTAACTATTAAAAAATCACCTTTTCTTGGATTGGATTGGAGGTCCTACCTTGGCTTTTAGATTTCTTCTGACCTAGGGAAGGCCTACCATATCACTTGCATGAAAACTATTGTTACGAGTCAATCGAGTCTGCAAACGGTCAAGCAATAGTTGACAGGTACGCAAGATAGTCTAACTCCGGGTTGTCCACAGTATAATTCTGTGTTATTTCAGGACATTTTGTTATAGTTGCCAACTTTCTTAGATCAAGTGCCTTGAGAACGGTCTGTACATAAAGATAACCATCGACAGTCTCATGGATAAACTAAAGACATACGTCTTGGCCTGCCACGGGAACCTTTTTATGATTTTGTTAACACATGCACAGAACATTTTTACCTGGAAGCTAATTAATTTCGGCACACTGGAGAATTTCCAAAATCGAATACCTACTCGTATCCTTTTCTGTCATACACACTCTTCACCATTGCAACAGTCATCACCGGGTCATAACCAAAAAAAAAATTAAAACTTCACAGTCCGTCCATACCCTCCACACAGCTATAAATTCGTGAAAAGCTACTTTTCCAATTAAAAGCAATTTCCATATTCGTCCCTTTCGCAGGAAGTAATCTAGGAAAACCTCTGAAACATACCGAGAGAGTGGTGGAGACTTACAATCATCAACAACCCAGTGGTGGCAGGAACTTAGTGTATTCACAAAATTCACAAAATCTCTCATCCAACCAACTATCCCGTTCCAGGCATTACACACAAGGGGAGGCAGCAATGAATTTGTATGGCTCCAACATAGGGTGGCAATGCGAGTCAAGTTTCCATGTATATGTACAGCATGTACCATTCGACCCGACGGCGCCGTTCGTTAAGAGTTAAGGGCTGTCGGTTTTTACTTAATCATTGCTGTTCCGTTATTTGTTTTTTTTTTGTTTTTTTTTCGTCATCATTATCCCTTGGTGTGAGACTATGAGACACATGCCACTAGTATACGACTGAACATGAAGGGTGTAAATGGATTTACGTGCCACGCATGTAGTCTATCGCTACGTCAAATGCCATGGCACTGCTGCCGCTCTCAGCTTTATGAATGTAGCCTGCAATTAGATTTGTAGGTTAATCTTGATATCGGCGAATGACAAGTTTACAGCACACCACCACCGACCGGGGATGACAAATTGTGTTTCAGAGACCCACATTCGTATAGATAGTGGTCTCTGCCATTTTAAGGGTGACCAGCTAATTACAAAAAAAAAGGCCAAGGGATTGGGGGCGATTAGTCTGGCGGAATCCCAATCACGGCTGACGGCTTAGTGATTAACGCTGCGTCGTTTGTTTTCTGTTTTCTTACTGTTAATGGATTATTGACGAGCGTCGATTTGCATTTTGGGAAACTGTCGAAGAAGAAATGTCTGGACGTACATATGGGTGTCGATAAATCAGAAAACAAAAGTTTCGTCACCTGAAATTTGTAAACGGAAACACGAAACAGATGTTTGATTAGGGGGAGGTGGGGGAGGCCATATTTGTACATGTATCCGCTTGCCGAGCTTGTGGATTGAATTGAAAGTGTACAAGACGTGCGACGATTTGATGTTGCGTTTGGAATTTTAAATTTTGATAATCGGCGATGGGTGAAGAAGGCAGGGAACTTTCAGAAGGGGGTTTGGAGAATAATTACGTCAGAGATAGGAATAATAAGTAGACAACGAATGTTATATAGTTGCGTAGTGCAATTGAATGCTTTTGAGTGAAGAAAGTTTATGTTCTACCCCAACCCAAGTTAGGGTTAAGCATTTTAAAATTAATCTTCGACTTAATGTGTCGTTCGCTATTTTTCTGCTATTGTATGATAGTCATGAATCCTAGCGAATTTTGTGTTTCTGCGGTCGGTGGTGATGACGGAATTCTTCGCTCAATGATTCAAATTTTAAGCAAACAGACGGAGGGTATACGGATCTGTCACTTAAACGCACAAAGCTTGTATCGTAATATCAATTAATTTGGGAATATGTATGAGGAATGTAAAGTTGATATAATCTGTGTTACTGAAACGTGGCTTTCTGACAAATACAAGGTGGGCCAAAGGAGATCACCCCATTGGAAGATGCTTTTGCAAATTTTTGGACATTTGTGGACTAGACAGATGTAGAATACAAGTGAACAAGCCATGGAGCAATACACTATCCAAGAACGCGGATGAAGATGCTCTCATTTTTGCAAATGGCCGCCAATATCAAATCTGTTTGGAAATTTGTGGACTAGACAGATGTAGAATACAAGTGAACAAGCCATGGAGCGATACACTATCCAAGAACGCGGATGAAGATGCTCTCATTTTTGCAAATGGCCGCCAATATCAAATCTGTTTTGACATTTGTGGACTAGACAGATGTAGAATACAAGTGAACAAGCCATGGAGCGATATACTACCCAAGAATAATAATAATAATCGTGTATATTTTGCTGTGTAACAATTCGTCTGTAGTGACAACACTGAGCCGTTTGGCCACCAACCTTGAAGTGTATGGGATCACACGAGACGTTGCCAAGAGTGGCCGGCCCCGGAGCGCACGTTGTGCCGAGAATATCGCCGCTGTTGCCGAGAGCTGTCACCGGAAACATCGACCAGACGTCGTGCCTCGCAATTAACCATCAACCGGTCGTCCCTAAGGCGAATTTTGGTCAAAGACTTGCGCATGTTCCCGTACATAGTCCAGTTTGTGCATCAGGTGCTGCCTGTCGACCTACTCCCGAGCCATCCTCAATCTCGAGGACGACTTTTCAACCAAAATCATAATGAGCGTTGAGGCTCATTTCCACCTCAGCGGGTACGTGAATAAGCAAAACTATCGCTTCTGGGGCACCGAAAATCCACGAGTAATGCACGAGGAGCCATTTAATCCGCTCAAAGTTATTGCATGGTGCGCTGTTTACGCTGGAGGAGTCATCGGGCCCCTTTTTGTTCGAGAACGCCGCTGTTCAAACGACAGCAGTTTACGGTGCGCGTTATAAGGCCATGTTTACCGAGTTTTTTTCTGCCGCAATTGGACTAATTAGGACTGGAGGACATGTGGTTCCAACAGGAAGCAGCAACGGCACACACTGCGCGAGCCACAACCGACATTCTGAATAGTCAAACAACATAGGATGACTTCCTTTGGCCTATCCTGTATCGTTGACCCACTGTATCGTTTGAGTGATTATCGACTTTTTCGGGCTGATAGACATGGTAGGAGAAGTGGTGGAGCGGCAATATATGTTCGCGAAGGTATCGCATGTAAAATTAACTGCAAGTCGGACGTGGACAGTGAGATGTGGGTCCACTTCTAATAGTGGCAACTGTTTATCGACCCAATAATGATATCGATGTTAGTCCATTGCTTAACCTCCTAGAAACCATAACCCTTAGTCCTTCTAAAATCATTATATGCGGTGATTTGAACAGTAACCTTTTGGATCAGACCTTTCTCATTGAGGGTATGAGAACATTTAACACGACTGACGCAACACATTTTTCCAAGGATGCGCAAACAGTTTTAGACGTATTTTTTGTAAGTGATAATTAAATATGACCAGCTGTTAGCAGCAGTATTCTCTAAACACGACCTGATCTTCGTATCTATTAATTTCAATGTTAAAGGTCTTGCAGCTTCGTATGAATACAGAGATTTTAGGCAAGTTGTTGTTCGTTTAGAGCACGAATCTCTTAGTATTCAATGGGAGCATGTCTACTCTTTACCATCTCCCGATGATCAATTCGAATTCATTTACAACAATATTGTCAGTTTGTTCAATAAAAATGTTCCTCTACACACAAGAACAATAGAGCAGGGCAACAGGACTTGGCCCACAACAAAAGGAAACGTTACAAACAAGACATTGACCAGCAAATGTACCGTAGGTTGCGTAATTAAGTGGTCTGCAAAATAAGAACAAAAAAATTCAAATATATCGCAGCAAGTTAAGTCCTTCCATGAATAAGCGCCAACTATTGGAAAATATGAAAGAGATAGGTATAGGAAACAATACCGCAACAGTAATCAAATTATCAATGTCGATTTATTGAACAAAAATGTTGTATCCTTACCCTTTCCAACCCCTTCAGACAGTACCACCGATATAGCTGAACCTTCTTATGGTTTCTAGCCGGATGCAATGTTCGTGTTCACACGTGTTGAAAGCACTGGCATTGTTGAATGTATTTAATCTGTTAAGTCCAATGCTGTTGCAATTGACTCTATATATCCTGTTTTCATTAAGTGCATCTTACCCCTTATCCTGCCTAATATTACACACGACTTCAACACGTTATTGATGACAGGTCTATGTCCTACCCTCTGGAAAGTTCAACCCATCCCGAAAAATGCGAGTGGGAATGAATTCAGACCAATTTCAGTGCTCGCTTTTCTGTCCAAAGTATTCGAGAGGGTTGTTCAAAAACAGCTGAATGTCCTACTTAGAGCACATCATATCCTTCCACCCAAGGAGTCTAGGTTTCGCCAAAAGGACAGTTGCACCACCGCCATTTTAAACATTTTTGAAGATAACTTGCCTTGGATGATGACCATTTTACGTTCCTAGTGATTCTTGACTTTTCCAAAGCATTCGACACGGTGGACCATGCTAATTTTACCGCAGACTCTCCGTATATTACGGTTTCTCGCCTTCGGCAGTTCGTTTGTTGTTATCCTTTCTTCGAGATAGAACACAAGCAGTCTCTGTTGGCAACACAACTTCAAATTTTCTTCCGACTACTAGAGGAGTCCCTCACGGCTGGATTTAAGGCTCTACTCTTTTTGAAGATCCTCAATTCAAATGTATGCTGATATGTTTTCCGGCAAGACTGCTAAAGATGTCTTCTCTTCCTACCTTTGCGTTAAAATCTCCCAGCACGATTTTAACATCGTACTTCTGTAGTCGCTCATAGGTTTTATCAAGGAACTCATAAAAGCAATCCTCAGCTATATCATCTTTTTCCTCTGTTGGGGCATGAGCGCATTTAAGGCTTATGTTGGCGAATTCGGCCTTCATGCGGATAGTAACAATGCGTTCGCTAATGTCTGGCCTGAGTCTAACACTTATAACAAATCCGCATCCGAATAGTCGCTGTTTCTGCTCACTATAACACGGTCCGTAGTAGATGTCACAGTTTTTCATCCGCTTTTTGCCCGGCCCATCCCATCGTATTTCCTGGATGGTAGTAATTTCTGCTTTGTAACGGTTTAAGGCTTCATTTAGTTGTTCGCTATAATGTTCTCACATTCCAGGTGCAGATACGAACGTCGTTAGCCGGGTCGTCAACAATAAAATCAGTCCTTACCGAGGCTATTGGTTGCTTCGTAACAATTTATTTTTTCCATGGTAAGGTAGTTAACCCAAAGCACAACCCTTAACCTGGAGGGCCAGTTCCAATTTATTAGATACCCCTAGGAGACACGGGGTCACCAGTATCCACTACGGGATTGAGCGTTGCCGTTGGCTTTTCGGTTCATCCGTCACAATCTCTGTTTGAAGTGCCTGACCAACCCTTGAAATTCCAAGACAACCTGTTGTCCGAATGTGTCGAACCAGCTTGCCTAGGTTCGCCTGGGACACCAGGCCGGGTATTCATTCCGTGCCATTCTGACCTGGCTGTTGATAGTGTTGCTGTTTTTCGTCGTGTTATCAACACTCGCGCTTATCGTTTAGCAAGTCAAATCCGGTTGGATGAGACCAGTAACCGATGGTTACCACTTGCAGTTAAAAAAATAAGCACTTGATGTGTAGTCAGAGTGTCAACCAACACCACCCAAGTTAAAGCCAATCACAGTCTACCCTCGTTCTACAACATCCAACCATCTAAGTCTCGCGACAAAAAACAGTTGTGCAAAGCGATACTGAGAGCGTAACTCTGTGATGTGAGAATAAAAATGCAAAGCCATGATGGAAAATACAGTGGGGCGGAAATACAGAAAGGCGGATAAAAACAAAAACATTTAAGTTGCAGGGACATACCCAACTAACAATTATTCCTCAATAAGGCAATAAAATATTAAAAATTTTAATTATGTTATTTTAATTGTTATATAAGGCCTGCAATTATTTGTGTAGGCCTTATATAGGACTTGTGCGCGGAGGTTGATCATTTTTGCAGTCGATTGTTTGGGTAGAAGCCTGCTTGAAACATTATGCAGGAAAATTCACAAGAATAACCGAAGTTTTGATTTTACTTTAAATCTTCTTAAGATTTATGTACATGTACCATACGTTGAGATGTTTCGGAAGAACTTCTCACGAAGTTAATTCCAAGCATAGCATGTTTAGCTCAAGAATCAAGGCTTAAAAATGTTAAGGTTAAAAAATCGGGAAAAGGTGAAAAGATTGGGAAAATGTGAAAAGATTGGGAAAATGTGAAAAGATTGGGAAAATGTGAAAATATCGGGAAAAAGGTGAAGAGATCTGGAACCTACCGGAGAATCAGTCAACACAATTCAAGAATTTCGTTGTACTAAATGGTCTTTGATGTTCCAGAGTACAGCCATGTTGGACTACAGTGCGAGAGAACGCGAGTTCGAATCTCAGTAAGATAAGAATTTTTGTATAAATAATTGCACTAAATTCCATACATTCATAATAACAATTTGTGTTCTGAGTGAAGACTGAAATTTAAATTTTTAAAAGTAAAAAATATAAGAAAACATAAAATCAAAATGAAAATAATAAAAAAATTTTTTTTATTTTTCGAATTCGAGAAGACTTGTAAACATTTTCGGAAAGACTTTGTGCGAAGCCTATACTTTGCTTCTGTAAGGTCTTTATAAGTCTTATAGAAGTAAATAGCTTCCTAAAAGTGCGCCAAATGTTTTACCATAAGACTTCATACAGGTAATATTGCAAATCGGGAAATAGCTTTGATAGTGCTTTACCGAAGAGAAATTGTTAGTTAGGATAAGGCCATGTGACATAATATATTTCAAAGGGTCAAAGGTGACATAAGGTAATATTTCATTAAGCCTTATTTTGAAATATGGCCTTATGTCACTATCGAAAAGCGACATAAGACAATATGAATTTGAGATTTTGGGACAATTTTTTTTCCCCATAACCAGTTTTGACCGTTAGAAATATTATTTTGTATTCATCCAATTTTGCACCAATCCCAAATCCAACAGTGAGCCAAATTAGCGGGTTCATGCTTTGCATACATTCGACTGCAAGTTTTTGTGTAAGCCAAGTTTGAATGAATGCGCTTCCATGCAACTCTCATGCTTGGGCTCACTGTTGGATTTGAGTTGCGTGCAAGGTTGCAAGTTGCAAGGGATGTCAGTCAAAAAAGCAATAAAGCCAAATTGGTATTATTTCGTTTTAAAAACCGAAGTAAAGCTAAATTTGGTCTTATTTCGTTTGGCCTTATATCACGTCACCCTAGAAATCTATTTGAAAGTGACATATAGCCATAATATGAGCGCAAAATTTAACTTATGACCCTTTTTAAAAGCGTCTGAGGCTATATTTCTAAATATGCCCTTATGGCACATGGCCTTATCTCAGGGCACCGACATTTAATGCAATCCGAAAAATAACAGAAACAGGATTGTTATTCGGAGGCGCTCACTAGGACAGGAAATTACGCTAAAATAAGTTCACACATTGGGTCATTCAGGATCAACGCAATATTCGACACAAAAAAAATATATACAAAATTTTTGGAACAACATGCGAATTAAAATGACGTCAAATTTCGGAATGCATCAAGGTCTAAACTAAAATTCTACTCAAATAGATCCGTACAACCTGAAAAGAGCTAAAACATTTTTTTATATTAAGTTGACCTGGATATACGTTGGATTTTGTCCGTGTATTAGCCAATAATTCCACAATCCCTGCATAAGTACTTTGGGGTAAGACCAAATCTATCTCTTGGAATGTTGTGTCTATTGGCTCACAATATTATTCAACTAACGTTTTGACGTTATTGCATTGGGCAAATGTTTCATGTGTAACCTATTTATTTAGGAGTATAGATTGTAAGCCACAGCTTCAGCTGTCGTCTTAAAGGTCGTCCGTCATATACGCCAAGTCTAACCATACAGCTAACTTCCTATAGTTTAGCATTTCCTTAGATGTGCATTGTAGGTGTTTTTAAAGTTAAAGCTTTGCTTCTTTGCTGGTCCCTCCCTGCTCGAAGTAGGTTTGCAATATATTTACACAAGGCGGTCCTAAGATAACAGCCCACAGTTGCGCATTGTAAATGGTTTTGACCTTTTCGGGAAATCGAAGACCACAGTTCGGGAGTCGTCTTGCAGTTCGTCCGTGATTTACGCTAAGCCGATTTGGCTGCAGTTGCACATTTCCTTACATGTGCATTGTAGGTTTTTATTTTTAAGGTAAATCACTCCTTGAGGGATGAACTTAAAGTAGGTCTGTAATATACGCAAGCCGGTCCTTATAGCAGCCTTCAGTTGCGCATTTCATTCCCCTTTGCATTGTAGGTGTTTTGAAGGTTAAATCGTTGCTTGAGAGGCCAGCTCGAAGTACTGGGTGTCCGCCGGGAAGGTATACTACTTTGTTTGTTTATAATTTTTGACTAAATGAAAGAGAATGGATCTTTCATTCATAATTTTTTTTATTTAACGTCGGCAATTATGTGTGGAATACAATGTCAGGTAAATGTCCGCCATTGTTAGTCTCACAAATGCGAGCCCTTTTGAGCAGATTTTTCATTCTCACACATTTCACGCAGTATTTCACTAATTTCATCACGAATATTTTGTTTGAGTTGCTCAAGCGTTTCTGATTTGCATAAACCTAGCTTTCAAATATCCCAACAAAAAGAAGACCGGAGCAGTCAAATTTTCTCGAAATAAATTGTTGTGGAAAGAGGTCTCGCAGTAATTCCATTGTAATACTGGCTGTATGCGATGTGGCACCGTCTTGTTGATACCACATGTTAATCAAGCCCAAAGCATGCAGTTGTGGCGTTAAAAAGTTTTCAATCATATCGCGATATCGCTCCTCATTCACAGTTACCGTTACGCCGTTTTCATTTTCAAAGAAGTAAGGTCCACTTCCTTCCTCCTGACCAAAATGCGCACCAGACTGTAACTTTTAATGGATGCAAAGGTGACTGATGAATAATTTGAGGGTTTTCCAATGTCCAGAACCGACTATTCTGTTTATTCACATATCGATTCAAATGAAAATGTGCCTCGTCAGTCATTATGTTTTTTTTTTTTTTTTTTCATGAAAATTGGGGTTGCTGTAACATCTTGTTGGTATATGTAAGGCGGCGTAAATGGTCTTGTGGAAGAAGCTCTTGTGTCAAAGGAATCTTAAATGGAAACAAATGCAAATCCTTGTGCAAAATTGTGGCCAAAGTTGTTATTTGAAGACCAAGCTCCTGAGCACGGCGTCGAATTGAGGTTGATGGATTGTTTTGAACACTTCCATGACCAGCAGTAATGTTTTCAGCCGATCTTGCAGTACGTTGTCCTCAAGCCTAACACCTACAGACCCTCTTTCTTCGAAATCATTCACTACACGATAAATAGTGCGTTTTGTTGACAGTGTTTCTCTCAAAAATGTCACGTAACTTTCTCATCGTCACAGTAATCGATGATTGATTTTGATAAAATGTTTTAACGATTAAGACACGTTGGTTTATAGAATATTTCTCCACAATAAATTTGACACGTGTCTACTTCACGACTGCCAAATATGAATTATCAAGACTAATGTTTACCAAAATGGCGGCAAAACAAATATGTATCCCTTCCCAGGGGAAGGTATACTACTACAGCCTACAGTTGCGCATTTTAAATGGTTTTGACCTTTTCGGGAAATCGAAGACCACAGTTCGGGGGTCGTCTTACAGTTCGTCCGTGATTTACGCTAAGCCCATCTGGCTACAGTTGCACATTTCCGTACATGTGCATTGTAGGTTTCAATTTTTAAGGTAAATCACTGCTTGAGGGATGAACTTAAAACAGGTCTGTAATATACGCAAGCCGGTCCTTTTAGCTAAAAGCCTTCAGTTGCGCATTTCCTTCCCTTTTCATTTTATGTGTTTTTTTAAGGTTTTACCTTTGCTCGAGGGGCCAGCTCGAAGAAGGTTTGTAATATATGTTTTTACATAAGCCGGTCATAAGGTAACATCCTCCAGTTGCGCATTTTAAGTTGGATTAGTACTTTTCGAACTATGCCGACTGTAATGATGGTAATCGAAGACTACAAGTTCAAAGCCTTAGTGTATATTTAGTTCGTCCTATAATAACGTGCCAATTTGCGAACTGACCCTATAAGAGATGAGTGTTATACTTATGATCCTTATTAAAAAAAAAAAAACAGTGCCCACACGGGGTTTGTGATACCCTCGATACCTGTGATAACGATCAAATAAAAGGTTTGATATCTGCTGGAATCTGTACCATTTTTGGGCAGACCTAGTTGGGTAAACAAAAACTGGAATCGGCTCTTCACTTAATATGGAGTGTAAGCCCCGAGAAAATTTTACGATCTATCTACGTCTTGCCAGCGACACCGTCTCCGCTATCAGGTCAGAAATACAAGCGACAAAAATAGAACGCCTTAATGGGACACCCTACATATAACTTGACAATAAAAATGAATTTTACTTTCCTTTGTCAAAGTTTGAAAGTTGTCTAGCCAAATGTATGTGCACATCATTAGGCGCATTACCCAGGAGTATTCATCTTTTCCTCCTGCCATTGCTGTTGCTACCCACTAGTCTGTGTACATAGTTTCATTGTTTGGCTGTTGTCGCTTTGTGCTTGTATTCATAAAAAATATAAAAAAAAGAAAACCTTTAGATACATACACACAATTCCAGAGTGTTTATGAAGTACCAAAGGTAAATATGATAAAAACTCCATGAGACGGTTAAGAAGACTCCTTTGGTACGTCAATTCAGTCATCAACATCCATATCATCATCAAAAGTGCCAAACAGCAGAATCAACAGACAGGACTCTGCTGCGCCGTGAAATGAATCTGCAAACGGAAACACTGATTGTGTTCAGAGCATTATATCGCAGATACTGAGACGTATACGTATCCTTTTTTCAGTCGCTCAACATTTTACTTTTGTTTTCCATCACCAGCAGGATATTTTCCCATTTTCACAGGCACTTTCGTTTAATTTTTGTGCATTCAGTCGGTGTTCATGTAGGTGGATGTGCTCCTGGGTATCTCCGCCTGTGTGTGTGTGTGTGCGTGTTGAGCAAGGTGGTATGCTTCAGTTTGAATTAAAGTAAATATTTGATTTTATGTATAAACTCTGTCTGGTTGGGAATTTTGCAAGCAACTGTGTTCCAACGACTGGACTGCAATTTGAAATGGGAACAGCTTGTCATGATGATAAGACGAAGGAGTGTCTCCTCGCTGTATGTGTGCATATTGTATGACTTTTGACACCCATTCTGAGAATAATTGAATTTCATTTCAGTCCGTTTCTCTGCTGATTTTCAGTGGACTGCAGTTTATTAATTTTTTTTTTATTTCTCAAACATATCTACAAAGGATTCGGTTTTTGTATTTGCCATCTAAGTTAGGTAGAATTTTTGCGAAATTCAACACGCTCAAGACACCATTGGTTTCTGATTTTCTCTTGACCAGGGATATTCTATACGATGGTTATACAGTAAGATAGTTCAAGAGGTTTCTTTAGGGAAATGCAGAGAGGTCGTTTTGTAAGAGGTGCTTGTAGGTATGATCTGAAGAAGTCAATATACATATGTAAGGGCATGGACATATCTTGATTGGGGGCAATTTTATTCTTGATACCTCACATATGCAGTCGAATGCTCGTCCATTTGGAAGATCCAGTAGAAATGTTATCTGCTCTTGAGGAATATACAGATTTAAGTGAATCAGTTGTCTAGCTAAATGGTACGGTTTCCACACACATTGCTGTTAATCTCTATATGATTTTGCTTCCGATACCGTTTACGGGGTTATATCAAACCCGTAATTTATGAAATATGAACCAAATAAAAGGTTAAGTTCTGTAGGTAAAAAGTTTAAAGTGTACCAATTTTTATGAAGATGCCAAAAAGGTCCCAAATTGTACTAGTAAGGAGTTCAAATCATTTGAACGAAGAACGAAACAATGGTGATAGAGCATAACAATGAAGGGCACTAGGGAATGAAGATAGTGCTTCGAACGAAACGGCATGGTCTTGAGGTGCTAATAACGGGTGATCCAAGTAGAGATACTTTTTTCAATAGCCTTTTTTGACAGATCACGTGTGAGTCGTGTCATGCTGTCATGTTATTTTTGTTAAGTATTGTTTGGCATTTCATAATGGAAAGACTTACGCGTGAACAACGTTTACAAATTGTTCAACTTTATTATGAAAATTCACGTTCTGTGAGGAATGTGTTTCGTGCACTTCGCTCAACTTATGGTCAACATAATCGGCCTACTGAGCGTACTATTCGCAACACCATCACCCATTTTGAGACCCAGCATTCATTATTGGATAATATTCGACCGAATAAACCACGTCCAGCACGCTGTGAAGACAATTTAGCGGTCGTAGCTGAGAGTGTACACGAATACCGTAGAGAGTCGATTCGGCGCCGTTCGCAGCAACTCGGACTGACGTATGGAACGACTTGGCGCATTTTACGTCAAGATCTTAAATTGAAAGCGTACAAAATGCAGATTGTGCAACAACTGAAGCCGCTCGACCTTCCCAAGCGACATCGCTTCGCTCTATGGGCTCTTGAAAAGTTCCAAGAAGATCCGACGTTTTCGAGGCAAATTTTGTTTAGCAATGAGGCCCATTTCTGGCTCAATGGGTATGTAAACAAAATTGCCGCATTTGGGACGAAGAGCAACCTGAAGAGATTGAAGAACTGCCACTTCATCCAGAAAAAACAACGGTTTGGTGTGGTTTGTGGGCCGGTGGAATCATCGGTCCATATTTCTTTAAAAATTATGCCGGTGCGAACGTAACCGTCAATGGCGAACGTTATCGTGCCATGATAACCGACTATTTGATGCCTGAAATTGAAGCTCGTGATCTCGGCGACATTTGGTTTCAGCAAGACGGCGCCACTTCCCACACATCGCATCAATCAATCGACTTATTGAGAGAACATTTCGGTGAGCACATAATTTCACGTTTTGGGCCGGTCGATTGGCCACCAAGATCGTGTGATATCACACCGTTAGACTTTTTCCTGTGGGGATATGTAAAGTCAAAAGCTTATGCCGACAAACCCGCTTCGATTCAGGCCTTGGAGGAAAACAACACGCGTGTCATTCGCCAGTTACCAGTCGAAATGCTCGAACGAGTGATCGAAAATTGGACTCAACAAATGGACCATCTGCGACGTAGCAACGGCCAACATTTGTTAGACATAATCTTAAAAAAATAAATGCCAAAGAATGTTCTTTCAGATGATAATAAACATTCTCCATTAAATTTGAATTTTCTGTGTTTTTTTTTTTTTTTTTAAAAAAGTAGGGAACCTCGAAATGGATCATCCTTTGTAACTACAATTACATTGCTTTCTCCCTATCTAACAACATATGCCCTGAAAGCATACTAATTTGCACATACAACAAGGGCATCTGCGACACAAATATGATTCAACAAACCTTCGACCACTAATTATGAGCCATAGAAAACCAATTCGGGCCAACATTTGACCTAGACCACCACTTACTCCCATTTGAGCCCAAGAAAACTCCAAATTAATCACGACTAAGGGGTGTTGGGACCAACAAGAAGAAATTTCCACAGACCATGGTCCCATCATCAACAGCAGTTAAAATGATGGAAAGCCGAACAGCAATCAGAGCTACGGTTTTCCTGACCAAACATTAGTAAATCACCAAGGACACAAAAGAAGGCATTGGACTAAGTAAAGGCGCCCAAGAGCGACAGCCGATAACATTCGAATATGCAGAATCAAACGTAAAGCGTTTACACCATGTGACGGGTCAACATGAGTCCTATGTAAGGTCTACGGTCTCATTGAGTGACGAAAAAGCTGATAACATACGATAAAAGGTTTGGCAAGAGAGACTATTTTCTTTGGGTCAGTAGCAGTTAAACAATTATCAACAGCGAATGGTGACAGCAACAATGATGACACCTGGAAAATGAGGACACAAATATGTTCCTTCACAAACAGCAGCCTGGCAACAATCAGAGTAACGCTTCTACAGACCCAACATTAAGGGTCATTACGACAATGCAAGATCATATGGTAAAACTGCCGATAAAATACGACCACCTGTGGAGCCAGTCTCAACGAGCGTCCAATGTCGAAGAGAAATCTTAAAAACACCTATCCAGGGCGACAGAAACGACGAATTGAGCGGGACAACGACAATTTCGTGAAGTCCAGTGCAAAGCATAGCTTAGAAGAAAAGGTAGTTGTTCGACTGCACCTTTTATGTTTAGGGTTCTAAAATTCCATCTGATGATATGAATGACGTTATCCTTATATTCTTTAAACGCGATCGTAAGGCAAAATCTCCCCTTTCAAAGGCTTTCGGATTATTAATTATCTTGCAACACAATTATTGAGAGTTGCCACTGCAAAAAGAAAAAGACAAATTCTAGGCGCAACAGGATCATTAGTACCTAAAGCCTAGCTTTCATGCATGCGTGTATACTTCGGCACAATGGCGTGGCCTCCTGTGTTATACCAACTACTCTTGGCTATTCTTGGCACTTGACACTACTCGGATGTTTTGTGAGATCATGACGAGAGGAGGGAGTTCATCGCACCACTCAGCCCGTCCATTTCTGCAGACTGCTAAACGGCTAAATCGAATCTCCCGCTGTTAGATAGAACGAACGATTCAATATTGGCGAGGACAGTGAAAGCCCGACCAACCACTCGACCTAAGTGAAGTGATCAAAGCAATATCTAAACTCGAACTTAACAAGGCTCCCGGAAATGACGGAATCTTCGCATAGTTTTTTAAAGTGGAGAGTGTAGGGTGGAGATCATTTGGTAAGTAGCATCCACAAAAAAGGAGATCCTTTGAACTGCACCAGCTACAGATGCAGAAGTCTCCTCAATAT
Source organism: Rhingia rostrata (assembly GCA_949824845.1). Lineage (NCBI taxonomy): Eukaryota > Metazoa > Arthropoda > Insecta > Diptera > Syrphidae > Rhingia > Rhingia rostrata. Next base: position 41,929,879 of record OX463757.1, read on the forward strand.
CGTCTAAAAGATACCATCTGCCGTAATATGTGAACGCCTAAAAGCGTTTACCAACTTACTGATCCGCCCTTTTCGATGTGGTTAGGCCAGGAAAGTCCACAATTGATCAACTCTTCAAACTTTGGCAGATCTTGGAAAAAAAAAACTCAAGAATTCCAAATCAATACCCACCACATAATCAATTTCAAAACCCCATACAACAGAGAGATGAACTATACAGAGCCATCGCTAGAGCCATGTCTCGACCAAAGTCGTCTGTCTGGTATGACGATGACGAAAATTCTTGCTGTTCCGTCGGGGTCGGAAACGACCTCGCCTACACATTCGATAACAAAGAAGGATCTAAGCAAGGCGGTGTACTGTCATGTGAGTTCTTCGATTTGACTGTTGAGAGGATTGTGCAAAACTCCCAAGCCAACACCAGAGGCACAATATTCCAAAAATCAGTGCAACTAATAGCCTACGCCGGAGATATTGACATCATTGGTCGGACTCAACGGGATGTCATAGCCATGTTTGGTAGTATAGAGCAGAAAGCGGCAAGGATGGGTTTAGCAGTAATTGCGGGTAAGACTGAGTACAGGGTGTCCGCCGGGATGCCGGGAAGGTATACTACTTTTTTTTGCCGCCATTTTGGTAATCATTAGTCTTGACAGTTCACATTTGGCATTCGTAAAGTAGACACGTGGCAAATTTATTGTGGAGAAATATTCCATAAACCAACGTGTTTTAATCGTTAAAACATTTCATCAAAATCAATCATCGATTACTGTGACGATGAGAAAATTACGTGAAATTTTTGGGAGAAACAACGTGCCAACAAAACGCACTATTTATCGTGTAGTGAATGATTTCAAAGAAAGAGGGTCTGTAGGTGACAAGCCCAAGCATGGACCACCACGTACTGCAAGATGGGCTGAAATCACAGCTGCTGCACAAGGAAGTGTTCAAAACAATCCATCAGCCTCAATTCGACGCCGTGCTCTGGAACTTGGTCTTCAAATAACAACTTTGGCCACAATTTTGCACAAGGATTTGCTTTTGTTTCCATTTAAGATTCCTTTGACACAAGAGCTTCTTCCACAAGACCATTTACGCCGCCTTACATATGCCAACAGGATGTTACAGCAACCCCAATTTTCATGAAAAAAAAAACATAATGAGTGACGAGGCACAATTTCGTTTGAATGGATATGTGAATGTGAAAACAGAATAGTCGGTTCTGGGCTTTGCATCCATTAAAAGTTACAGTCTGGCGCGCAATTTGGTCAGGAGGAAGGAAGTGGACCTTACTTCTTTGAAAATGAAAACGGCGTAACGGTAACTGTGAATGGGGAGCGATATCGCGATATGATTGAAAAGTTTTTAACGCCACAACTGCATGCTTTGGACTTGATTAGCATGTGGTATCAACAAGACCGCGCAACATCGCATGCAGCCAGGATAACAATGGAATTACTGCGAGACAAGTTATTTCAAGATATGGTGATGTTGATTGGCCTCTACGGTCACCTGATTTGACTGCTCGGGACTTCTTTTTGTTGGGATATCTGAAAAGCAAGGTTAATGCAAACAAACCAGAAACGCTTGAGCAACTCAAACAAAATATTCGTGATGAAATTATGAAATACCGAAATACCGCGGACACAGTAGAGGAAGACCTCGCTTTAAGTGGCGCGCACAAATAGAAACCGACCCCAACCAATTTGAAGTGCGCAACTGGAGGCAGTAAGCTAAAGAACGGACTAGCTATGGATATGTTTGGTCGATTGTCATACCACGTGGATATTCCCCATTCTTCTTGTTATCTGTGGGAAAACCATTCTGAATTTTTAATGAAACGGAGGAGACTTTTCGCTTCGGTTTTTTGTGAAATTGCTGGGATTTTGAAAGTAGTTAGCTCGAAGATCGATCTTACTTTTGTTTGAAAGGACCGGACAGATGAAGTATTGTTTCTTCTTCTTCTTCTTCATCCAAGCAGTTCCTACAAAAGTCGTTTGAGTGGAGGTCTAGCCTTTGTACGTGCCTGCTTATTAAGCAGTGTCCAGTGGTGACACCTATGGTAACGCTAACATATGATCTTTCGAACGAATTCAGTCCTTGGATCTTCTCAAATCCAGCTTTGGCCAAATTTGTTTGGGTTTTTAACACGTCGTGCTAAGACTGCATCTGAGATTTGATTTACTATAAGCATGTTGCGCTAGTCAGCTTTTGCATGTGGCGATAGGAATACCTAGTCCACCAGTGTCGGTTACCGCAACTGGTAATTTAGTTCCCTGTCTGGCTAGTTCATCAGCCTTACAGTTCCCTGGGATGTCACTATGCCCAGGCACCCAGCATAGGTGACTGCTTTGACATATCTTGCACAGATGAGCGACAATCTAGAGTTGCATTTTAATTCGTTATGACTGATTCCAGGGATTAGATGGACGCTTGGCTGTCCGAGAAAATGCTAATATCCTTGGCAGATAATACATTCTCTTTCAGCCAGGATAAGGCTTCTTTGATCGCCATGAGTTCCGCCAAGAACACGGTGCAATGATCAGGAAGACGGAATGATAGGCTAGGTTTAGGCTTACGAGGAAGACACCAGCACACACTCCGTCGTTTGTTTTGGAGCCATCGGTGTAAAAATTACTCGACTCATTTTACACTGGTTCGTTACCCTATCATGGCGATCTTTCTTGAATTGTTACCTGGAAACTCTTATCAAAGTTTAACCTGGTATGAGAGTAATCGGTGTTTCAGGAAAGACCCGGCTAATATGATGAGGTATGTTGTTTAAGGCGAATGTTCATTCCGGACTGTAGTGTCACTTAAGTATACAAGTATGACTGAGTAGTTAGCACAAAGCACAATCCTTAGCCTTTTGGACACGGCTCATGTGTTGACCTGGGGAGAGCAGGCTAGGTGTCCCGCGCCTGCCGTTGTGGAAGGTATTTTTTTATATTTTTCGTTTTTTTCTGTGCTCAAAATTGAGGTTTAACATGTCAAAACCGCAATGGCAAGCCTTTCTATTCTAAGAGTTGGCTTTGATCTCAAACATCAACATGATTTAACAAACACACTTTGGATCAGAGTCATTTAATGCTTCCAAAATGTACAAGACCAGAATGAATTCATGTTTAGAAGCTCCATAACAGCCTGGTTCACAACAGACCAACAAGAACCATCACCACTTATCTCACCCTAATCTCATATATCGGATACGGATATGAATTTTCAACTCACATCCAATGGAAATGGGCTACTTCATATCACCTCCGTGATCTTCATAAGCTCCTTAGCCATGCATCATATCTTCACATAATTATTTGCTTTCCTACTTTTGAACGCATCAGCTATCCAAATGGCATCGCACAACACATTGAGTCACCACCCTCAATGGGATCCTTGAAAAGCCATCCTTTTCACCACCAACAACAAAAACATCTCCCACAATGATTTATGTCCTCCCGACGTCATCATTAACCCTGCAATTGCAAGTCTTCTGTATAGACACGTGCGCATACAGTCGCGTCAACGAAAGTACTTTTTCAATACCGTGCGAGCTATTTACCTGTCGTGAAGAAATGCCACCAACTGCCCTCCCACCACATATTGACATCACGCACATTGATGTACGACGCACGGCCATCAAACGAACCCGGTAACTACGTGTTAAGTCTGTTAGGACGGTCACTATGCATGCTTTCGTGTCATTAAATTTTTACCTTTGCTGGGTTGAACGAGGTGACACACTGCGGAACTCGGAGTTGTGAGTGCGGCACAACGATAAGGAAGTTTCGTTTCAGGTTATGTCGAAGCTTTATGGACTGGCGTGTGTGTTGGACTGCTGGTCAGTACAAGTTGAAAGTGCAAAAGCTTGTTGGTGATTTTATATTTTGATTGATTGGGGGCTGAATGTGGATCCACTCCATTAATGCTGGTGAAATTTACATATAAAATGGTTTTCGGGACAGTTGTCACGGTGCTTAACCTAATTTTCTTTTACGAGAGCAGACGTAAGCGATTCAGCAAGATTTTGTGGCACAATGTATGCATGGTGATTTATTGTCCATTCAATTTATCGACTACACATGTGAAAAGACGTGTTGGACTTATGGTTTCACTCATCCCCATAGACGTATCACTGGTGATAATGAAGTCGTAAATATTTTATGTAGGCGGTTCTAGATTTTATTATTCGATTTCGACTTGAAGATGTTTCATAGTTGCCTTCCAAAGGCGTAAGATAAACCATCTTACGGGAAAGGAAGTGAATGTGATATTTAAATTTTAATCCGATGATTAATCTGTGCATGTCCAGATATCGTAGGCGACGGAAAGTCGGAAAAAGTGGTCCTTGGTTACCCAGGAATGCAAACGCAACCGAACTTCAAAGTGACATCATTGCTTACTCATTTTTTTAAGTCATGGTTTGGTCCAGGGTGGGTGGGTGCAAAGGGATACTCGATAGTGCGTTAGACTACTAAGCGCCGGTATTTGGTGCAACTCCCATGTTGTCACCACCAACGTTTTTTTTTTTTACTGCCATACCTTTGGGTAATTGTGACAAACATCTGGCAGATAAAATTTGTAATTAGAAGCATGACAAAATATGACAAAAATATAGGGTGCAAAATCGTATATGTATACATAATGTGCGCATCTCATACAACGAAATTTTTCTATGTGTGGTACTGATACTGATACCCCAGTGTTCATATCAAAACAACAGCATAACCGTCGTATTCGATCGACGAAATTTCCCCTTCGCACTTACCGCCCGCGTCTGAAACGGCTACAAAATCTTTAGCTGTGATGATGTAACGGATGTTTTTTTTTTTTTTTTTAGAGGTATAGAACTTCGAATTGAAATACAACGCAAGAAAATCGTGTTAATGTCCATCAATTTGGCTTTATTGGAAGGATGATATTATGCTGGTTCTAATAAAGCCAAGTCTAGAGGTCCAATTTTCAACCACTTTTTCGAACGTATGTCGGCAATAACGCCCCGAATGTTGGCTTCCAAGTCCCCTAATGTTTCTGGTTTGTTGGCGTAGACGAGCGACTTTACATATCCCCAAAGAAAATAATCCAATGGTGTATAATCACACGGTCTTTGTGGCCAATTGACAGGTCCATTCCCCGAAATTATGCGCTCACCGAATGTTTCCTTCAATAAATCGATTGTGACGTGCGCTGTGTGGCATGTAGCGCCTTCATGTTGGAACCACATTTCATCCACATTCATGCCATCCAATTCGGGAACAAAATAGTCGGTTATCATGGCTCTATACCGGTCTTCATTAACGGTAACTGAATCTCCAGGATCATTTCGGAAGAAGTATGGCCCAATGACTCCACCAGCCCATAGAGCACACCAAACAGTCAGATTTTTGTGGATGTAATGGCGTCTCAAGATCTCATGTGGATGCTCTTCACTACAAATGCGGCAATTTCGCTTGTTGACGTAGCCATTCAACCCAAAAATTAGCCTCATCACTGAACAAAATTTTGCTATGAAAATCAGCATCGAGATCAATCTTATTTCGGCCCATACACCAAAATCACGACGCATTGCATGGTCTCGCGGCTTTAATTTTGGCACAAGCTGGATCTTGTAAGGTCGTAGGCATTGCGCAAAATATTCCATAAAGTTGATGGACAAAGCTCCAATTGCTGTGCACGGTGGCGAATCGATTCATTCGGGTCCTCTTCAACACTTTGCTCTACAGCGGCAATTGTTTCTTCGGTGCGCACTGTTCGATGTCTCTGCGGATGCGTATTATCGCATAGAGTAACCATAGTGCGAAAACGATCCATGGTGAACCGAATTAATTGCTCTTATGGACGATTATTCCGATCATAAAATGGACGGAGCTTGAAGTAAACTTCGCGAACTGAACCATTATTATCGAAATAAATTTGCACGATTTGCAAGCGTTGTTCATTTGCCAACCTGTCCATGATGAAATGGCCAACCAAACTCAACATAAATGACATTAGAGTTGCCCGAATTGACCACAAAATGTCAGTTTCGGCTCTATTCGAAAACCCAACCTCTGAAAAAAAAAACCACCCGTTAGTTCTATAATCTTTGATATTACTTAGTGCGGCTGGCGCATCGTCTTGTTGAAAGCAGCAAACCGTCTAGAGCTTTTTCACACATGATCACTCAACATCTTAAGATATCGATTCCAATCGACGTTATCGCCTTTTCTGAAGAAATACGACGCAATGATGGCTTTCGTGCAAACATTCAGTTTTTTGTCATGCCATGGTATTTCTGGATCTCGTGAAGATTCTCCGTTTTCGAAATGCGGTGATTTTGCTCCAGAGAGTGTGAATTGCTCCTCGTCGGTCATCAAAATTTGCTTCCAAAAATCATGTTCAGTTTCTGACATTCGAGCAACTGTTTGGCTACACGAATGTCTGTCGGCAAGGTGGTTCGACAGTCAAATTCGTCGAATTTTTTTTTTTTTCAAATCGATTTATAGGTAATGGATATCGATTCAGACATACAAATCAAGGACTTGCCCAAGTCTACCAATTTCAGTTGTACCCATTTCTATAGACTTATCCTACACTGATAGGGACTAGTCAGGTTGTAGGTGCACGTTTAAGGCGTTCACATAAAATGACATGCTCGGTATGTTCTCGGCATCGATTGTGACTCAACTGGGTTTATCTCATAAGGTCTACAGAATTTGCGGTAAACCTTTCCTATAGTTTACCTTTGTAGGCTTGATTCAAGTAAATATTAAGCCGGCTAGACACACGCAGTTTTAACTCTCCGGTTTGCCTGTTCAGGCCGCCTACGCAGTTATAACTGAACGTGTGTATGATAAAGTTGTCAGTTTTTTTGGCCTGAGCAGGCGGTCGGAGAAAAATCGAAAAATCAATCGTTTTTCCTGTTCAGTTTAAAGTAAAATTTACATGCGCTGAGACGGTAGATGACATGTTTATCAAACGGAAGAAACACACAAACTGGTTGGCCTCACATATTTACCGGAGGTTGTGAATGCGATATGGCGGTCCGGTAAAACTGAACAGGCGTCCTGAACAGGCAAACCGGACACTTAAAACTGCGTGTGTGTAGCCGGCTTTAAAGTTTTTCATCATTGATTGCAAAGCATTAATTTTTCCTAGTTGTCCTGTGTAGATTTTTCAATTTTTCCAGCCTAAGTGGAACTCTGTAATGGTTTTTAAAATCGGGTCAATTTGGGTGTGTGAATGTTCTCCTTCGACTTCGTCATTATATGTAAGATCGTTAGAACAGAGAAATATAAGGTAACTTAGAGAAATATTAGTTAACTCAGCAAAATATGAGTTAACTCAGCGAAATATGAGTTAACTCAGCGAAATTTGAGTTAACTCGCAAAAATATGAGTTAACCAAGAGAAATATGAGTTAACTCAAAGGAATATGAGTAAACTCAGAGAAATAGGAGTTAACTCAGAGAAATATGAGTTAATTCGGAAAAATATGAGTTAACCAAGAGAAGTATGAGTTAACTCAAAGGAATATGAGTAAACTCAGAGAAATAGGAGTTAACTCAGCGAAATATGAGTAAACTCAGCGAAATTTGAGTTAACTCGGAAAAATATGAGTTAACCAAGAGAAATATGAGTTAACTCAAAGGAATATGAGTAAACTCAGAGAAATAGGAGTTAACTCAGAGAAACATGAGTTTTAACTCAAGGAAATATTAGTTTTAACTCAGAGAAATATGAGTTAACCAAGAGAAATAAGAGTTAACTCAAAGGAATATGAGTAAACTCAGAGAAATAGGAGTTAACTCAGCGAAATATGAGTTAACTCAGCGAAATTTGAGTTAACTCGGAAAAATATGAGTTAACCATGAGAAATATGAGTTAACTCAAAGGAATATGAGTAAACTCAGAGAAATAGGAGTTAACTCAGCGAAATATGAGTAAACTCAGCGAAATTTGAGTTAACTCGGAAAAATATGAGTTAACCAAGAGAAATATGAGTTAACTCAAAGGAATATGAGTAAACTCAGAGAAATAGGAGTTAACTCAGAGAATTATGAAAACAACAGTCCTAACAAAATGATCTCAACAAACTTGAAGGACACAATTGATGGCAAATAGCTAACTTAGATGATTGGTCAATAGTCGGGATAAATTCGAGCTCTGGTATCAGTTAAGAAAAACACTTTGACACATAAAAGATCTGCAGTTGCTTTCCGGTTCATATTTGGAGTCTAATCATCCAATAGTTGAATAAATAACATGATCTAAGTAACCCTTAAACCTAAAAGGTAAAAAAGACTTTTTTTAACCAAAGACATCATTCCGCTACTTGCAATACTGTATCTGTCAAAACTAATCCGAAAACTAGCTTTTTATGACAACCGAAACCAACATTTGTTTAATTGACAGTGTTATCACTTGAAGACTCCTCGAGCTCTACTGCATCAGTCAACAATCATTTATATGAAAGCATTCCCGACATTATCCAAATTTAACTGAACCCCTCCCTTCCAGCAATACATCCAAAGCTTCATTCCCTATCTCAATCATTCCCGACAACTAATACAGATAATACAATCCAAGTCCCCATACAAATATTCATCTCGCTGACATTAATAATAATTTCGCGCACACAATCATTCATAATTAAAAAAAATTTATTACCGTTTAGTTGGCCGATACTAGCCCCAATGCTGGATACATTTCTCTACATAATCTATGCAACGAGAACCGTTTGTTTAACAAAAATGAAACTCACGAAATATATCTTCGAACGCAAAAGATACACAGCATCTGAGAATTGAACACGTTGTTTACAGTTCAATCAACTCATCCGCTAAAACTAGAATCAAGCATCATCATCATCAGCTCACCATAGCCACTACACAAACGAAAAAAAAAAAAAAAAAAAACAAAGCAATCTGCAAATTTTCGATGATGTTACTATTGCTGTATCTAACTATAACCAAACCATCAACTGAGAGCGAGAACCGGTCGAATTGAGTTGGATGATATTCACAAGTATGCTACAGCCTGCTGCTGCTATCTGCACTAGATCTCTTGAACTGGAAACCTATCTAGATACACGACCACCACGACTCACAAGAGTGTGGAGGCCAACCGGGAGTATTCATATATGTGAGCAAGTAAACGAGCACGCTGCTGTTCTAATATCTGAAGGAGTCAGCTCAGTGGCATGCGTAGATGCATATTCCCAATGACGACAACATCAGCTGCTACTATTGCAGTTTTTGTAGTTGTTGGCTGGTGCATGGTTAACAACAACCTCATCATCGATGTGTGATATTGCCGATGCAGGAAGAGAACGTTCGAACTTGAAAGCAAATTAAATCAGCGGCTCTAATGGAATTTTGAATAAAATTTTGTATTCGAATGTGTGTAGCGCTGGAAATAGCACTCGTGGATGTGTTTAACAAGTCAAGCGAGTAGATCCCAGCTATTTTCACGGGCTTGAGATTAAATGATGGACAAACATGTGTGACATTACTTGAGTAAATATTTACTTCAAGTAGTTTCATGTACATATGTACTGTGTAAATGTCTTCTTTTATTTGCTGGCGGTCTTTTGAGGACGCAAACGATGCTAAATGGGGGTAAGTACACAGTACGCACTGAAGGACAGATGTCAATTTGTACTAAACGACTTGTTGAATTTAGGCTGGAGACAGAACGTCGCGTGTCGGTCGATATTGATGAGTTATCGAATGTGACTGCTCATGGCGTTTTGGAATGGTAAATGAAAAAGTGTTTGAAAGCGTCTCGCATTTTCTGAACTCTGCTGAAACTTCATTGCCAGCGAAAAAAAAGAGAAAAAATGGGTTTGGCTTTCATGTAAGGTTAGGTAAGGTAGTGCATGATGTGCATGAACACCTAGACCATAAAGGTCCGTTATGGTAACACGTGGATCTGATGAAATTCCCTATATTCGTTCGCCTAATTGAACCATTCAGAGCTGACTACATAGCGTAGGAGGTTAATGAATTTAATATTAGCCAGCTAACCTAAATTCTCAAAGAAATAGTTTCCCAGATGGACTTTTCTTTGACTTAGAGAGCTAGACAGGTGCAGAGAAGGTGAGTACTAATTTCCTCCTGTTGTTCGTCAAAGTAGCTTCTACAGAAGTCATTGCTTAAGAGTCCTAATCTTTTTTTTAAATGTGAGCCTATAGGATGGACTCAGTGGAGTGATGGTTAGTGCGATGAACTGCCATGTAGAAATCTGGGTTCGATTCTCAGCCGTAGCAACACATAAATAATTTTTCACTGGCCCTCCTCTCGTGGTAAATCATCTGAGTAGTATCAATTGTCAAGAAAAACTTATCTCAACCCAAACTTATTCGCCCTTCGGAGTCGGCATAAAACAAGAAGTCCCGCCATCGTGCCAAAAGTACACCCGCACACAAGAATGGTTGCCAGAAGCTCGGAACTGGGTATAAAAGAGCCTATTGCGCCAAAAGTTTGCATTTATTTAAATTATTTCAGTAAATATTGTGGTTGCTAAATAAACAAAAAGATATGAGAATCGTTGAATAACCTATCCCAATCCATCATTAAATTAAAATCCAAAAAATGGGCGTGGCTAAAATATTTACGAACATGGTAACGGGTGATCCAAGTAGAGATACTTTTTTCAATAGCCTTTTTTGACAGATCACGTGTGAGTCGTGTCATGCTGTCATGTTATTTTTGTTTAGTATTGTTTGGCATTTCATAATGGAAAGACTTGCGCGTGAACAACGTTTACAAATTGTTCAACTTTATTATGAAAATTCACGTTCTGTGAGGAATCGGCCTACTGAGCGTACCATTCGCAACACCATCACCCATTTTGAGACCCAGCATTCATTATTGGATAATATTCGACCGAATAGACCACGTCCAGCACGCTGTGAAGAAAATATAGCGGCCGTAGCTGAGAGTGTACACGAAGACCGTAGAGAGTCGATTCGGCGCCGTTCGCAGCAACTCGGACTGACGTATGGAACGACTTGGTGCTTGAAAGCGTACAAAATGCAGATTGCGCAACAACTGAAGCCGCTCGACCTTCCCAAGCGACATCGCTTCGCTCTATGGGCTCTTGAAAAGTTCCAAGAAGATCCGACGTTTTCGAGGCAAATTTTGTTTAGCGATGAGGCCCATTTCTGGCTCAATGGGTATGTAAACAAACCAAATTGCCGAAAAAACAACGGTTTGGTGTGGTTTGTGGGCCGGTGGAATCATCGGTCCATATTTCTTTAAAAATTATGCCGGTGCGAACGTAACCGTCATTGGCGAACGTTATCGTCCCATGATAACCGACTATTTGATGTCTGAAATTGAAGCTCGTGATCTCGGCGACATTTGGTTTCAGCAAGACGGCGCAACTTCCCACACATCGCATCAATCAATGGACTTATTGAGAGAACATTTCGGTGAGCACATAATTTCACGTTTTGGGCCGGTCGATTGGCCACCTAGATCGTGTGATATCACACCGTTAGACTTTTTCCTGTGGAGATATGTAAAGTCAAAAGTTTATGCCGACAAACCCGCTTCGATTCAGGCCTTGGAGGAAAACATCACGCGTGTCATTCGCCAGTTACCAGTCGAAATGCTGGAACGAGTGATCAAAAATTGGACTCAACGGATGGACCATATGCGACGTAGCAACGGCCAACATTTGATAGACATAGTCTTCAAAAAAAAATCTTCATTGTCACAATATATTGCTCCGAGACAAAAAATTAAAAAAAAAGGTTTTTTTGGACATGCTATGTGTTATAGGTAATACAACACTTTTCCAAAAAAAAGTGGGCGTGGGTGAACATACTCATACAAGGTGGGCCAAAAAAAAACTCCCTATTGGAAGATGCTCTTACTTTTGCAAATGGCCGCCAATAATAAATCTGTTTTGACATTTGTGGACAAGACAGATGTAGAATACAAGTGAACAAGCGATACGCTCCCCAAGAATGCGGAATAATCGTGTCTATTTTTTTGCGTAACAATTCGTCTGTAGTGTTGGCGCAGCGCGAATTCCGTCGCCGATTCCCCGGCCGTTAGACACCGACTGCGCAAACGCTGCGCCGTTTGGCCACCAACCTTGAAGAGTATGGGACCACACGAGACGTTGCCAAGATTGGCCAGCCCCGGAGCGCCCCCTGTGCCGACAATATCGCCGCGGTTCATGACGAGCTGTCGCCGGAAACATCGACCAGACGCCGTGCCTTGCACTTAGCCATCAGCCGGTTGTCCCTAATGCCACACTGCGCGGGCCACAACCGATATTAATGTAAGCCAAACAACGTCGGACGACTTCATTTTGCCCATCTGTTATTAATATTTCATTAGATTAGTCGAAAATGATTTTCTAGGTTTATCGCGCCCACCAACAAGAAACCCATGGTTTGATGAGGAATGTCGACACATGCTCGCAGCCCAGAATGAGGCTAAAAGGCTAAGCTGTAGGTGAAAACGAGAGCTGCCATTGACTTGTATATGCAAAAAGAAGGGAAGAACACCAGCGTTCTTAACGAACAAAAAAAAAACAAGAAAATCTCGCGAAAGAGCATATTGAGAGGTGCCACATTCTGCAGATTGTTAAACGGCGATGAACAACATTCCGCTGTCATCCAGAACGAGCCATTCAATATTGTCTTGGTAAGTACCATCCACCCACTCATAAGCCAAATCTGGTCGGAAGAAAGTATGCCTGAAGAATGGAATCTCAGCATCGTTTGCCCGATCAACAAAAAGAAAACCCTCTAACCTCCGCCAACTACAGAGGCATAGGTCTCCACACCTACAAAATCCTACCTTCCGAAATGTATGAACGCCGGAAACCGTTAACCAACAGCCTGATCGGGCCTTATCAGTGTGGTTTAAGGTCCGGAAAGTCCGCAACCGATCAAATTTTCACACCACGGCAGACCCTGGAAAAAACAAAACAAGTCCAACTTGATTCCCACCACCTATTTATCGATTTTAAAGCCGGATACTACAGCATCTATAGAGAACCATGTCTAGTTTTGGTATACCGCTCAAACTCGTCCGTTTGTAAAGGATGACGATGGAGAATTCTCGCTGCTCCATCAGGGTCGGAAACGACCTCACTGACATATTCGATATCAAAAAAGGATTTAGGCAAGGCGATGCGCTGTCATGTGACTTCTTCAATCTGATTCTTGAGAGGATTGTGCAAAACTCACGAGCCAACACCAGAGGCACAATTTTCCAAAAATCTGTACAACTACTAGCATACGCCGACGATATTGACATCATTGGTAGGACCCAACGTGATGTCAAAGCCACGGTGGCTAGTATAGAGAAGGAAGCGGCAAAAATGGGTTTAGCAGTAAATGAGGGCAAGACGAAGTATATGCTGTCAACACGAAAGGACACACAACATCGACGAATTGGACAGAACGTCACCATTGACAGATATAACTTTGAGGTAGTACGGGACTTTATCTATCTCGGCTCAGCTATTAACTTTGACAACAACATCTCGTCAGAAATTAAACGAAGAACTAGTCTTGCCAACCGCTGTTTCTTCGGGCTAAGACGGCAATTCAGTAGTAAAGCCCTCACTCGAACTACCAAGGAAATCCTCTATAAGACCCTTATCATCCCAGCTCTGCTCTACGGCGCTGAAACATGGACCGTCTCAAAAGCGGATGAAGAAATCCTTGGTCGATTTGAGAGGAAAATTCTTCGAAAAATCTTCGATCCCGTTTGCGTTGACGGGCTATGGAGACGACGATTCAACCAAGAACTATACGAGCTGTACTGCGACATGCCCCTGGTCAAAAAACTTCGCATTAGACGTTTAAGATGGCTAGGACATGTAGAACGAATGGACAGCAATACTCCGCTTTGCAGAGTCTTCGATTTCTAGCCAGACGAAGGGCGCAGTAGAGGAAGACATTCCCTTAAGTGGCGCGCACAAGTAGAAACCGACCTCAACCAACTTGTAGTGCGCAAGAACCGCACTAATTGGGGAGTCATGTTGGTTGAGGCCCAGGTTCATTCTGCCACTTCATAGCGCCACTTAAGTAGGTAAGTAGTAATTGACAAATAGAAACAAGAAAAATCTTCAGCAAGCTCTATAATCAGATATAAGATTGTGGAGATGTTAGGTGTCTTCCCTCCGACATGTCCGACACCACTACACGACACCACGATATCACAGATACTTCCTCCAATATATGTACTGAGTCGATTTTTTTTTTGGTTTGGTCTCCTAAATCATGTATCATGTAGGAAATTCATCATCATGTCAAGCTGCGAACTAAGAAAACCGTTTTTTTTTTTTTTTCAGAAATTTCATATACTGAGAATATTGTTTCATTGTTCCATGCCAACTGCGGCAGGGGTGAAAAATCTCTTAGGCATCCGTAAGTGGAACTCGCCTATTGAACTAACTTCTGCAACGCATCAACCCAATCGACATCTTTAACAGTAAGACTGCTCATTTAAAGTCACAAACCCTACAATCATTAGTAAAACACTCAATTAGTGAGTGGGGACTTAAAGCCATAAATCTTCGTTTATCATTTTTGCTTACCTGTTAAGCTATATGTAAATATCCAACAGATTTCACCAACATAATCAATCAATGCTTATCCACAAGCTCATTTCTCTTCACTGGCTTTTTCATCAATATAACTGAAAATAGAAGAAAGGAGTACGCAATCAATATCTACATTGGACAGGGTATATAAATATTAAAAGGACACTGACTGGTAATGGCACCTCTTCGTTATCGAAATTATAATCAATTAGGGGGCTATCAGCACAATTGGGACATGGCAAGCAGGCATCATTAAACATTGGATCAGTATCGATTCGTTTCCATAGTGAAACCGCTCTATTGTAACTGACACTCGGTGTGTAGTCGTATCTAATCACAATAAAAAAAAAATGGAATACAAAGTATCTGTAGCGCAATCGGGAGGGGGCTATCAACAATTAATGACCATTGCGAAACGGTTTAATTAAATTACAAGTTCTGATGAAATACTGTCGAGATGACAGAGCAAGTTAATTAAGAACCTTTTGAAGCGGCATTAATGGCTTTTGCATAGATTTGATACGCTTAGTAGCTTTTTATTTGTAATTCTATTTTTGTTTGTAAGAATCAGCGCAGTTAGGAACATGATTACATTTAGAATCCTGTGTGAGGTATCTTTTTAATCACGCCAACATCAAATGTTATGAAAATGATGCCTAAAGCTTAATGAAGACTTGTAGAAATCTGGCAGATTATCAAAAGAGCTTAGAGAAACACAAGACACGAAGTAGCAGAACGCACAGTCCAATATGTACTCCACAACAACAAAATGTCCTTTTGCTACACAACAACTAAATTATGGAACGACCTTTCAGAAGACGGGTTTTCACCAATGTACAGATATTTAGGAGCAGATTAGGAATCAGTCTGCCAGCATTTTAGGTTCGGCTTACCTGAGAAAGTGGGTGCGGTGGCCTAGTGGTTAGCGCGATGACCTACTAATCGAAAGACTAGCCGTTCGGATTCGTTAAACAGGATTAAACTTCTTACACACAAATTAAGGTATAAGCTAGATTTGAAGCCCTGTTTGGGCCGTTGATGTCAGATTTTTTTTCTTTTTTAATTAAAATGTTCACCTGAGAGAAGTGTAATAACAACAGGTTAGGTACGGAGAAGAGTCTGTGAGGTAGAAAACTTGTAAGCCATGCACATAGGTCTGAAACGAAGATGGGGAACATTGTATTGCTGCTGGCAATACAATTCGGGTATTTAGGAAAGTTGTGCTATATGGAATGAAAATTTGGTGTAAAATTCAGGCTTGAATGGTTAATAGCGGATAAATATCAGGCGTGGAATAAAATCAAGTTGTCTGTATTCTTGCAGGGTTGCAAAGATGTATTTCAAATAAGAGGATGTAAATGAGATTGGCAAAGCAAGGTTAAGATCTTTTCAATTTATTGGGAAATTTTTTTAACACTTCTCAGACTAAGCAGGGTTTATAAAAATAATTTATTTGTTTGTTAAACTAAACAAATTCGCCTTGATTTCAATTTTTTTTCATGAGCTATGTTCATAAAACCTCTCCGTTTTAGAGACACACCAGCAAAGTCAGGTTGGTTTGAATATCTTCTCTTATATGTCTCCTCAGCTATAGGGTTGGATGTTGTAGAACGAGGGTAGACTCTGATTGGCTTTAACTTGGCAATGCCCAGTGTTGTAACTCTGACTACACATCAAGTGCTTGTTTTTTACCTACAAGTGGTAAGCATCGGGTACTGGTCTCATCCAACTGATAAACGATAAGCGCGAGTGTTGATAACATGACGAAAAACAGCAACACTATCAACAGCCAGGTCAGACTGGCACGGAATGAATACCCGGCCTGCTCTCCTAGGCGAACCTAGACAAGCTGCTTCGACATATTCGGACAACAGGTTGTCTAGGAATTTCAAGGGTTAGTCAGGCCTCTTGAACAGATATGGTGGCGGATGAACCGAAAGGCCAACGGCAGCGCTCAATTCCGTAGTGGATACTGATGGCCCCGTGTTCTAGGGGTATCTCATAAATTGGAACTGGCCCTCCAGGTTGGGGGTTGTGCTTTGGGTTAACTACCCAACCATAGAAAAAAATCATGTTACGAAGCAAAAAATAGCCTCGGAAAGGACTGATTTTATTGTTGACGACACGGCTAAACGAAAAAAGGACAACGACGTTCGTATCTGCACCTGGAATGTGAGAACATTAAACAGGAGAGGTGCAAGCGCACAACTAGCGGAAGCCCTAAACTGCTACAAAGCAGACATTACTGCCATCCAGGAAATACGATGGGATGGGCCGGGCAAAAAAAGGATGCAAAACTATGACATCTACTACGGACGGTGTTATAGTGAGCAGAAACAGCGACTAATCGGATGCGGATTTGTTATAAGTGCCAGACTTAGGCAAGAAGTCTTATGTTTCCAAGACATTAGCGAACGCATTGTAACGATCCGCATTAAGGCAAAATTCGCCAACATTAACCTTATATGCGCTCACGCCCCAACAGAGGAAAAAGATGATATAGCTACGGACTGCTTCTATGAGCTCCTTGACAAAACCTATGAGCGAATACCGAAGTACGATGTTAAAATCGTGCTGGGAGATTTTAACGCAAAGGTAGGAAGAGAAGACATCTTTAGCAGTATAATCGGAAAACATAGCCTACACGACAACACGTCTGGTAACGGACTTAGGCTAATTGACTTCGCTACGGAACGAAATGCCACTATAGGTTTCCTCACCTCGATATCCATAAGGGGACATGGCAGTCTCCAGATCAACGAACGTTCAATCAAATTGATCACATAGCGACAGACAAGAGGCACGCATCCAGTATTTTGGATGTCCGAACATTCCGAGGAGCTAACATCGACTCGGACCACCACCTTGTTGCAGCCAAGGTCAGAATGCGGATATCCACTACGCCACAACAATCCAGAAATACTGTAAAAAAGTTTAATGTCGAAAGACTGCAATCGAAAGAGACCGCAAAGACCTTCGCGCAACGAGTATCCCTAAACCTCTCGATTAACACCATACCACCAGCATCGAATGTCGAAGAACTATGGCAACGATGCCAACAAGCCATTAGATCAGCCGCAACTGACGTGCTAGGTTTCTCGCGCCCACCAGCAAGAAACCCATGGTTTAATGAGGAATGCCGACAGATGCTCGCAGCCAAGAACGAGGCCTACAAGGCTAAGCTGCAGGTGAAGACGAGAGCTGCCGTTGAGCTCTATAGGCATAGAAGAAGGGAAGAATACCGGCTTTTCAGAAAGAAGAAAAAAGAGCAAGAAAAGCGCGCGATCGAGGATATAGAGAGGTGCCACTCTAGGAAAGATGTTCGCAAGTTTTACCAAAGTGTAAAACGTCAAAGCCATAGATACAAGGCTCGAACAGAATCCTGTCGAGATGAACAAGGAAATATCGTAGTTGAGACACAGTCTATGCTGAGGATATGGAAGAAACACTTCTGCAGACTGTTAAACGGCGATGACGAACAACATTCCGCTGTAAGGCAGAACGAACCATTCAATATTGGCAACGACAGCGAAAGCTGCCAACCACCCGACCTGAGTGAAGTGAGGATAGCAATATCTAAACTGAATCTTAATAAGGCTGCCGGAAATGAAGGCCTTCCCGCCGAGCTTTATAAAGCCGAATCTGGTCGGAAGAAAGTATGCCTGAAGAATGGAACCTCAGCATCGTTTGCCCGATCCACAAAAAGGAAACCCTCTAAACTTCGCCAACTACAGAGGCATAAGTCTCCTCAACATCGCCTACAAAATCCTATCTGCCGTAATATGTGAACGCCTGAAACCGTTTACCAACAACCTGATCGGCACTTATTAGTGTGGTTTTAGGCCAGGAAAGTCCACAACCGATCAAATCTTCACACTTCGGCAGATCCTGGAAAAAACCCAAGAAGTCCAAATCGATACCCACCACCTATTCATCGATTTCAAAGCCGCATACGACATCATTTATAGAGACGAACTATACAGAGCCATGTCTAGTTTTGGTATACCGCCCAGAGACGAAGATTCAACCAAGAACTATACGAGCTTTTCAGCGACATGCCCCTGGTCAAAAAACTCCCCATTGGACGTTTAAGATGGCAAGGACATGTAGAACGAATGGACGCCAATAATCCGGCTCGCAGAGATTTCGGTTCCCAGCCAGACGTCGGACGCGGTAGAGGAAGACCTCGGCTTAAGTGGCGCGCACAAGTAGAAACCGACCTCAACCAACTTGAAGTGCGCAACTGGAGGCAGTTAGCTAAGGACCGGGCTAATTGGAGAGGCATGTTGGTTGAGGCCATGGTTCATTCCGGACTGTAGCGCCACTTAAGTAAGTAAGTAGCTATAGGGTGACTTAATAAAGACGCTTGATTTGTAAATTTTAATAAGAAAGATGTTTTATGTGTTATATGTACTTTTTTTTTTGTTTAAAGAACCTTTTGCGTCACCTGGTATGTAATATAACGCGTGTCAAGTTGTTCGTCACGGCTTTGCTTGGGAGAACCTATTTGCGAGGTAAAATTTTCGACGATTTCGCATAAATCTGTCTAAATTTGCTGGTGGCGGTAGAAGTTACTTTGACTTTAAAGGCAGTTTACGTCTTAATCGCCGAAATAACAATGGCAACGAATTGCTTATGCAGAATGCCCATTGTGACAAGTGCTATGTGACACGTAGCATCGTCGGCCACAATAAATTCCTAATAACGGGTGATTTTTAAAGAGTTAAATTTTTCAGGTTGGCAGCACTGGTTAACAATGGCGTCCAAACGTCATCTGTCAAAGTGAAAAGTTTTCAGTCTACTCTGTCATTTCATCCTGGAAAGAATTACAAACGGGCCAGGATTGCAAATTATTGGAATTTATTATCAAAATTCGTGCTCTATGCACTATATTATGGTCGTCATAATCGACCTGGTGAATCGTGTTGTTATCACCAAATTTCGCACCAAATTTACTTTGTTGGACATCAAACCATCGACTCGCATGCTTACAGTGCGTACCGAAGAGAATATTGCAGTCGTAGCGTCCAATGTTAATGAAAATCGTGAAATGCCAATTCGTCGCGTTCTCAGCAATTGGTCAGGTGTCACTCAACCACATGGAAGATTTTACGTGTCGATTTGGGTTTGAAAGCCTAAAAACTACTTGTGCAAGGATTGAAGCCGAATGACCACTTTTTTTTTTTTGTCCCAGTTGGCTGAGTTGAACTTGGTTGACATTTGGTTTCATCAAGACGGTGCTACATGACACACAGCTCGTGAAACAATGGAAATGTTGAAGGATGAATTTGGTGAGCAGCTTATCTCTCGAAATGGCCCTGTGAGTTGGCAGCCAAGATCATGCGACTAACGACGCCTCTTGATTACTTATGGTGGGGTTATGTATAGTCGTTAGTCTATGTGGACAAGCCGAACACGATTGAAGCCTTACAAAATAACATACCACGCGTAATTTGTGGATTATAGGCCGAAATGCTTGAAAAAGTGACGCAAAACTGGATCCTCCGAATGGACCATTTGAAACGGAGCCGCGGATAACATTTGTATATGAATGGCAAAGGCCTATTTATCGACCACAATAAAATGTAAAACAGAAAAATAAATTTTGAATATTCAATGCAAATTTGAGTGTTTTATTGGATTTAAAAATAAAACTACGCTTAGAAAATTACCCGTCAATTGGTATTCCCAATAATTATGGGAGTTCTTGTTTCGGAAGAAGTAAGCCAAACCTAAATTCACGCCAATGAGTGTTTACCTCGGAATGCTGTCAACCAGATGTTGATCGTGTCATGTGAACTGATGTTTACCTAAATCGGGCAATATTGCTAGTCCATTCAAAAAAAAAATATGGCTTGTCCTTAAATATGTGTTTCTATACCCCATGGGGGTATTTTTATCCTTACATTAATATTGTAACATAGAAAAAAAAATGTCCCTAGATATGCGTCAAAGTGTATGGATCGACACAAAATTGTTAGCTGCGTCGATCTAACCATGTCTGTCTGTTTGTCAGTCCGTCCGTCTGTCTGTATGTCACCGATTTTTGAGGCTTAAATTTTGAGCTAGAGTGATGAAATTTGATACACGTACTCGGTGTTGCTCCCAGCATATCAGGTGTAAGCGATTTAAAAAAAAAACCGCCCACTGCCACGCCCCCTTTTTTTTAGAAAAATTTGGTTTTGGCAAAACCGTTATTTTGAAAAAGTGCCTGAACAATATATTAAGAACACCTCAATGTCTATATTTCGTCTATACAAAGTTTTTTTGCCACGAGGTTTTCAGTAAAAAATGTTTTTCGGTAAAAATATAAAAAAATTCAAAACAAATTTTAATGCAAAATAATTGCTTATGAATTAGATATGATAATATAAATATTTCTTCCATATAACAATTCGACCCACGTCCACTTTTTGGAGGGGTTCTCCTGCAAAAACCAGGGGCGCTACAAAAGTTGAGCGACAGGGACAGCAAACGACGCCATATTTCTTGCCGCTCTTTTGACATTTCTCTTCAGCAAGGTTTGCCATTATATGATTAAAAGATATACGATCCGACAACGAGTCGAAATTATTTAAATTTACAACCGAAATTCGGAATCAGTGGCCTCAACGTTAAGAGCGCTACGTCCATCTTATGGTCGTCATAATCGTCCTAGCAGATCAACAATTGAGCGTCTAGTGAACAAATTTGAATCCACAGGCACAGTACAAAATGTTCAAAGAAGTACCCGTACTGTCGAGAATATTGCTGCCGCTGAGGCTTCAGTTGAAGAAAGCCCAAATGTGTCC
This sequence comes from Rhingia rostrata, assembly GCA_949824845.1. Taxonomy (NCBI): domain Eukaryota; kingdom Metazoa; phylum Arthropoda; class Insecta; order Diptera; family Syrphidae; genus Rhingia; species Rhingia rostrata. Next base: position 41,951,222 of record OX463757.1, read on the forward strand.
TCTCACACGTCGGTCGTTCTCAAGCGTTGGGCATCTCTGTGACGTCGTTGTGGCGAATTTTGCGAAAAGATCTTGGCCTACATCCTTACAAGGATTAAATTGACGCACGAACTGAAGCCGCTTGACATCCAGAATCATCGTATGTTCGTGAATTGGGCTGAGCAACAACTTGAAAATGATTCGGATTTTCATCGAAAAATCATCTTCAGCGATGAGGCTCATTTCTGGCTGAATTGCTTCGTCAATAAACAAAATAGGCGGCATTGGTCAGACAGCAATCCACACGTACTCCATGAGTCATCATTGCATCCCGAAAAAATTACGGTTTGGTGTGGTTTATGGGCCGGCGGCGTCATTGGGCCCGTACTTCTTCCGTGATGATCAAGACCGGCACGTTACTGTGAATGGGAATCGCTACCGTTCAATGATAACCGAATATTTTTGGCCCCAATTGGATGATATGGACTTGGAGGACAAGTGGTCCCAACAGGACGGCGCCACAAGCCACACAGCGAATGCCACAATCAATTTATTTGAAACCAAGTTTGGAGAACGTGTTACCTCACGAAATGGTCCTGTCGCTTGGACGCCTCGGTCGTGCGATTCGACGCCGTTAGACTATTTCCTGTGGGGCTACGTCAAGTCTATGGGCTATGTCAACAAGCCAGCGACGATTTATGAACTTCGTACGAATATCGAACGTGAAAATGCAGCAGTATCGGCCGATTTATGCTTGAAAACCGTCGAAAATTGGGTTCAGCGTCTGGACTTCTGCAAGCGTGCCCGTGGTGGCCATACAAAAGAAATCGAGTTCCATACATAATGGCTTCGAACGTACTTTCACAGGAATAATGAATTTTGTTGCTATCCAAAACCGTTTTTGTTTTATTTAAAAAAAAACGTTTGTAGCGCTCTTATTGAAAAACCCTTTATACCCTACTCCATACCATATGCAGGTGGAAATCGACGTTTTTTGTCGAACCATAACAGATTTTGATAAACTGTCTGAACAATCACCCCTATCGAGGTATTCGTTCGAAAGAAAATTTTCTCCGATTTCGTACAAATCGGAGAATTTTCTTCGAGGTATCCGTTCAGATTAGCATTTCTGACATATCTTCCGACGAAAAATAACGCACGTGATCGCACATCGGCGGTATGCGTTAAGTCGACAATTTTGGACAGCTATGCGTTGAATTTCTTCCGAAGTTGTCTGACGAAGAATTTCTGCGGAATCAAACAAACACGTTTGCATGTTTTTTTTTTATTTTGTTCCGCACCGGATACCTCAAAAGCAAATTGAGTTCCGATTGTACCTAAACGGATACCTCGATAGGGGTCAATATGTTGCGACAAGTCATTTTCAATATTTGGTTGCCATAATGCCTACATTTTGGCGATATAAATTTTTAGGATGGGATGGGATAGGGCATTAAACGATCTGCACAGCGAATTGTAGCCTTCTGATGTTTTTTTTTTTTTTTTGGAAACATAAAAGATTTTGATAGTTTGCCTGAGCAATATTAGGCTCATTTTTTAGGGGTGTTTTACTTGAGAGTGGATAAATTATTCAAATGTTCACCTTCTCATGTTTTTTTTTTTTGCGAAATTTGGGTCAACTGCGAACGGTAAAATTACGCTGATTGAGTTCTTAATGCAGCGAACGCACGGGGTTGTCTATGGAACGTGTTCAGTTGAATTTCGTAAGTTCAAGGGTCCAAGTCACGGTGCAAAGATTGAAGCTGAAATGCCATGTTCTTGTGAACGACGAGAAATTGACGGCTTTGAGTTTTCTCTTATAGCGGATGTAGTCTAAGCAGACCTTACTTTTTGCTGATGTATGTACGTATTTATCGAACAGCTATTCCGCCATTGTGCAATAAAAAATTCTTACGAACCTGTTCTGCTTTCCTCCGAAGCAATAATTTAGAAAATAGTTTTTGAGGTTTCGCAGACGTTGTTCAACTCTATAACCATTAATTGTGAATCGCGATACAAAACTGAACACAATAGTGAACACAATTATGACAGCTATAACCTAACAAATCCTCATTTGTAGTCGAGGAGACCCAGGTTCAAATGCATCCCAAAAGTGACAAATAAAAGGAAATGGTGGGGACATTGGCCGCCTAACCCTAACTAATTCTGAAACATCTGAATTCAATTCATACCAAAATCTATCTTAAATCTGGTTTGATGGGTCAATAGACCTGCGGCAGACTTCAGAATCTATTCAGGTCGCCTCTAATTTGCCGCCACATTAAAAATAATATTTCTGCGTGATGCGTGATGAATAAAATTAAGACCCGTATATCATGAATAGCTGATGTCGACTAAATCACTATCAAAACTCAATAAAATTCAAATCATCTGTTGGTAGCTAATGTCGAATGCAAATTTACACCACGTGTACGAGAAAATGGTCACCATGATCGTCAACCTTGTCATATAAATAAAAAAAAAATTAAAAATTATCGTGTATCTAGATTTGTATCCTGGCCTGTAGTAACTTTCCTTTCGATGGCTTTTCATTCGACCAGTAGACCACACCATTTCTGACAATAATGTCCCAATCCGTTTGGACTGAGACCCACCAGCAAAAAAGATCACTTTTCGCCTTGTCTGCTGTTTGGCTATCGGCGCAGTCATATCTCACTCGAAAAACATAAACAAGGCGCTCATGAGTTGAGTTTCGTTTTCGATTTCGATTTCGATTTCACCCGCCCACCACACTCAATCCGTTGGTGTACCGAGTGTCTGGCATATAAATTTATAACGCACAACAACCGTACGTACAAACGACGTCAATTAAAATTACATCCAATTGTGCCGCTCGTCGATTGCCGACTCCGTGCCGCCACAACCGCCCTCTGTCACTGTCTTCAGCTGAATCGAATTCCATTCATTCGAATACTCAATCCACTACATACATATGCAGTAATTATGATAGTGTTGGCGTGGGTTCCATCATATTATTGCATCCGTAATCAGACCGCAAGTGTTGGCGTTTGGCCCTTAGCACCGCTCTTCCCTTTCGTTTTTGAATTTTTCCCATGCAAATGACTCCATTTTGCGAGGTTTACTGAGTGCGTTGATGTGTGTTATCGATAACCTTTGGAGTGTTTATATCAATTGAATGTGCAGTGTTGGGGAAAAGGAGCTCGCACAGCGGCTACTGGTTATAGTCTGCATTGGGCTTATCTCTAAATCAATATTTGTTCGGGAAAAGTTCATGGACACTTTTGTCGTCCGCATACAATTGTACTCGTACACATATCTGCGACTCTGACTCACAACTTGGGATGGGTATATCCGTCAGCAGAGAGTATATCGATCGGGCCAGCCTGGCAGGATGCGATGAAATTCATATTTAACTCACGTAATTAGGTTGACAAGAAGCAAAGGATAAAGTGACATCAGGCCTGTTATAGCCTGCTGTGTGTTTAATGAGACCTTTATAGGCTCATTTGTGAGAGTTTAATTTTTTGAGTGGCACATATGCGGTCGCGCCTTGCGTTGTTATGCCAAATATTTAATTGAATTAAAAATATTAAATTCTTATTTTTTATATAAAAAAAAACACTTATGGGCAACACAAATTATTTACTCGTTATGTGACACTATGGTCAACCAACGGGAGCGCCAATCAGAGTGATTAATAGCAAATAGATGTGCCCGCATGCAATCACACCCCAGTTTTATATCATCAATTATTTTACTTAGCTTCGTGTAAATAAAATTTTTAAGTGATAAATTATTGACAGAAACACATAAAATATGAGAACAGTATTCAGGACTATTTGTCCTCTCATGGTTGGGTGTTGTAGAACGAGGGTAGACTCTGATTTGCTTTAACTTGGCAATCCCCAGTGGTTATACTCAGAAAACAGATCAAAAGTGTTAATTTTTACCTCCAATTGGTATCCATCTGGTATGGGTACCATCCAACCGGATTTGACTTGCTTAACGATAAGTGCGAGTGTTGATAACAAAACGAAAAAAAAGAGACACTATAAGCAGCCTGGTCGAAATGGAACGGATTGAATACCCCCGAGCCTAGATGAGCTGCTTCGACGTATTGAAACAACAGGTTGTCTAGGAATTTCAAGGGTGATGTAGCGACAGACTGTTTCTACTGGGAGATTTGACGCAAAGGTAGGTAGAGGAGACATCTTACGCAGTATTGTCGGAAAACGCAGCCTACACGACAACACGTCTGGTAAAGGACGTTACTTCGTTGCGGAACGAAATACCACTATAGCCAACACACGGTTTCTTTACCTTGATATCCATAAGGGCACATGGCGGTCTCCAGATCAACCAAATTGATCACATTTCAGAAGAATAAAAGCACCGGAAAGTTACTTGGAGAATTTGCCAATTGTGTTAACGAAAGTCTCCATAAAAGTCATCATGTTTTAGTTATGTTTAGCGTTTTGATACTCTAAATCATACGAAACTACTTGAAGCTCTAGAAAGTATCGGCATACGTGGAGTAATGTCTAACTGGCTAAAACAGATTTTTATGTGTAAAAATAAATGATGTGTACAGTGAGAGGAAACAGGTATACTATGGAGTTCCTCAGGGGTCTAAACTGGGGCCAATTCTTTTCATCTTGTATACAAATGAACTTCTTCGTACCTTTAAAAGGAGCGCTCAGTTTGCTTATGCAGACGATACTGCCATAGTGGTACGTCACAGGTCTCTGGAGACGGTGACAGGAATAATGCAAGAAGAGTTTAACAACGCGGTCAAAACAAAGATGATGCACATCCGAAGTCCACATCATAAAATAACGTAACAGAAAGTATACATTGAAAATGATGCCTGTCCAAATTCAAGAAGACTGCAAATTGACATCGTCGAAAATTATAAATATCTGGGAGTCATCATTGATAGCCACTTCATCTGGGATATGCACATTAATAAGACTCGCTCAGATCTTAAAAAAGCTATGTTTGCCTTAGCTCATCCACTACACCATGCCACACCACAAATCCTAAAACAAGTATACAATGCCTTGGTCGAATCGAAATTAAAATACAGAACACTCGCTTGGGGTAACGCTTCAAGAACACATATTCAAAAGCTGCAGAAACTACAAAATCGAGCGTTGAGGCAAATCAACTTCAGATCTTTTCCCGATTACAGAAGCTTTAAAGTACTTCAGGTGCAACATATCTTCAAGATGACGTTAATAATTGAATACTATGACGACAATCGTTTCAAGAGGCCACTCAACCATGAGATCAATACAAGAAGACGTGCTCAAGCCATGTTTCAAGTACCCCGCTACTACAACAACTATGCCAAAAGATAGTTAAAATACAGCGTTTCTTCAGAACTTAATCTACTACCATTAGATCTGAAAAATATTTCAAATTTTAAAACTAGAAAAAAATGTATAAAAAAAATTCTTTTAAACGCACAAATGTAAGTTCAGTGAATATCCACTTATTATAGCTCTAACTTAACCAAAACTATTTTTCATATAGATACAACCTTCTGCAGAAAAGCCACTAAGGCTTCGCAGAAACTTATAAAAAATTGTTAAGTTTTCTTGGATAAATAAAATTCAATTCAATTCAATTAAAAATGTTAAAATCAATCAAAGTCTGTAGGTCAAAAATGTTCACGAAAACAATATCTTTCTCCTTGTAAGAGAAAGTAAAACAAGCATTTAAAAATACAAACTGACCGGAATATCAGACAGCAAAACGTTTTGGATTTTTTTAAAATTTAAAACGGAAAACTACTGAAATTGCTATTGGTATCGAATATGAAGGAGTAAGCGAACTCCTTCATAATGTTCAATTATCTAGCGAACTGTTTGTCTTATATTTGCAAGATGTTTATTTGGATGACGTTTTTACTGCTGTTGAAAAAATGCAGAATTTTAGAATTCGTTTCTAAATTCCTCGCCATCTTCTGAACGTCAACGCCAGTGGACGATTTTCGGTGCAAATTCCTGATAAGCGACGAGATCCATTTCCATCCAAGAAGTAGTTAAGCAAACAAAATATGCTCTTCTGGGATACTGGGGTGTCTACAGATCTATCCAACTTTTTTGAGGACGCCGTTGATAACACATTCATGTAATATGATCACCGTGAATATATGATTTGTAACTGGAAAATATATTGTTCCAACATGAATGCACACAGTTCAATTTACTATTCACATTTTTGAAGGATTGCTTAATGTAGCGTTTTTGGGATTAATCCGATTCTACATCTCTAGTCTTCGTTTTCTCAGGTTAAATGGAGTGATGGTCTTTGAAAACAAGCCAAATAAAATGACTTTGCAACAGAATGAAAACAATTGTGTGAAGAATGTCTACAAATGATCTTTATATGCTATCGCAATTAAAACGATCAAAGAATTTTAAAAAATAAGCGCGATCAAAGCCAATTACAAAGATGAACATAGGACACATTAATGATTGAATCTCGGCATATAGTTGCAGAACAATTTGCAAGCTTTCGATGTGATCGAAGTATGTTGGGCCAAGGAAAAATTTTGATCCTTGATTTTAATTTTAAAGAGAATAATAGTTTGTGATCGCTCAACATCTCGATTAACACCAAATTATCGGAATGTAATGTCGACGACAAATGATGAAGATATCACCCAGCAATAAGATCGGCCGCAATGATTGAATCTCGGCATATAGTTGCAGAACCATTTGTAAGCTTTTGATGTGATCAAAGTATGTTGGGCCAAGCAAAATTTCGATCTCGATTAACACCATATTATCGGAATGTAATGTCGACGACAAATGATGAAGATAGACGCATTTAGTATTTTGGGTGTCCATACATTCCGAGGAGCTAATATCGACTCGTCCCAGAAAGACTGCAATCCAAAGAGAGCCCTGGTTTTATGAGCAATTCCGACCGAAGCTCGCAGCCCAGTACAAGGCTAAAAGGTAAAGCTGCATGTGAAAACGAGAGCTGCCATCGAGCTCTATAGGCAACAAAGAAGGGAAGAATACCGGCCCGGCTTTTCAGAAAGAAGAAAACAAAGCAAGAAAAGCGCGCGATCGAGGATATAGAGAGGTGCCACTCCAGGAGCAATGTTCGTAAGTTTTACCAAAGTGTAAAACGTCAAGCGTAAGGATACAAGGCTCGAACATAAGCCTGCTAGATGAACAAGCATATATCATAGTTGAGACACAGACGATGCTGAGGATATGAAAGAACCACTTCTGCAGACTGTTAAACGGCAGACCGCTGTCAGGCAGAACGAACCATTCAACATGAGTGAAGTCAGGATAGCAATATCTAAACTCAAGCTTAATAAGGTTGCCGGCAAATGGCGGCCTTCCCGCTGATCTTTATAAAGCCGTCGGAGATGACTTGGTAAGTAACATCCACCAACTCATAAGCCAAATCTGGTCTGGTGAAAGTATGCCTGAAGAATGGCATCGTTTGCCCGATCCACACAAAAGTTGACCCTCTTAACTGCGCCAAAAATATAGGCTACAAGATCGTATCTGCCGAAATACCGTTTACCAACAATATGATAGACCCTTATCAGTGTGGTTTTAGGCCAGGAACGACCACAACTGATCAAATTTTCACATTTAGGCAAATTCTGGAAAAAAAACCTAAAATCCAAATCTATACCCACCACCTATTCATCGATTTCAAAGCCGCAGCATTTAAAAAGACGAACTATACAGAGCCATGTCCAGTTTTGGTATACCGCCGAAACTCGTCCGTTTGTGTAGGATGACGATGGAGAACTCTCGCTGCTCCATGAGGGTCGGAAACGACCTCACCGACACATTCGGTACAAAAATAGGATTTAGGAAAGGTGACGCGCTGTCATGTGACTTCTTGAGAGGACTGTGCAAAACTCCCGATGCAACTATTCGCATACGCCGACGATATTGAGATCATTGGTCAGACTCAACGTGATGTCATAGCAACGTTTGATAATATAGAGAAGGAAGCGGCAAGAAAGGATTTAACAGTATATGAGGGTAAGATTTAGTATATGCTGTCAACACTAAAGGATGCACAACATCGACGAATTCGACAGAACGTCAGCATTAACAGATATAACTCGGCTCCGCTATTAACGCTGACAACATCTCGTTAGAAATTAAACGAAGGGTTACTCTTGCTAACCGCTGTTTCTTCAGGCTTAGAAGGCAATTCATTAGTTAAGCCCTCACTCAAACTACTATGGAGATCCTATATAAGAACCTAAACATCTAAGCCCTAGCGTTGAAGCATGGACCGTATCAAAAGCGGATGAAGAAATCCTTTGTCGATTCGAGACAAAAATTCTTCAAAAAATCTTCGATCCCGTTTGCGTTGACGGGCTATGGAGACGAAGATTCAACCCGGAACTATACGAGCTGTACTGCGACATGCCTCTGGTTAACAAAAACTCCGCATTGGACGTTTAAGATGGCTAGGACATGTAGAACGAATGGACACCAATAACCCGGCTCGCTGAGCTTTCGTTCCCAGCCAGGCGTCGGACGCAGTAGAGGAAGTGGCGCACACAAATAGAAACCGACCTCAACCAACTTGGAGTGCGTAACTGGAGGCAGCTACCTAAGGACCGGGTTAATTGGAAAAGCATGTTGGTTGAGGCCCAGGTTCATTCAGACTGTGGCGCCACTTAACTAGGTAAGTAAGGGCATTTAGAACGAATGAACACTAATACTCCGGCTCGCAGAGTCTTTGATTCCCAGGCAGACGTCGAACGCAGTAGTGGAAGACCACGCCTTAAGTGGGGCGCTACATGGAGGTCGCAACTGGAGGCAGTTAGCTATGGACCGGGCTAATTGCAAAGGCATGTTGTAGGTAAGTTTGTCTTCTCATGGACTCGTTTTTATTTCAACACCGTCGGGCTGTTTCTATAATCTGCAACGAGTTCGTTAAATATTGTTCCTGCTTTTTAAGCCTGGCTTCTGCTTTAAATATAAAAAAAAGCCTATCAAACAGAGGTGTTAGAGTTCATCAAAAGTAACGGTTATTCATACATGCAATGTAGTTAGTTATTAGGATTTTTAAAAGGCACAAAACGCCAAAGAAATAAGAGCGTTGTATAATTAATATGGCTGATGCCAAAATATAGACTGGAAGTGTGCTCCTTAATAACAGGAATCTGTCAGTTCACTGTCCAGGCAATGACATTACAGCGATTCGGGAAATACGTTGGGCAGGATCAGGAATGTAAAAACGAAAAACATGACACCATTCACCAAAAGATGTGCATATTAGGATGTTGACTTCATGTAAAAAGCCGACTCAGGTTGATTAATTTAAAGCCGGTTAGTGATCTCCTAATACATACTGTGATCCGCATCAGAGCAACGATTACAATATCACCCTTATAGACCATAAAAAAGAGAAATTTTAAGAGCTCCTGGACGGAGCCAGTCCGATGTGAATATCGTACTTGTTGACTTCAATTCGAAAATCGGTAAGGTGTAATCATCTTCGGCGGGTCAGTTAAAAGGCACGAAACGACAACAAAGCTTGAAGAGATTAAGTTCTGCGACTGTGATCAGCAGCACTATGTTTCCACGACTTCGATTTCAGTAAATAATCTCGCAATCTCCAGATACCAAATCAACCATTGTGATACCTTTGACACATTGATGGTATCAATACTATAGTACACGGATGTACCATCTATTTGTCATGAAATATCACGCTTTTGCCACGCGGGCAGCATGATATTTGCTTGCCTTGACTAGCATTTTCGCCGTGGTATACATAGAATTCTACTGATCGCAGCGCCATTCGAAATAACTTTTGTGTTGACATTTCTGAACTCATACTACATGAAGTGTGTGTTACCACCCAAGGTATTACCAATACAATGGTACCAATGCCATTGGATTTATACCATCAGTGTGTCAAAGGTATGAGGGACATCACCCAACATCGTGGATGTTCAAATGTTCAGAGGGGCAAACTTCTATTTTTACAATTTTCTCGTCGCACTCAAATTCAGAGCCCAACAGCCGAACGAGAAGAATCTACGAATTGTGCCAGAAATTGTCACAGCCATCAAGGCGCAAAAGAGTGAGAGACTCCCAACAGTGCCCTCATCCTCCTCCTCTAATATCAGTTTAAACAATATCGCAACGTCATCAAAGAAATAGACGAAACCAAACCATAGCCTGCCAAAAAGATGTCCGTGGTATTTTGATGATCACTCCAAGTACCCAAGATAAGATAGAAGGAGAGTTATACATCAAGGCTGTACATAGCAAAACACGTGCCGTTCTGGACGAGTATCGAGACATAAGAAGGGAAGTGAAGAAAATCCTGCATAGGGAACATGAGAAAACGCAGCGAAATCGACGAGTTTGGAGACAAGATAAACATCCGTCAATTCTACAACAAAAAAATACCAAACAGCTGGCTTCAAAGTCAGTCTACAGGCTTTACGAAATAACAATCGCAGCCTGGGCACTAACACATGGAATTGTAGCTGTATTCAGGAAGCATTTCCAGCAGCTGCTTAATGGGCATATTGATAGTATACGAAACCATATCCAACCTCCAGTTAACGAAGAGGAAACGCATACTGGTCTCCAGGCTTAAACGGCTGCGTAGACAAATTACTGACAGACAAGACCCGGAGATTCGGACGTTGAAGTCATTGATTAAAAACCTTAAACAGTTAATCTCGGAAAATTACAAAACATCTGTAAGTTTGTACTGGGGCAAGAAAATTTAGGCTATAAATACCAGTAGCCCGAATATGTTCCCGCAAATAAATAAAATATTCAGGCGAAAAGATCATAACGACATTCCATGTGTCCGAATTTCCAAAACGACAGAGAACAGACAGACACTCACGGCTGTTGGTATATGTCCAGAGGGTGTTGACTCGAACGACGGTTTTTTCACGATCGAAGATCCTCAGGAGAAGGCGAATTCGATAGGTGCTGTCTTCGAGACCGTGTATACGGTGAACAATCCTGTTCGCCCAAATCGCGATATTGAGGTGAGAGCCTTTCTGAATCACTTTTATCTACGTACTGAACTCCAAGCTTGGCGATCTGAGATTCACGGTTTTATCGTATTCAATGACGAAAACCCTTCAAATGGCATAGTCGCCAATAGTCTGATGCTGCTCGTGCAAAAAGATGCACTCCTGGACATCTTTGTATCGCTGAAAAATAAAAAGTCGGCGGGAGAGGACGGTGTCCCAAACGTGCGTCGTATTGAGACACCTGCCAATAGAAGCAGTCGATATTTTCACCACCCTGTTTAATAATGCACTGAATAATGCACATTATCCGGTGCACTGGAAAACGGCGGTGGTACATTCTATCCCTAAAAAGAACAAGGACAAAACAAACCCAGCTAATCTTCGGTCAATAAGCCTTCTGCCGAATGTAAGCAAGGTATTCGAGAAGATAGTCAATAGAGCTCGGCTTAAGTGGGTCGAGGAAAACAAAATTATTCCGGAAAATCAGTTTGGTCTTCGAGCGAGGCATGACACCATTCATGCCGCGTCGAAACTAGTGTCCGACATCCAATGGAATAAGTCAAAAAAACAATGCACAGGGGCCTGTCTGGTTGACTTTGAGAAGGCCTTCGACACCGTATGGTTAGAGGGGCTTTTCTACAAGCTGACCAGACTGGGCATGCGTAAACCCATGCTGTATATGATTTATGAAATGCTTATGGGAAAGAAGTTCGTTGTCAAATGTGGCAATGCAACTTCGAGTAAAGTCTTTGAAATTAAAAACGGTTTACAACAGGGGGCGGTGAACTCCCCGATATTGTTTAACATTTATACAAGTGATCTTGTAGGTTCTCTCAGTCACGCTATAGCGTACGCAGATGATCTAGTGGCGTACAGATCAGGTCCGAAAATCGTGACTTCGATCACATTAAGGGATATTGCGATGATTGGAAATTGAGGATCAATTTCCAAAAAACCGAAACAATTCTGTTCAGGACCCCCGTGCAGAGGGCTTCTTACGATACCAGAAAAAAGTCTGGAAAAAAATTGTGTATCATGGGACAGCATGGACGGCCGTTGGCGGTGAGAAGTGAAGTCAAATACCTTGGCATCTGGCTTGACAAGTTTCTGTATTTTAAGAAAATTGTGGATGCTTGTCTGGCCAGGGCTAGGGGGGCTTATGCTCTGACAAGAAGATTGTTTCATAGCAGTCAACTTGATTCAAGGGTGAAAGTCATTTGCTACATGGCCCTCATAAGGCCGATCATCGCTCACGGTTGTCCCGTGTGGTTCAATGTATCACCATCCTACATGGAAAGGATACGGCTTGAGAGGCGTTGTCTCCGATCCTGCTTAGGATTGTACCGAACGCCGGACTCCGAGTACATAAAATATTATCGCAACGAGGTTCTATACAATCGGGCTCAGTTGATTAGAATTGACAATTTCCTGATTAAGGTTACGCGAAGGCACGCTGCAAGGGCGATGGCTAGCGACAACAGCCCGATCTTTGGGGCTTATTATCCCAATGATTTATACATGGAGAGCACGCTCATATCGGGACTTATTCCACCAGAGGCATTCATTTATATCGATTCGTTAGGGTTAGTACAAGACATTAACGGTATCCCGGTGTTATACCATCGCTACCGTGACGCGCGGGACAAGCGGCTAATCCGCGATGGGTACGTCGACAATGCTCGGGAGCTCCTCCGCTATAGCACGGCGGTATCGGATCGCGATAGGACCGACGCTGAAAAGCAGCGCACCGAGTTTTGGTGGCTAAACGAGGAAAGTATTTCTGCAGTTCCTCAGGTCTTTGCGGACTTTTAGTCCACTCCTTAGTACTTAAGTAAATTAAATTTAGGTACAAGGTCTGGGGCTGGGCTTATGCACCATATTTTATTTAATAGGGTTACATAAATGCTTGCTGGACCCAATGACGCAATCGGGATGGCAAACCCTCTAGGCATATGCAACGAGTGCTTGCCACCCCGATTATAGTTTAGTTAGGTTTAAGTAGTTCAGTAGTCTTAAGTAGTGTTAGTTAGGTTTAACTAGTCTTGAGTACTTTAAGCTAGTTTTAGTCTAGATTAAGTTTTTGTATAAAACAAACAAAAAATTGTTACTGTTTAAAGTTTTAATTTTTTCTTTGAAAAATCAATGAAATGTCTTAACATTAATAATAAAAAAACAAATGACAAATTTAAGCTGAAAAACAAAAGAAAAATGTTAGTTATAAGCTTACAGCGCCCGCTATGGGCCGATAAGATAGATTTAAGCATTTTTGTCTAATACAGGGTGGCGCACGAATCGTGCTACAAAAATAAAACGTAATAACTTTTTTTCTGTGTGAGTAATCGGCTTATTTTTTTTTTTATTTTGTAGGTTACTATTTAGATTTATAAAAATGGATGCTTGGGATACGGAGAAAAGAATTTGGATAGTGCAACGGTACGATGCCTTGCAGTCCGTCATTTCCGTCCAAAGGGAATTTAGGCGGGAGTTTGGCGGTAATCCCCCGAGTAGATGGACCATTACGAGGTTTGTAAACATGTTTGCCGAATCTGGAAGCATCGTACGAAGGCCGTACCATCGAGATGCCAATGTTCGGGTTCAGGATACAATCGCAGCAGTAGCATCTGCAATACAGGCCAATCCGAGCGTTTCGGCCCGAAACTTATCGGGGCAAATTGGAGTTAGTAGACGGTCATTACAACGGATACTTCATGACGATTTAAACTTGTTTCCGTACAAAGTCCAAATTACTAGCAAGTTAAACCTTCAGGATTTGCCTGTTCGCCTGGAATTTTGCCAAAAAATGATATCAATGGCCGAAGAAGACAACACATTGATCCATTGTTTGATCATGTCTGATGAGGCCCATTTTGATCTTAACGGCAATGTAAACAAGCAAAATTGCCGTATATGGAAAGAGTCTAATCCAGAAATGCTCCATGAGACGGAACTGCACCCAGAACGAGTCACTGTGTGGTGCGCAGTTTCATCAAGGTGTGTTGTCGGGCCGTACTTCTTTGAAGAAAACGGTGTAACCGTTACTGTCAATGGGGACCGTTAGTTAAAGATGTTGAAGGAGTTTTTTTTAGCCAGAACTGCGCCGAAGACGTATACCATTCAACAGCGTTTGGTTTCAGCAAGATGGAGCAACTGCACATATAGCCAGACCAGTTATAGCGGAGCTAAACAAAAAATTCGCAAACAAATTAATTTCTAGGAACTCCACTCTTCGCTGGCCCCCAAGGTCACCTGACCTGACTGCACCAGACTTCTTTTTATGGGGTTATGTCAAGCAAGAGGTGTATTAAACGAAGCCTAGGAATTTAACTGAATTAAAGCAGTCCATAAGGACAATAATTGAGGCGATCCCAACTCCAACTCTTCAGGCCGCAATGAATAATTTTTTGGTCAGGTGCCGCATATGCGTGGGAGAGCGTGGAGGTCATTTGCGATCTATAATCTTTAAAAACAACTATTTAAAATAAAATTTAATTTTCTAACCAATAAAAAAAACAAAATGAAATGCATCGATTAAAAAAAAAGTTATTTGAATTTCTTATTGTAGCACAATTGGTGCGCCACCCTGTATTAAGTTAATATTTTAAGTAAATAAAAAAAATGAATTAAAAAGTAAAAAAACGAAGAGGAAACGCTCCCTCCTAATATGGCAGAAGAAAACGCAGCCGTCAAAGAATAGAAGAGCAACAAGGCAGCCGATTCTGATGGATTATCGGCAGAATTTTTCATATATGGAGGTGCATGTATTGCCATAGAAGTGTGCATACACCAAACCATCAACACAAAGTCTGGATAGATGAGAGCATCCTTGAATATCGGTTCCATATTATGTTCCATCAAACAAAAATACAACTTTTTGACGTCGTTAGTATCCCAGAGCCGAACTTTCTCACAACCATTCCTGTGTGCGTATGTACTACTTGCACGATGGCGGGACCTAATGTTTTGTACCGAATCCGAACGCAATTTTTTTTTGTTCTCATTAGTAAAGAGAACAAGTTCTGTTGTTTGGAGGTTGATATTGGAGGTGCATATTGTTTTGTCCACTCGTTGAGTGTTTTCAATAGTAGTTGGTAGGAGTTTCCCTTTAACAAGAATCGTTACATCGTCTGCGTAGGCTAGGAATTTCACCCCTATTGCGCTGTAATTTATTGAGTATCTCATTGATGACAAGGATCTACAACAGAGGAGAGATAACTCTTCCTTGTGGTGATAACAGCGGATCAAATCTTAGGGGTACTAAGTGCCTTCTCACCAAACAGATTTCACCAAAGCTGGGTCTGAAACGATTACCGTATTCAATCTTGCTTGCTAGATTGCACATAAGCACCATACTAAGGTTATAACTGGAGACTTCATAACGGATAATGACTCAAACCGATTTGGTCTTTATGCATTCGATATCTGCTGGTGCTGAATTAACGATGGGGAAGGAAAGCTGACGGGCTCAGTGGCGCGATGTTTAGTGCGTTGAACCGCCACGCAGAAGGTCTGGGTTCGATTCCCAGCCGTAGCAACACCTAAATGATTTTTCACTGGCCCTCCTCTCGTGATGATCTGACAAATCATCCGAGTAGTATCAATTGTCATGAATAGCTTATCTTAACTTACCCGTTCGGATTCGGCATAAAACAGGAGGTCCCGCCATCGTGCAAACAAGTACACACGCACACATTAATGGTTGTGAGAAAAATGCTAGGCCCTGGGTACTAACGAGTCTGTTGCGCCATAAATTAAAATTTTTAAGGAAATCTGGATTTCTGAGATCTTTCCCAAAATGTCATAACCAAATGAAACGAATTGACTGTTTGGTCAACTTGTATTCTCAAACTACTAAACCATCGTGAAGGACCGTTTATTTTTTGTTCTTTTTTGTAGATAAATCTTTTATAATGCTTAACCCGTTTTATTTATGACAAGGAGCATCTTGTGCGCTCATTCTTCTCCTTTACCAGATTTCCTTTCTCCGACAGATACAAATATCCTTTCAAAGAAATAATGAAATCCTTTTTAGATTGAGTTACGGTTGAAATGTATATCCTTTTCCGTGGTATACTTTGTTCCATTTCCTCGTGCTACTCACTTATTCAATTAAAAACAAACCACAGGATTAATGTTAATGCTAGGATTGGACTCGAAACAAAAATTCCCTTGATGTGTCCTCTTGAATTGGTGGTGTACTTTTGTTTGGTAAAGTGCTGGTCGCTCACATTTCCTTGCCTCAAAAAGCAGTTTATTGTGCTCCTGCCTGCGGCTATATGAATATACCCTTCTCCTTGTGGCTGCGTCGAACTTTGTTGTCGAACTCGTTCTTATTTCGCTCTCTACTGTACTTCCATCCCTTCATACGCCATACACCTAAAACCAACGGAATAGATTATATAGAACATTGCTGTACTCGTAGATGTCGTCCTCCGTCCTCCTGGTCGGGAACATTTACTCGCCGAGTGCAATTCATCTTCTTTTAGGTTTTGTGAGCGTCAGGACAAAAGAATGACTTCACATACACTTAACCGAATGTTATACATAGCACGGAAGCATAATCAGTCGCAGGGATATTTTTAGAGCACAAAAAGATACTTTGAGAGGCACACAACATTGAGGCGGGCACACAACAAAAAAAGCGGAACATGTTCACACGCTTAGCATGAAACGAGTTTGGCTCCTTTTTTGTGTGATGTATGTAGTTGTTGTACTGCTTTGCATATAGCACAAGTACTTCTGTAAAGCATTTTTTTTTTCGTTTGACTATGTGTGTGTGTATTTGGGGACTCAAACTCAAGTCTAACCGACACAGTCAAGTGCGAATTTTGAAAGTTTTAATTCGCAATTTAATGCTCCAACTTGCGATCAAATATTTTTTTTTTTGTTAGCAGTTGGAGACAGGACATGCATATGCATTTCGCTTGGTTTGTTTTTTTCTATGGGGGGTCGTCGCACGTGTGAACTTTTTTAGCCCATTGTCGTTTTACGGTTGTAAAACTTCCTTTGCAACACAACAGAAGGAAGCATGCGGAAACTATTGTCAATTGCTCGAGGAGGTTTTGTTTGCGCCCTCCTCCGTGGTATTGTGTGTGAACAGGAGCGTTTTTCACATTCCTACACGAGTAGGTTATGTCTACCCCCTGGGAAGTGCATGTGGATCACATTGGATTGTAATTGTGTCTGTGTGTGTTTTTTTTTTTTTTTTTAGTGATACAATGTATGTTGGTGTCTGAGGCACTTGTGCACCGCGCTCTAGAAATCCTTAATTTCCTCGCACACTGAGAAGGGAAATCAATAATTTATTGAATTTGGAGAAGGGCGGGTGTTTTTTTTTTTTAATGCAAGGGCAGGTATGTGTATGTGCTCCGCTTGAATTCATTGACTTTTGTAATTCCCGGTAATCGACGTTTGCCCCCAAAGTCGCAGTGTGGAAATCTAGTCAGGAAATACATCGGTGCTCGATTTAATTTGAAAGCACAATCAACTTCGACCTAATTTCAGGACGATTTCAAGTAGTTAGTGTTCAATCGATTGATCAGGATGGGTTTTTGCTTTGCCTATGGGATGGTGAAATAACTGGATTGGGTCTTTGGAGGAAAATGGCAAAACACCGTTGTAGGAGATTTTAAGTGTAATTTGGGAATCTAATACATCCCTGGGATATCTCTTGCGGTTAATGGAAATGTGTATAGGATCACTTTATGCACTATTCTGAGCCGTACTCGATCATCATGGATTGACGATACTTATTTCCTAGCGAAGTTAGTTATGAAACTTTCAAATTTTGACAGTGAAATGCAGTAGATACCTACGACCAATGAATTGAAATTTTCGATCATGGATAGTTGTGTCTGTTATATCCTGACTCGTTCTTCCATGGCGATGCTTGTTTAAGTTACGGTAGAAACCGATTCACAATTATTTGCGGAATTTAGTCAGACGCTACAATAGTACCTCAAGCAGCATACCTATTCGAAATTTTTGAATATTCAAGCCGATATTGTAACAACAACTAACTGTTAAGTCGATATCGAGATGCTACTTAAAACTTTCACGTCACGATGAAGCCTTGGATGTCACAAAAGTTGGTTTTAAATTACGGATTTAGCATTCAATTTTAAGTCCCGTCATCGTGCAGAATGTATAGCTGTTAGGTGAGAATAAAGTGTGCTATGTAGTTTGAAGGACTGGTCTACAATTAATTTTCTTAAAGATGAACCTGGTGTTACGGTAACTGTTACTAAAGACCATAATTGTTACGTGGGGCACAAGGTAAGAGATAATGTGTTATGAAATACACCCACATCGAGGAATTCGGAACAAAATTTTCTCCGATTTGCTCGATATCGGAAAATTTTGTAAATCAGTTCGGATTTGCTCTATAGGCAGAGAAGAAGGGAAGAACATCGGCTTCCTCCAGGAACGATGTTCGCAAGTTTTACCAAAGTGTAAAACACATACCAGGACCGACCAGAATGCTGTCGAGATGAACGAGGAAAAATATCGTAGTTGGGACACAGTCGATAGTATGGTAGAATCACTTCTTCAGACTGTTAAACGGGGATGATTAGCAACATTACGCTGGTAGACAGAACGAAGCATTCAATATTGGCAACGGTAGCGAAAACTGCCAACCACCCGACCTAGGTGAAGTGAGGACAGCAATATGCTAACTGAAGCTTTATAAGGCTGCCGAATATTACAGCCTTCCCGCTGTACTTTATAAAGCTGGCGGAGATGAATTGGTAAGTAACATAAACCAAATGTGGTCGGATGAAAGTATGATTGAATAATGGAACATCAACATCGTTTACCCGGCCACAAACAAAAAAAAATTATCTGCGACAACTTCCGAGACATAAGTATCCGCAACATCGCCTACAAGATCGTATCTGCCGTAATATTTTAACACCCGAAACCGTTTACCACCAACCTGATCGACCTTTATCAGTATGGTTTTAGGCCAGGAAATTCCATAACCGATGAAATGTTCACACCAAAAAAAAACGGAAGAAGCCAAAGTCGATACACTCCACCTATTCATCGATTTCAAAGACGCATACTACAGCATTTATAGAGACGAACTATACAGTAGCCCTGTCTACTTTTGTTATACCGCCCAAACTCGTCCGTTTCTGTAGGATGACGATGGAGAATTCTCGCTGCTATATCGGGGTCGGAACACATTCGATACAAAAAAGGATTTAGGCAAGGCGATGCGCTGCCATGTGACTTCTTCAATTCTTGAGTACAAACAATTTTTGGCGCAACAGGCTCGTTAGTAACGAGCCGAGCATTCTCACAGCCATTCATGTGTGCTTGTGACCTTCTTGCACAATGGCGGGACCTCCTGCTTTATACTGA
Organism: Rhingia rostrata; assembly: GCA_949824845.1. NCBI lineage: Eukaryota > Metazoa > Arthropoda > Insecta > Diptera > Syrphidae > Rhingia > Rhingia rostrata. Next base: position 41,970,558 of record OX463757.1, read on the forward strand.
CTCCGAACGGCGAATTTGAGAAAAGCTCTTCTCGACAATTCACAATACTCGGATGATTTGTGAGATCATCACGAGAGAGGATTGTGCAAAACTCCCAAGCCAATACCAGAGTCACAGTCTTCCGAAAATCGGTGCAACTACTAGCATACCCCGACGACATTGACATCATTGGTCGGACACGACGTGATGTCAAAGCCACGTTTGCTAGTATAGAGAAGGACGCGGCAAAAATGGGTTTAGCAGTAAATGAGGGCAAGACGAAGTATATGCTGTCAACACGAAAGGACACACAACATCGACGAATTGGACAGAACATCACCATTGACAGATATAACTTTGAGATAGTACAGGACTTTATCTATCTCGACTCCGCTATTAACTCTGACAACAACATCTCGTCAGAAATTAAACGAAGAATTAGTCTTGCCAACCGCTGTTTCTTCGGGCTAAGAAGACAATTTACTAGTAAAGCCCTCACTCGAACTACTGAGGAGATCCTATATAAGACTCTGATCATCCCAGTCCTGCTCTAAGGCGCTGAAGCATGGACAGTCTCAAAAGCGGATGAAGAAATCCTTGGTCGATTTGAGCGGAAAATTCTTCGAAAAATCGTGGGTCCGGTTTGCGTTGACGGGCTATGGAGACGAAGATTCAACCAAGAACTATACGAACTGTATAGCGACATGCCCTGGTCAAAAAACTCCGCATTGGACGTTTAAGATGGCTAGGACATGTAGAACGAATTGACACCGAAACTCCGCCTCGCAGAATCTTCGATTCCCAGCCAGACGTCGGACGTATTAGAGGAAGACCTCGCCTTAAGTGGCGCGCACAAGTAGAAGCAACTGGAGGCAGTTAGTTAAGGACCGGGCTAATTGGAGAGGCTTGTTGGTTGAGGCCTGGGTACATTCTGGTGTAGCATCACTTAAGTAAGTAAGTAATCCACGCCCTTCATCTTCGGACGTGGAACAGAAACGGCAAAATATGTTAAGCTCATTAAATTCCGATCTGACAGCATAATTAAATGGGGTAAATCGAATAGAGTGGAATTTAATGCTTCCAAAACACATTGCTGTCTTCTGTCATCTAAGCGAAACCAAAATTTACAGCCATTATCCATGAATGGCACTTGCATCGCCGAAACCGAAAAACTTTCCATACTCAAAATCGCTAAAAACGCAGCAAAATGTCTAGGTTTCCTTAATCGATGCAAACAAATATTTCACCCCCTCTGATCAGGCCTCAATATATAAAGCGTATACACGCCCCAAACTAGACGCCCACATCTGGTCAGGTGCAGCAAAAACATCATTGCACCTACTGGATAGGATACAAAAGCGTGCGATAAGACTGATAGGAGATCCAATCGTAGCGAACTCTATTGTCTCGCTTGAACATCGTAGGAACATCTCCTGCCTAACACTTTTACCCGCTATTTTAACAGGAATTGCTCAATCGAAATAGCCAGCTGCATTCCGCCCCTTCAAACATTCAACCGTGATACTCGCCATGCCATGAATGCTAATCAATTCACCCTCAAGCCTACCTTCGGACGACCGATCGGTCTAACCGACCAACACGAATGTGGAATGCTTTACCAAACTCAGTGTTCCCTACCCATTACAATTTGCAAAAATTTTTAACCAATGCACATCGGTATCTCCTCTTTTCTTCTCCTCAATTTCCTTAATGCCCACGCTGTGTCCAAACACTATAAGGGGTTTTCATAAACCCTTTAGCGCGTACTAGTTATAAAAAAAATGGCAGTGGTTCAGCCAGTTTTATAACTCTTAGTAGTAAATCAGTAGGCTTTTTAGAAGATGAGATGGCATATCAAAGTTAAGGCTTCTATAAAGTTATCGGGTGTACATCTGACGTTTGTAAAAATGTTTTGGTAGAGCTTTCGCCGAAGTAATATAAAAGCATGTTTAGGGCTCTTGATTGAGGGCTTGTAGTGCAAAAATAGTAGAATTTGATGGCACGTTGCTTGGTATTTCAATAAATGGATTTGCACGTTTTTATTGTTTGTTAAACATTTTTTTTTTGTTTTTTGAGAGTAGTTTCACCGTAGATAGCTCAACATTTATGACAAAAACCGATTACACAAACACATGCTCACTAGTTTGGATGAGCATTTCGGTCCAGTTATTGTCGTGGAAGCGGTGGATTTCACTATCATCGTAACGTCAGTACTAATCTTATTCTTGAGTTTGAAAAATGTTAATGAAAGCCAACCCATTTTTGTTAACTAGAACCTTAAATTGGTGAATCAGTACGTATTTCAACCGAAAAATGTAAATATTGCTATTTCCTGGGATAAACTTTATTTTTTTTAAATTACCAAATGGACTCGTAAACCGATTTCCGGAAGAGGATTTACATTCTGTTTTATATTTACTGACAACACATTAAGTTAAGTTTGGTCTTTGGAAATGGGAACGTTAATATTAACGCACACATCTACATCTATCTACATTTTCAGAAATTTTTATTTTTCTTAGAATTCATTTTTCTTTCAATCCCTTTATACGTTAAAATTATTCATGAACCTTACCACACAATAGGTTACGTCATTGACACATGGCTATGATTTTATTTACGACGTCTAGATCGTGTGCTTACATAAGTTAATTTCCATTGCCTACGACTTGACAGCTCTATTTTCACTCCATAACTCACTTCAACCGTTCGTGTCATAGGTGACAGATGTTATGTGATGTTTAAAGAAAAGTACAAAACTTAAATTTCATTGAAAGCTTGCTAAGTGCATGGAAGTCATGATTTCAAATGGCAGATTTGCAATCATGAACCTTTGCACAACGGTAATTAAAATTTTATGGTTGGAGATCATGGATGTTTTAACGGTGGTAGCTTTCCGCACCCTTTGCAATTCGTTGTTAAGATATTTTGAGCATCCAAGTCAGCTCAGATTTGATAAACTTAGACCTTCTGAAAAGGGCAAGCTTCAAGCGGAGAAGGTTAACAAACTGCGTCATAGCGAGGAAGATATGACCTACCTACGACAAGAACAGAACAAACGACCTACTGAATAGAACCCGCCGAGATTCCGGAAGAATTACGGCGATAGCCCTGAGACACTGGCAAATTGGAGATCACGCGGCCAAACTAGGCAGTTGCGGGAACGCAATTGCATCTGCAAATGTCCGGCACCAGGTTGTGTGCATTAGGACAACCATTGTTCGACGACCATGGGTAAAAGGATACAAGATTTTACCCGTTTTCTAAACATCCTCAACTATCATCATAAAAAAAGGTCACACGAGTCGTGGTAACAAAAAGGCACATCAGTGCTACATGGGTTCATGCTGATCCGCCACCTCTAGCTACATACCAACCAAAACTTATAAGTGCAAGTGTTCATAACAAGACGATAAACAGCAACACTACAAAGAACCTGGTCAGAACGACTGGCACGGAATATCCGCCTCGCAGTCCTCAGGTGAGCCCATAGGCCTGGCCCTAGGGTTGGGTTTGGATTAACTACCCACTTACGTAAAAAAACGACAGGGTGATACGAAGCAGCTCAGAGCCTCTGAAAGGATTTATTTTGTTGTTGACGAAAAAGTACAACGAAATTCGTATCTGCACCTGGAATTTGAAAACATTAAACAGAAGACGTGCAGGCGAACAACTAGCGGAAACCCTAAGCTGCTACAATGCAGACATTATTACTGCCATCCAGGATGGTCCGGCAAAAAGAGGATGAAAAGCTGTGACAACTCCTGCGGACTGTGTTGGGTGCGAAAAAAACAGCGGCTGTTTGGATGCGGGTTTGTTCCAAGTGCTAGACTTAGGCAAGAAGTCTCATACTTTCAAGACATTAGCGAACGCATTGTAACAATTCGCATTAAGAGCACCGTTATTGGTTTTGAATAACTGGAGATTATAATAAGAGTTTAAGTCTCCACTACATCCAAAATCTTTCCTATCCTCTCTTTCTTCCCCTTCTCTAACGCTCGTACTATGGTAACATATAAAAGGGTATTCATAACCCCTTGAGTACGTGTAAATTATAAAAAAAAAAAAAGCTCTAAAGTCAAGTTGGGTGATCATAGGTCCGCAACTATACTCGCGGTATTTCTTCTAAACCAATTTGGCTTTATAACTTTTTTGACTTGCATACATCAGAGCTCGCATGCAATCCAAATCCCACAGTGAGCCCAAGCAGGGGGGTTGCAGGGGCAGCCCCCACTCCCATTCAAACATGGCTTATACCCAAACTTGCAGTCGGATGTATGCAAAGTATGAACCCCCAGCTTTGGCTCACTGTTCGATTTGGGATGTGTGCCAGGTTGGGTTTCTTTCACAGCCTCGCAAATTCGTTTCATGCAATTACCAGTAGTCAGGGTCATTCATATACACATTTCTAACGGTCAAAATTAGTTTTTGTTATTGAAAATATAAAAAAAAAACAAAAAAAAACGTATGGACTTAAGTCTCAATTTCTTATGGTCTTATGTCGCTTTCCGAAAGCGACATAAGGCCATATCTCAAAATATGCCTCTATGACACTCTGTGAAAGCGTCACAAGGCCATATTTTGAAATATGGCCTCTTGTCATATGGCCTTATGTCACGGTGTCACGTTAGAAACAGCTATTGGCAAGAATTGCTCTTCATTTGATATCTGAAATGTTGTTATCAGATCTAATATGAACATCGGATCCAGTTGATTTATTGGCACTCGAATATATTGTCACCTATTACCAACGCCTAGCATTACACAATGGTAAGCTATTGTCGTTCTTGGTCCAAAAAGTGTCCATTCTTATAAAAAGTTGCCTTTTTTCTGTCTATATAATTAGCACGCGTCAAAAAGTTTATGAATACCCTTATGGTGTTTGAGCACAGCGCGGGCATTAACGAAATCGAGGAGGAGAAAGGAGGAGATACCGATGTGCATTGGTTAAAAATTTTTGCAAATTGTAATGGGTAGGAAACACTGAGTTTGGTAAAGCATTCCACATTCTTCTTGTTCGGTTAGGCCGATCGGTCGACCGAAGGTAGGCTTGAGGGTGAATTGATTAGCATTCATGGCATGGCGAGTATCACGGTTGAATGTTTGAAGGGGCGGAATGCAGCTGTCTATTTCATTTGAGTAGTTTCTGTTATACTAGCGGCAAAAAAGTGTTAGGCAGGAGATATTCCTACGATGTTCAAGCGAGTCTATAGAGTTAGCTACGATTGGATCTCCTATAAATTTTATCGCACGCTTTTGTATCCTATCCAGTAGGTGCAATGATGTTTTTGCTGCACCTGACCAGATGTGGGCTTTAAACTCAAGTTTGGGGCATATATACGCTTTATATATCGAGGCCAGATCAGAGGGGGTGAAATATTTCTTACATCGATTGAGGAAATCTAGACATTTGGCTGCTTTTTTAGCGGTTTAGAATATATTGTCGTTCCCACGAAGGTCGTTACTGACGCACATACCGAGCATGGAAAGTTTTTCGTCTTCGACGATGTAATTGGTTTTCGCTTAGATGACGGAAGACAGCATTGCGTTTTGGAAGCATAAATTCCACTTTATTAGATTTACCCAATTTAATTATGCTGTCAAGGTCAGAACTTAATGAGCTTAACATATTTTGTCATTTACATCCGGAGGTGAAGGTCGTGGTTTCGAGAATGAATATGAAAAGCTGAGGGAACTGTCATCAGCAAAGGAATGGATTGGATTAGAATTTGCAGACAAGAGGTCATTTATTAAAAGGATAAAGAGTGTCGGAGACAAAACGGAGCCCTGGGGAACACCAGCAATTATTAGGTTAGTATCAGACTTGAGACTGTCCAAAACAACTTGAATTGAACGTTTCGTGGGGTAGTTTCTAATCCATAGAGGAAGACTTTTATCGATCCCAAAAGTTTCGACAAAAGGGCTTGATGCCAAACCCTGTCAATTGCCTTTGAAATATCAAGGGCAACGATCTTGTTTTCGCCCCAAGGTTGATAGATTGCTTCCACCGCCCAGCCGATAGCCTCAGTCGCCAGTGCTGCTACGTGTCTGTAGTTCGTTGCATTCATGTGCAAAGTGCTGTGATGTCAATGTCAATGTCAATGCTACCACTCTTCGGTGAGATATGTCATCAAATTACCAGTGGACCTGTTGCTACGAAAACCGTATTGTCGGTCATTGAGGAGTTTTTGTGATTCAAGACATTTTATTAGCTGACGGTTTATCAGCGTTTCCATGACCTTAGAAAGAAGGGAGATAAGTGCAATTGGTCAGTATTTGGAGAGAGAAGAAGACTCGCCTTTTTTTATGGACGGGCTGGACAAATGCTGTATTCCATCTACTCGGGAAGAGTCCTGATGAGTAGGACAGATAGAAAAGCTTACACAGTAGTTTTGCCAGCGTGGAAGAACACCTCTTCACAAGTATGGGGGAGAAACCATCTGGACCAGTCTTGCGACTGTACGAGTACGGAAGTGGATTGGTCCCATAGAATTTTCTACGTTCTCAAGTACAGGAGGAGACTGGACACAATCTGGCAACTTTGAACTGGCTGGCAAAATGAGCTGCGAGCAGATTGGCTTTATCGATGGAGGTGATAGCTGGAATGTCATTGTAAATGAGCGTTGGGATGGAAGATGAGGTCGAATTCTAAATGTTTTTTTACAAACGATCAAAAGTGTTTACTACCTTTGGGACAGAGTAGAATTTGTTGCCTCAACTTTTGGTCGTGAAAGAATTTGACACGCTGAATGTGTGCAATGCAGTCGTTTCTGGCTCGTTTGAGTTTTAATCGGCTTTCCTCAGTAGGATTGGTCTTGTATGAACGCAAACATAACTCTTTCAACCTAACTGCATCTTTACAGCTCAAGTCATACCACCCGTTTGCCTTAGATTTGATACTCTTTTACCCGGTGAGGGATAAAGTATTTCATACCCAGGAGAATGGTGTTCGTTATCGTATCAGCAGTAGCATCCAGGTCACTATCAAGAAACCAGTGACCAGTTAACATTTTATCAATATTGCTCTTCACGTACTCGGGTCTCCCGCGTTCTACATCCATCTGTTCGAACCCTTAATATGGAACGATTTTTCGTATTCATCCCTGTAGAAATCTTTCTATCAAAACATTATCGCTGAATACCTTTACACCCGATTTCAAAGAATTTCAGTTCTGAAAATGTAGACGAAGGCAATGTTTCTCTTTTGGTGAAATGAACCGCTATCGTCCTATCATCCAATTATGTCTCATGGTACCCACTTTATATCTGATGGGATTAGGTTGGTGGTGAGATAATAAGGCTGGTGATTTTTTCTCATCCTTCATCGTCCCAAAAGTCTTAATTTATTATACTCGAAGTCGATGTAGATCCTATGTGATGCACATTTAGGATCCACTTGTGTGGGTAGATCATTTCTTTGTCCTGTTGATCGCCACTGTAGTCACTGTGGCTGTCTCTGCAGTTTTCAATATTTTCGTCTAAAATACACGGCTAAGCCGACTAAATGTGCTGTAAAGCTCTGGGGTCTCAGAAAATGGTCCACGTCCACATTCATTTTTGAACCATCGATACAAATGGATGCGGATTTGACATCGAATTCGTTACCCTCCCACTCCTCTGTGTTTGAAAAGAATAGAAAAAGTCAGCGTGGGAAAGCATGTATTCGAAATGTACATCTCATCCCAAGTATCTATGTATTTAGAATTTGAGCACAAATCCATTTTTTCGTTAGTTAAGCTGATTGATTCTTAGAGAACTTACAAATACAAGGAGCACTTGTAGCTGCAAATTTTTGCACAAAGAGTTCTAAAGGGATCTTGCGCTCTGTTGGATATTTAAGGAATGCCTTCTCCCAGAGTAAGTACATATTTTAAATTTCCTAACAAGGTCTTCTAAAATTAATTTTCAGTCGTCCCTATTCATGTATTCCTGATTTTCAATGTCCTGTTCTAATTAATTTTTTTTTTTAATTTTAAATATTCTTTCTGCTTGCAAACCAACAATTGGTATGCAAAAAAGAAAAAAAAAACGAAAAAGAATTTCGCTATAGAGAAATGAATTCACGCGAAAACAACACAAAAAAGGACACAAATCTGGAACAAAGCCTACAATATAACACAGCGATGTTATTTTGTTCTGCTTTTAAAATTTATAATATATGTATATGCAAGGACCATGGCCCAGATTTTACTGAAAACTTCGCCCGAATACCAAGCACCACCTAAATTAGTCTCATTTCCATAAAGTTTGAGGAGCTCCTGTTTTGTTGTTGTGTTGTTGTTGTTCATAACACTGATTAGGATGCAAAATAAATGTAGGTCGAGATGGGCTCATGAATGCGCAGAGTGCACCGCATATACACCCGCTATTGTGTTCTTCCTGGATGCAACTGCAATCAGGTGTAGGACTTTTGTCTGAACTTCATAAGGGAGATGGTTATGTTTTGAGTGCACGGCTCTTGGACTTCTTTTCGGAAACATAAATATAACAGAGTAATTCAAGTTAATACCGTGACGAGTTGTGCAGTAATAAGGACATTCAGTTGGGGATAGTCACTGACCTACATGATGTCAGTTGATGGCAAACTTTTTTGCTTATGTTAGGGGTTGCCCTCTAAAATTCCTGAGTGTCTTTACTGACTGTCGATTGAAAATGGATGGAGAGTAAACATTTCAAATAACTAACTCAACACAGCTTATCTCACTTAAGTAGCTTGAACTGGTATCCTGCCGAACAATTGGAAAAGCACATGCAAACTGAGTGTTACCTTAGAGAAGTTTTACAAACGCATAACGCTAAGATTTCATGATATGAACATTTTCCATACGTATGCCAGTTTTGACACTTGATTTGACTGACAAGTACTATAACCACCAAAATACGGACAATAACGGAGTTCCGCTGGCCTGAGTTTGAAGACAGTAAACTTACAAAAACTTATGAGAAGGCTACAATTAGCTGTGCAAATCGTTTAATACATTCATTCTCAAATTAAACATCCCTAATAAGTGGGCGTGTTATTGTCACAATATATTGCTCAGACAGTTTATCAAAATCGTTAATGGTTCGACAAAAAAACAACGCTTGACTCCTGCATATGCTATCGGGTATAGCATACAAATGGCTTTTATCAAAGAACGCCCCCAAAAAGTGGACGTGGGTTAAAGTGTTTTATAGACATTAACATTATCAATGTTTTCGCATCGAAAGTTTTTTTTTTTAATTACCTTGCAAATGGTTTTTATCAAAGAACGCCCCCAAAAAGTGGGCGTGGGTTAAAGTGTTTTATAGACATTAACATTATCAATGTTTTCGCATTGAAAGTTTTTTTTTAATTACCTTGCAAATGGTTTTTATCAAAGAACGCCCCCAAAATGTGGGCGTGGGTTAAAGTCTTTTATAGACATTAACATTATCAATGTTTTCGCATCGAAAGTTTTTTTTTTAATTACCTTGCAATTTTTTCGACAACAGCTTTTTTACATATCTAAAACGCCCACAAAAAGTGTGAGTGGTAAAAAAACTTTAAACGGACGAAATATAGATATTGAGATTCTCTACATATGTTATTCAGACACTTTTTCAAATATTCTAACTGCTTGACCAAAAAAAAAAAAACGTATTTCTAAAAATTGGGCGTGGCTGTGGACAGATCTTAAAATTTTGTAAACTTGTTCTGCAGATCTCCCACTGTCCACTGTCCCGTTCTCAAAAAAATTCGATGCCGAACGACGAATATCAGACGGTGCTTGTTGGTTACGATATCTACGTGTTTTGTAACTGCCTCACCTGTGCCCTGGGACTCAGAGAAGTGTGACCCGTAAAAGTTCGCCCATGTGGGCAAGTTTGTTCCGGCATTCCTGTACCAGCTTGGAGAATGATGGCCTTAATGGCCACTTGAGGATCTATGAGGATCGCAATATTTTGCTTTTTCGTTGTGTCTAGGCCCCAGTAAATTACAAGCATCTCGGATAGCCCGTAGTTCCGCCTAGAATATGATGGCAAAATCCGGTAGGCGGTATGATAATGATATTTTCGATGATTCGGACAAGACTCCGGACCCCACACCACAGTTGATTTTAGATCCGTCGGTGTAGACGACCGCGTCGAATCTCTTACTACTTCGTTTCTCTTCCACTGAGCTCTGGTAGGGCAACCTACGTGGAAGCCTTTCTTGAAGCTTAGTGTGGGTGTGATGTAGTCTGTTGCAAACGAAAAAAAATACAAATTTTTGGCGCAACAGGCTCGTTAGTACCCCAGTGCTTTCTTAAACCATTCATGTGTGCGTCTGTACTTCTTGCACGATGGCGGGACCTCCTGCTTAATGCCGACTCCGAACGGCGAATTCGAGATAAGCTTTTCTTGATAGATCATCACGAGAGGAGGGCCAGTGAAAAACCATTTAGGTGTTGGTATTCTGGGAATCGGACATAGACCGTCTGCGCGGCAGTTCATCGCACTAAGCATCACGGCATTGAGCCCGTCTTGGTAACGAGTCCAGGATATTACTGTGGCCATATAGTCTTGCAGTCCAATATCCTGACTCCTTGAGTCTAACTGAGCTGCATAAAGCGGTATTTTTTTATGAATAGGTCGAGAGGCAAGAGATGAAATAGCACAGCAAGGGCATCCGTTGTCGCCGACCTCAGCGCACCCGTGATGCCTATAGACGCTGTTCTTTGAAGCCCTATAGCTTGTGGGGTTATAGCCTTTACTTAATGCGGGTCTTATGTGAGACAAAGTCATGTTTGGTTGAAGTCTCCACTTATTTCCAAAAGTTTTGCCGCAAGCATATAAGGCAACACATGCCTTACTTACTTTAAGTTTGATGGTGTGTTTCCAGTTATTTTTTGGGTCAAGCATGATACCCAAATACCCTGTGCTGTAATGAATGGTTGGCCATTTAGGCGGGGGAGAGTGAAATCGGGTATTTTTGTTTTAATGGCGAATAGCACCAATTTCGTTTTGCTCGGGTTAACACTGAGGCCACAACTTCCAGCCACAACTCCCAGCCTTGTCTAGAGCAGCCACCATGTTTTATAAAACATTAATCCACAGATGTGACACAGTTTTACAAATCTTAAACTCGGGTTATAAAATCGATCCAGATAAGTTCAGAGTTTTTGTCTTGGATACAGTTATCAGCTCAGCTGTATCCAAGACAAAAACTAAACTAAAACCTGTCAATGGTACTATTTACTTAGGACACAAGGTATGGTTGCATGATGCATCAGTTATTAAGCATTATGGCTTTATTTCCATAGGCGAATTGAGTGAGGAAGCCGCAGAATCAAGGAATAAGGACATACAAAATGATCGGCTGTATCACTCAAGAAAAATGTTTCATGTCGTCACTGATAAGGGCCTTTTTAACAGACTTTTATCAACTTCTAACCGGCTAATATCAAATTTGAGAAAATTACCAACTAAAAAAATAGCATTTATCAAAAAATTTATTAAAACTAATAGTAATCGAGTTTTTCAAATATTTTTCATTTCGTTTGAATTTTTTTTTTTTACTTTTTCTTTATTTTTTCTGTAAGAATAAACCAATCAAATAAATATATCAGCGTTTCATTAAAAAAAAAACACAATCATTATATTTTTGTCCACACGTTGTATGTGCGATGGTGTGGAGAATAAAAAGATGTTCTACCCACGTTATAACATGGAGGTGGTGCGCCCAATTAATATAAATGGCGAACCATGAGCAATCTCCCAAGGGCTGCACCGAGCAATCTTTTTCGTGAGTGCATTCCTCTGCCGCACTCACTATTCCCCTTTTAGATTGCATCCTCAGGGTTTGAAGGTAGTGGACCAGTTGCTGATGGAACCCATGGCTAACCGCCACTTCTTCCGAATTCCAGCTTTGCGACCACAACGAAAATAGTGAACGAAAGGATTTTTAAGGGCGTAAGAGAATGAGCTGAAAAGAAGTGTCTTATCACCTGGTAGCATTTTTGAAAGCAGTATTCTTAATACTCAGTTGGGGAATCTCATTCTGCCATCTGTAATGCTGTAATTGCCGCATCAAGCGTCAGCGAAAACCTAAACCCATTTGCCACATCTAGATTAGCTGACCCGACCTACATCTTCTAGTAATCCAAGTCTCGTTCTAAACACCCTTTTCGTGATTTCCAGCGATAAAAACTCAACCATTAAATCTAAACTAGGTCGAGAGTGTTAAAGTAAACATCGAAATAAACCCCAAAGAAACCTTACACATATTTTTTTTTTTTTTTTACAAAAATGTATCTACACGTACACATCAATACACTCGAGGTAATTGTTTCCCATTTTCGGTGGCGATGACCGATTTATTAAATAAAAAATGAAAACTTTTACTTTCTACCGGCATTAAGATATTAAAAGTTAATTTTGGATCGCTTTAAGGCGACAGCGACTTACAAGAACACAGAGGGCAGGTCTCAGGTATAGGCACTCATCGTAATAGTGTATTGATGCCAAAGTTGTAGTAGAATAAGTGCACGACGATGAAGGAGGAGGATGGTTGGACGAGGAGGAGGAGGAAATAAAATTTTGTGCACAGTACTATGGAGTGTGGTAGTGGAAAGTGAAACTAACTTTCGGTGAGAAAAAGTTTTAATTAGAAATCTCCAAAGTGTGCTGCGATAATGGTAGAGGGTATTGATTAGATCGCATTATAGTGAAATCAAAATTGCTAAAGTTTTGCAATAAAAGAAACAAAAATTAAAAATTAGTTAGGACTTGGATTTCGAGATCTCAATGATGAGAAGTGGTTTATTTTTGTGGACTCTGGTTGCGAGATAGACTGGATGGTTGATGATTAAAATTTGACTTGAATTTTCCTAACTCAATTGAGATTGGACATTTTGGGGAGACATTTTCTGCAACTAGGATGGATTCTGTGTTGGGAAAAAGGTGGAAACAGAGCAGAAATTTATGAAAGCGTTGCAAGTATTGGATTATATCAGTGATTCCCAAAGTGGTCTAGGTGGACCCCCAGGGGTCCACGGGAGACTCGAGGGGGGTCTACGTTGGCATGACAAAAAAAATGGGGGTTCATCAGTTGTAAGTGACGAAAATTTATCTGGTTTCGATAGTAAAGAAAAATGTTTTCAGTTAGGCATGGATCAGATATCCTGTTTATTAAGCATTAATTTCCTTTTTTTTCAAACCTCCCTTAATTTGTTTGAGTAGTCTATTAAGAAGATTAGCGACTGTTACCTGTAAAAACTTGCATATTCGATATTCAGTGGAGAGCGCCGCCGTCCGCCCGCAAGGCTTGTTCAGACGTGCAAAGTGATGAAATACGACTTGTGCTGTGCTTGCAATCTTGCATGAACTTGTTTGATTCCTCACCAATATAAAATAATACGAATGCTGCCAAGGCCAACGCTACTCATTTGTTTCCGGAATTTTGAAAAGAAAAGTGTGAGTGAATCGATGTCAGTGTTTGCCAGTGCCGGAAAAGGTAAGTACCTATTTGTAAATTTGTTATGCATACTTCTATTTCATATTGTAATAATATTATATTTGTTATGTTTGAGTGTAGTATGTACGCAATAAAAATTACATACTGAAAGGGGCCATTATTTGATACTTCTTTAAAAGAAGAGAAAGCCGAGAAAAGTTGAACTTTTAGTACTTATTATTATAAAATTATGTATTTGCCCGACTGTGGCGATTCACTAAAAGAGACCTGCATGTTTGAACATATTTCAGTGCCCTAACAAATGCTATGTAGGTGACTAAATATATTTTCATAAATGTATGTAAGTACCACTCGTAACGTAGGTACATCGAAGTTAAAAATAAATTATTAAAATCGTGGAGTTTTAATGCCAAAATATTCTTTAAAAGTAGGTACATATGTATTTGCTTCTGAATTAACAGAAATGTATTAAAATATAATTAATCGAAAAATGTTAAGTATTACATTAAAATAGTTTCAGCCGTTTTGTAAAAACTAGAGATGTAACGGATAGTGATTTTGCAAAATACCGGATACCGGATATTCGGCGGCCGAATATTATATATACTTTCGAGAGCAGTATACATTCATAGCGATGCATTCTAGTTCAAACACAATACGTGTACAAGTTGTAACTTGTTTGGCTCCGTTATTTGTTTGTACGGCTCGTGTGCTGAATATGGAGAGTGCTACGGAAAATCAGTACAACACACATTTGGCATAAATTACTGGTCGAAATAAGACACTTATTGATTGTACGTTTGCGAGATTTTTGTGTTATTTACATTTTTTTATTCCTTGTTTATTACGTAAGTTATTAATAATGAATAAATATTACGATAGGTACTGGTACATACTTATTCAACTTTCCTGTAGGAAATAAAGTAAAATGGAACCGCTGAGCAAAAGATCCCCAATTTGGAATCATTTTGAAATCTGTGAGAATGACTGTAAGTTTGCTGTATGTTTGCTGTGCAAGTCGAAGATTTCTCGTGGCGGAACAGAAAAAAAAACCGGTACGACAGCTATGAAAAATCACATTAAATTCAAACATGCGGAGAAGCTTTCTGAAATCGATGCCAATCCGTCTACAAGTGCATCATTTCTGTCACAAAAAAAGGAGCAGAAACAATTAACTTTGGCAGAAACTTTGGAAAAAAAAATGCTTTGGGACATTAACGATACAAAATCGAAAGAATACCACTATTTGATCGCGGAAATGATTGCTTTGGACAATGAACCACTATCTATTGTGGAACGAGTTGGTTTTAAGAGGCTTATGGAGAGAGCACTGCCTCGTTATAAAATTCCTTGCCGAAATTATATTGCTGACAAAATTATTCCTGACATATATGATCGAATATATTCTAAAATTGATGAATGTATCTCAAAAGCTACTGCAATTTCGGGGACATCAGACATGTGGACCTGTTTGCACAGCAATAACAGTTTCTTGAGTTTCTCAGCTCATTGGTTGTCCTCTGAATTTAAACTGGAACATGCCATACTGGCAATGAAACCCTTTGCAGGATCTCACACAGGGGAAAACATTGCAAAAGAACTGAATGCAATCGCGACTCGCTGGAATATTCCCCAATACAAAATACATTTGCTTATTCATGATAGCGGGGCCAACATGGTGAAAGGTGTAATAGACGCCGGGTATGATTCTGCCAGATGTTTTATTCATTCGCTTCAACTGGCAGTGAATGAATCGTTGAAGTCTCACCCTGAAGCATTGGAGATGATTTCTGCTGCAAGACGAATTGTTACGCACATTAATCATTCGAGCTTGATGATACAAAAAGAATTGAATTTACCACAACATCGACTAGTCCAAGAATTGGACTAGAATTCAACGTATTACTTGCTGGAGCGATTGTTAGAACAGAAACGAGCCATTTCTGACCACGACACAGTAAACAATTTGACACCCTACCAGTGGGACATAATGGAACAGTGCATAAGACTGCTCAGACCTTTAGAAGAAATAACAAAAATAACCAGTTCTGGGCTTTCATGTATCTCGGAAGTTATACCAAATGTTACCACATTAATAAGGTACATTCAAAAAGAAGAAACGGTACGAAGAACACCTAATTTATTGAGCATAAGGACTTCATTAGCTCCTGAATTAAAACATCGTTTCGACCTTGATGAAAAACCAAACTACCTCTACTGGACCCGAGATTCAAGGCAAGTTTCTTAGGACCGATTCAAATCGAGAGAGCCCGCCAGAAAATTCTGTTGCAAGTTTTGCAAATGAGCTGCGACGACGATTCCACTGAAAGTGAAGGGGATTCTCCACCCAGCAAGAAAAAAAATGAAAGCGAATTTAATAATATAACTGGCGATACGCATGCAGCATTTTGGGACTGTTTCGATGAAGTGGCGAATGATAAAAAATATGAGGTTTCCGAAAAAAATGATACTGCGACTGAGCTTGAACTTTTTTTAAAAACAGTTCGGACTGACCGGAATATCGACCCTTACGCATGGTGGTCAGTTAATCATCAACAGTTCCCAATTCTAGCAAAATTTGCGAAGGTCTATCTTTCATCACCAAGTAGCAGCGTATACAGCGAGAGACTGTTTTCTGAAGCTGGCTTAGTATATGAAAACAAACGCAACCGTCTTTTACCGGTTAATGCAGAAAAAATTATTTTTATTCGTCATAATCTACCTTTAATTAATTATAAGTACTAATTTTGTTACTTACTTAAGTACCTACTGTTAATAAAAAAAAACTTTCAATCGACTTCTTGTGTTTATGTTTTATTTTAACTATCCGGTATTCGCCGAATACATACTCTCTATCCGGCAATCCGGCAAGATAGAAAAAAAGTGGCCGGATAGCCGGATAACGGATACTAACCGGATATCCGTTACATCTCTAGTAAAAACCTCTTTATCAGTTTTGCCGCTGGTATTTTTGTTTTTTCATTGCAATAATTAGTTAATCCTATCCTATTCTGTTTAAAAAACCAATTAATGGTAAAATCGCCTTATGATTAGGTACTAAAACAATTTTTTTTCTGTACAGATAGGTAAATGATATTAAACATGGCTGAATCTAAGAAAAAATGTCGACAGTACAGTGTGGATTATTTGAAATTTGGTTTTCTTCCATCAAAGGCAGACAAACGATTGCCCATATGCCTTTTATGCAACAAAGTTTTGAGTAATGACTATATGAAACCATCGAAGCTCGAAGATCATCTAAGAAGATGTCATCCTGATAAAATAGGCAACGATTTAAAATATTTTCAAACATTGAAGGAAACATGTGAAAAGAACCCCACCGTGCACAGTATGTTCGCTTCAACGTCTCAATGTAACGATGATGGCTTGCGAGCATCTTTCAATATCTCATTGCTTATAGCGAAATCTGGAAAACCGCACACGATCGGAGAACAGTTAATTTTACCAGCTGTTGAAGAGGTTTAAAAAACTGTTCTTCTTGTGTAATTATCTGCAAACAACTCATTTTTCTATTCAACTGGACGAGTCAACTTTACCTGGTAATGAAGCATTGATATTGGCATATCTTCGATTTGTTATGGATGAAGAAATCCACGAAGAGCTGCTATTCGCGAAAACTTTGGCGAGTGACTTTGTTTTGAGTGATTTTTTTAAGCAAAAATCGATTTCATTTCAAAACATCATTTCGGTAGCAGCAGATGGAGCTCCTGCCATGTTCGGGCGATATCGTGGGTTTATAAGCCATCTTAAAAGAATTATACCGGAAGTAACTGCAATTCACTGTGTCATCCATCGACAGCACCTGGTAGCGAAAAATTTGAGTGACAGATTGCATCAATCGCTTCAATTTGTTATTAAAGCTGTTAACAAAATAAGAAGCAACGCGTTGAACACCCGATTATTTGCACAATTGTGCGACGAAAATGATGAAGACTTTCAACGATTGCTCTTACATACTGAAGTACGCTGGTTGTCGAAAGGTGTATGTTTAACGAGATTTTACTCACTTTTTGAATCAGTTTTAGAGTTTCTGGAAAGTAAAGATCCAGATTTAAGAGAAATCCTGATCAAATTGAAAGCAGACATCGCATATTTGATCTGTTCAAAAAATTCAATGACATTAATTTGCAGTTACAAGGGGACAGCTTAAATTTAATTAAAACGAAGAGTGTAATTTCGGCTTTTCTTGGAAAATTGAAATTTATGAAGCAAAATGTTAGTCGGTGCGAATTCTCCCAGTTTCCAAACTTATCACAGGCAGAATGTCTTGATGAGGATATCCAGACATACCTTCAGCATTTAAATGCCCTGCATGATGACTTCAAAGATAGATTTGAAGATATTCTCAATATGGAAATACCACCATGGATCATAAATCCATTTGATGAAACGGAAGTGTCGAATGTGGTATTACAAGAGGAGCTACTCGAGCTTAGCACCAATGAGGAGCTGAGGGTGAAGTTTAAAAAAGGCTACCAATTATTTTGGCTGCAGACAGAAATACCCGAAAAATATCCTGGACTGTTAGAAATTGCGAGAAAACTTTTGATAGCGTTTCCCTCGTCATACCTTGTCGAAAAAAGTTTTAGTGTCGTTACAAACTTATTAACAAAAATAGGAGCAGAATGAACATCACAGAACGCGGAGATTTGCGGTTATTCCTTACAAAACTGAAGCCAAATATTGATAATTTGCTGTCAATCCATCAAGTACATCCCTCCCATTAAAATTATGACTTTTTTTTTTAATTGTTGATTTGCATTGTTGAAGTTACTTTACGTTATTCATGTTTAATTTTAGTTCTATGAAGTCTGTAATCGTATTATTTTAATAAATGGAACGTAAGAAAGTATACCATTTTTCTTTTGGAACTCAACCGCGACGCACATTTCCCTCGTTAGATCTAATCTTCACATTTTTTGACGAGTTTTGGGAATATGGTAAAAATGTAGCAGCAGGGGGTCCACCGAAACCAGGTTAATTTTGAAACTGGTCTATAAGAAAAATAAGTTTGGGAACCTCTGGATTATATTATCATATTGGGTCAAATGACCGCAGCAGCAACAACACTATAAACAGCCTTGTCAGAATGACACGGAAGGAATACCCGGCCTGCTCCCAGATGAGCTGCTTCGACATATTACAGGTTATCTAGGAATTTCAAGGGTTAGTCAGACCCCTTGAACAGAGATGGTAGCGGATGAATCGAAATGAAAATGCCAGCGCTCAATCCCTTAGTAGATACTAATGGCCCCCGTGTCCTATGTGTGCCTAGTAAATTTGGGTTAACTACCCACCTATGGAAAGAACTATATGCAACCAATAGCATCGAAAAGGACTGATGTTATCGTTGACGATCCTGCTAAACTAAAAAAAAACATAACGACATGTGGGTGGCCGCGGTGTAGTGGTAATGTTGCGCGTTCAATCCCAACCAAAATCCATTTCACTTTTATTTAAAAGAAATAAAAAAAGGTCGGTGTAATACCTAAAAGTATGCACACCATCTTGAATTTCTTCAAATTTAACGAACACAAGAAAAAGTGACTCCCTGAAGCTAGTTCGGACACCACCCATGGAGTTTAAGTCTCCACTACATCCAAAATCTTTCCTATCCTCTCTTTCTTCCCCTTCTCTAACGCTCGTACTATGGTAACATGTAAAGGGTATTCATAACCCCTTGAGTACGTGTAAATTATAAAAAAAAAACGACGTTTGTATCTGCACCTGGACTGTGAGACCATTAAACAGGTGAGGTGCAATCAAAAAACTAACGGAAGCCCTAAACTAATAAACAGCAGACATTACTGTCATCCAGGAAATACAACGGGATGGGCCGGGCACAAAGAGGATGAAAACCTGTGACATCTTCTACGGACCGTGTTATAGTGAGCAGACACAGCGACGTATTGTAGCAATCCGCATCAAGGCCAAATTCGACAACATAATCCTTATATCAGCTCACGCCCCGAAATAGAAAAAAATTTATATTGCTAAAGATTACTTCTTCGAGCTCCATATGAGCGCCAACCGAAGTACGATATTAAAATCAAGCTGGGGGATTTTAAGGCGAAGGTAGGAAGTGAGGACATCTTTAGCAGCATTGCCTACACGACACTACGTCTCGCAAAGGACTTGACTTGACTTCGCTACGGATCGACATGCCTCTGTAGGCAGCACACTGATTCCTCACCTTGATATCCATAAGGAACATGGCGGCCTCCAGCATTGCCGACACGACACTACGTCTCGCAAAGGACTTGACTTGACTTCGCTACGGATCGCCATGCCTCTGTAGGCAGCACACTGATTCCCCACCTTGATATCCATAAGGAACATGGCGGCCTCCAGACCAACGAACGGGCAACCAAATTGATTACATTGTGATAGACAAGAAGCACGCATCCAATATTTTGGATGACCGAACATTGCGAGGAGCTAATATCGACTCGGACAACTACCTTCTTGCAGGCAAGGTCAAAGTGCGGATATACAGCACGCTACAACAATCCAGAAATACTGTGAAAGAAAAGAAACACGCATCTGGTATTTTGGATGTCCGAACATTTCAAGGTAAGAATGCGGATATCCACCACGCCACAACAATCCAGAAATACTGATAAAGACAAGAGGCATGCATCCAGTATTTTGGATGTCCCAACATTCCGAGGAGCTAATATCGATTCGGAGTACCAACTTGTTGCAACCAAAAATGCGAAAATCCATAACGCCACAACAATACAGACAAACTGTGAAAAAAAATTAATGTCGAGAGAGTGCACTCTTTCACCGCCAAGACCTTCGCGCAACGCGTATCCCATAGCCTGTAGATTCACACCGTATCACAAGCATCGAATCTAGAAATTCAATGGCAACGATGCCAACAGACCATTCGATCAGCCGCGACTAATGCTAGAAGCAAGAAACCCCTGGTTTGATGGGGAATGCCGACAGATGCTCGCAGCCAAGAACGAGGCCTACAAGGCTAAGCTGTATAGGCAGGGAAGAAGGAAAGAACACCGGCTTTTTAGAAAGAAGAAAAAAGAGCAAGAAAAGTGCGCGATCGAGGATATAGAGAGGTGCCACTCCAGGGAAGATGTTCGCAAGTTTTACCAAAGTGCAAAACATCAAAGCCAAGGATGCAAGGCTCGAACAGAATCCTGTCGAGATGAACAAGGAAATATCGTAGTTGAGACACAGTCGATGCTGAGGATATGGAAGAACCACTTCTGCAGACTGTTAAACGGCGATGACGAACAACATTCCGCTGTCAGGCAGAACGAACCATTCAATATGGGCAACGACAGCGAAAGCTGCCAACCACCAGACCTGAGTGAAGTGAGGATAGTAATATCTAAACTTAGGTTTAGTAAGCCTGCCGGAAATGACGGCCTTCCCGCTTTATAAAGCCGGCGGAGATGACTTGGTAAGAAACATCCACCAACTCATAAGCCTAATCTAGTCGAAGAAAGTATGCCTGAAGAATGGAACCTCAGCATCGTTTGCCCCATCCACGAAAAAGGAGACCCCATTAACTGCGCCAACTACAGAGGCATAAGTCTCCTCAACATCGCCTACAAGATCCTATCTGCCGAATGCCTGAAACCGTTTACCAACAATATGATCGCCCTTATCAGTGTGTTTTTTGGCAGGAAAAGTCCGCACCGAACAAATTTTCAAACTTCGGCCGATCCTGGAAAAAAACCCAAAAAGTCCAAATCGATACCCACCACGTATTCATCGATCTCAAAAGTATCTCAAACCGTTGAGATTTTCCAAAAAAAAAAAAAAAAAACAGGGGGTTACGCAATAAATGGTTGTCCGAAATATATAGGCCTGGACGCTAACGAGCATGTTGTGCCAAAACTTTCGTTTACCATATAAATTATGATTTGCTAGGTGCAACTGTAACAGCAGTTTATTAAACTTCTGGCTGTTATAGTCGTTCCATCAGACAGGCTGTGCGGCATGAAGTGGATAAATTCGAGTCAACACATGTGTTAGCATATAATTGATCGTACCAAGGTTGACGCTCTTTAACTTAATTCCATTTGATTCATCTTCCATTTTAAATACAGCGTAGAAAATTGTAAACGACCTTCAGATCCTGACAATACAACCTAAACAAGGCACAGCGAAGATCCACAAAGATCCTTCCAGAGAGCTGTGAGCGACTCATGACGGAAGGTGAAATAGTTAGAACTTGTAGGATCAGACAGGAACGATATGATTGGAATAATGACTGAAGGACGACAGTCAATCATCGACCCCGATACGAAAATAATGAGTGGGGGGGGGGGGGGGGACGAACCCCGGAAACCTACCTACACCCCCATCGAAGAATTTTCGCCATCGCATTGTGAGCGCAAACGCAATGATTCGGGTTAAAAGAGTAAAGGTTTTGCAGCAAAGGAATGGATCCTGATGGCCAATTGTAAATCCTACGATCAATGGCCAAAAGATAACGTATATTCCCCCAAAAAAAATGCAGCAACCGAGCAACATCCGAGGTGCTTAGGCGGACGGCCAGATATTAACACTCTCGCCACAAAACACAAACACGTATACCATACAAATACATAAAACACAAGGGGCATCAACAACACATGTCTGCAAAAATTAAAGACATAAAGTTACCACCAACTGCCCAAGTTATCAAGGGAAAAAGATTAGGTGGTAAGAGGTTGATTCAACTTATCGTAGTGAATATTGTCGTTTACGAATTTAAAAAACTTTACGCATAAGCAATATCTATGGTCATTGGAATCTAGAATTAAAAATGATGCAAAGGCCTTTTGCCAGCATATAAATGTTAAAAGGAAATCATTTGGGATTCCTGCTAATATGTCGTATAAAACTAAAGTTAGTAGCGATCTTTCTAATATATGTAACATGTTTGCATCGTTCTTTCAATCAAACTTTACTTTGGATTCTTTAAAGTCGATAAATGCATTGAATGTCTCTAAAATTGTTGACATTGGTTCAATAAGATTAACAAAAGATGAAATTCTCAATGAACTAGGTAACTTAGACACCAATCTTAGCATTGCACCGGATAACATTCCAGCAATGTTCGTAAAGATGTGTAGGTTTAATCTATTAAAACCTCTTGAACAAATTTTTAATGCGTCTCTAGATTCTGGGATATTTTTAGATTGTTGGAAGTTTTCATTCATAACGCCCATACATAAATCAGGATCCAAGCAATGTATAGAAAACTACAGACCCATTGCCAAACTACAATTGATCCCAAAGGTCTTTGAATCACTTGTCAAAAAAAGATTATATATTATGGTTCGAAATCACATTTCAATATTTCAGCATGGGTTTATGAGTGGAAGATCCACTTCCACAAATCTATCCCTGTTGACAAATTTTTGCACTAATAGCATGGAAAATAGGAAACAAGTAGATGTTATATTTACGGATTTTTCAAAAGCTTTTGACAGAGTAAACCATTCAATTTTAGTTCAAAAACTTAAAATGCTAGGTTTTCATTCTAATTTATTAAAGTGGATTGAATGTTACTTAACAAATAGAGTTCAGTTTGTTAAAATTGGTTCAAGCAAATCTAGAAAAATATTTAATTTTTCCGGTGTACCTCAAGGTAGCCACCTGGGACCTCTCTTATTTATTCTTTTTATAAATGACTTACCCTCACAAATAACTTCTTCAAAGTGTCTACTGTTTGCCGACGATGTTAAAATATATAAAATGGTAAATTCCTTGTCGGATTGTATCGCCCTACAAAAAGATATTAGTAACTTATCAAATTGGTGTGATATAAACAAATTGCCATTTAATATATCTAAGTGTTCTGTCCTTACGTTCACAAGGTGTCATTGTCCTATTATCATTGATTACACGATCTCAAACACTGCTCTTAAAAGAGTTTTTAATCAAACAGATTTAGGAGTAATTTTAGATTCAAAATTAGATTTTAAAATGCATTTTGATTACATTATTTCCAAAGGAAATTCTATGCTTGGGTTCCTTTTTCGAAATTCAAATGATTTTCGCTGCCCATACACATTGAAATCGCTTTTTATTAGTTTTGTTAGACCTATACTCGAATATTGCTGCGTAGTTTGGTGTCCATGCTATAATAATAGCATGATTCGTATTGAAAAAATTCAAAAAAGATTTACTCGGTTTGTTCTTCGTAAGTTAAATTGGTCTCTGCCTTTGCCAGTTTATGTAAATAGATGCGCTCTTATAAAATTACAACCTCTTTATAACGGGTGATTTTTTAGCTGGTTTGGTTTTCGCAACACTGGTTTTGACAGCTGACGTGTGTTTAGTACCTTGTGTCACTGTCAAACAGCTTCAGTTTGGTTTGCAATTTAACCATGGATCGTCTTACAAATGAACAACGCTTGCAAATTATTGAATTTTACTATCAAAATTCGTGCTCGGTACGAAATGTTCATCGCGCGCTGCTTCCATTTTATGATCGGCATTCTCGACCTTCTGAGCAGTCTATTCGGAAGATTGTGACCAAATTTCGCACTAAATTTACTTTGTTGGACATTAAACCACCAACACGTTTACGTACTGTGCGTAGTGAAGAAAATATTGCGGCCGTATCAGCTAGTGTGACAGAAGACCGCGAAATGTCGATTCGGCGCCGTTCCCAGCAGTTAGGCCTTTGTTACAGCACTACGTGGAAAATTTTGCGGAAGGATTTGGGCGTAAAGCCTTTTAAGATACAGCTGGTGCAAGAACTAAAGCCAGCCGACCTACCACAACGCCGAATTTTTGGTGAATGGGCTCTTGGAAAGCTGGCCGAGGATCCGCTTTTTTATCGAAAAATTGTGTTCAGCGATGAGGCTCATTTTTGGTTGAATGGGTACGTAAATAAGCAAAATTGCCGCATTTGGAGTGAAGGTCAGCCAGAAGCATTGCAACAGCTACCAATGCATCCCAAAAAGCCACAGTTTGGTGCGGTTTATGGGCCGGCGGCATTATTGGGCCATATTTCTTCAAAGATGATGCGAATCGCAGCGTTACTGTCAATGGTGAACGCTACCGAGCGATGATAACAAACTTTTTTTTGCCCGAAATGGAAGTTCTTGACTTGCATGATATGTGGTTTCAACAAGACGGTGCCACATGCCACACAGCACGCGAAACAATGGCGCAATTGCGAGGCGAGTTTAATGAACAGTTAATTTCACGTTTCGGGCCGGTCAATTGGCCGCCTAGATCGTGCGATTTGACACCATTAGATTATTTTTTGTGGGGGTATGTCAAGGCTAATGTCTATAGGGACAAGCCCGCTTCGATTAACGCACTGGAAGACAACATCCATGCATTCATTCGTGAGATACCGGCCGATATGTGTGAAAGAGTATGCCAAAATTGGACTCAGCGGATGGGCTACCTGAGACGCAGCCGCGGTCAACATTTGCATGAAATTATCTTTAAACATTAAATTGCAAGGTTCAAACTATCGATTCAAATAAATATTTCATTCATTTTTTCGAATTTTTTGTGTTTTTTTTTTAAAAAAGTTCTAAACCTCTTAAAAAATCACCCGTTACAAGAAGGAAATTCTTCTTTATTTCACTTGCAAGGGATGTTGTTACGGGTCATATTGATTGCATCCCCTTACTATCTTTGTTTAATGTTTATGTTCCAGCACGTCCACTTAGACCTAGGCTGCAGTGTTATTTTGCTATACCAAGACATGAAACAAATTATGGTCGTAATGAACCTGTCACAAACGCATGTCTTTATTTTAACCAATATGCAAATGCAATCGACCTTAATTTGAGCAGAAATGCTTTTAAGATTAAGATTTTCGAAGCAATTAAATAATAAAGATTATGTATTACTTAATTTTATATATAATATTACTATATCATTCTAGTCTAAGAAAGTAAAATGTACTTATAGATGAAATAAATAAATAAATAAAAATCAGTCGAAACGACAGATATTGCTAAATCGGTTCGGACATGGCTAAATCAACTCAACTAGCGAGTCTGTGTCGATCATTGTCAAATGTAATAAAACCCTATAGGATATGGTATGGACATCTTCAGTAATGGAGCTCATTATCCGGCTGAATGGATTTGTCAACAGGATGAATATGCGATAGTGGACAACATGTTCTTCAAGAGACTCAATTGCATCCAGAAAAGGTGACGAAGTTGACCATGCATTTCGAATACGTTTCTTCACGTCTCGATCAATAGAGTTCGTTGTAATGTGCCATGTTTTGTATTTGGATGATTGTTGCTGTCAGTGATCACTGTTCTTGATTAATGAAAACATCTTTGGCTAATGCTTTCGCTTAAGTTAGTCTTCCGACGCGGTCACAAAAAGTTGATGTTGTGAGGATCTTCTGGCTATACGGTGTCTCGAACTAACATATGAGAAATCAAGACAAGCACCATAGCAGACATAATCCCGTCAAGTAGAAATTAAAAAGTTATAAACTCAAAAACATTAAGGTCCCACAGTCGCAGAGTAGGGTTGGCAAGAACTGAAGCTGAGTAAAACACCTAGGTATGAAATCACCGCAGGGGATGCAAAAGTGTCTAAGGCCGTCTGTCAATTGTGTTCAAATTCTAGCCAGTGGAACATTTTTGACATTAGTATGCTGAATAGAGACTTCAAAATGTTAACCTGCTCAACAGTTCACCAAAATTCATACAGTGGCTAATTTTTGACATTTGGTTTACCTATACTGAGGAGTGACAGAGACGGAAAAGCAAGCTCATAGATTATTCCTCGTTACCAGTGTTCACACGTGGCGGGAAAATGATAACGGGTAATCCAAGTAGAGATACTTTTTTCAATAGCCTTTTTTGACAGATCACGTGTGAGTCGTGTCATGCTGTCATGTTATTTTTGTTTAGTATTGTTTGGCATTTCATAATGGAAAGACTTGCGCGTGAACAACGTTTACAAAATGTTCAACTTTATTATGAAAATTCACGTTCTGTGAGGAATGTGTTTCGTGCACTTCGCTGAACTTATGGTCAACATAATCAGCCTACTGAGCGTACTATTCGCAACACCATCACCCATTTTGAGACCCAGCATTCATTATTGGATAATATTCGACCGAATAGACCACGTCCAGCACGCTGTGAAGAAAATATAGCGGCCGTAGCTGAGAGTGTACATGAAGACCGTAGAGAGTCGATTCGGCGCCGTTCGCAGCAACTCGGACTGACGTATGGAACGACTTGGCGCATTTTACGTCAAGATCTTAAATTGAAAGCGTACAAAATACAGCTTGTGCAACAACTGAAGCCGCTCGACCTTCCCAAGCGACATCGCTTCGCTCTATGGGCTCTTGAAAAGTTCCAAGAAGATCCGACGTTTTCGAGGCAAATTTTGTTTAGCGATGAGGCCCATTTCTGGCTCAATGGGTATGTAAACAAACAAAATTGCCGCATTTGGGACGAAGAGCAACCCGAAGAGATTGAACAACTGCCACTTCATCCAGAAAAAACAACGGTTTGGTGTGGTTTGTGGGCTGGTGGAATCATCGGTCCATATTTCTTTAAAAATTATGCCGGTGCGAACGTAACCGTCAATGGCGACCGTTATCGTGCCATGATAACCGACTATTTGATGCCTGAAATTGAAGCTCGTGATCTCGGCGACATTTGGTTTCAGCAAGACGGCGCGGCGCCACTTCCCACACATCGCATCAATCAATGGACTTATTGAGAGAACATTTCGGTGAGCACATAATTTCACGTTTTTGGCCGGTCGATTGGCCACCAAGATCATGTGATATCACACCGTTAGACTTTTTCCTGTGGGGATATGTAAAGTCAAAAGCTTATGCCGACAAACCCGCTTCGATTCAGGCCTTGGAGGAAAACATCACGCGTGTCATTCGCCAGTTACCAGTCGAAATGCTCGAACGAGTGATCGAAAATTGAACTCAACGGATGGACCATCTGCGACGTAGCAACGGCCAACATTTGATAGACATAATCTTCAAAAAATAAATGCCAAGGAATGTTCTTTCAAATGATAATAAACATTCTCCTTAAATTTGAATTTTCTGTGTTTTTTTCTTTAAAAAAGTAGGGAACCTCGAAATGGATCACCCTTTATATCATTCAGATTATTAAATAAAAAGCAAAGAACATGTATCCAATGATAATGTATAATGAAAATTGTAAAATAAACTAAAAATGGATTTTAAAAAACGATGGTTTCAAAAAAATGTTATAATTGCATTCGTTTCGGCATATGCGAAATATGTTTAACATGAACAAAGTAGGGCGGATATCTTTATTCATGAGAATATATTGTACAACAATATTTCTTTTACTGACAGTAATTACCAATTTAGGGATTTTTGAAAATCTTTCTGAAATCTGTTCGGTGTTTTTTATTACAAAAAATTTTTTTTTTTTAAGCAAAAAAAAATTTGAAAGATACAGCAAAAAGCAAGCATTTTTTACCCCTGCAGAAATGCCAAAAACCAGCAAATTCAACCCCCATTTTAATTTTGTTAAAATTTTTCCGTTTGGAGTCGAAATTAAATTGTAGTTAGCATTTGTTGTTAGGTTTTGAATTTTCCTTTTTCGGTTTCAAGGACTTTTTCGGAAAATCCTACAAACAAATTTTGACCGACCCATAAATTTAAAATATTAAAAAAATATTAAAAAATAAAAAAACGTTTCTCAGCGTTCAACTCGATGTAAAAAAACTGATATTCTGGGGCCAGGTTCTGCAAGCTTGAGTTTTATTCCTGTGTACACACTTCACAAAACTCACATTCACTACATGTGTACACTCAAAGCGGTTTGAGGTATTCCGCAACATGCTGTAGGCTTGAGTGTGCTAAATGGATAATTTTTCTCAGCCGAGTGAACTGAATTCATTTTGATTACAACGTGATTGGATTTTTTTCCGATTCTGCCACATAGAGGCAATAAATTTGTTCACTTGCTTACACGAAAACAATAAAAAAAAAACTCACTTGCAAGTTTACGGAATCGGAACAAGACAGTGTACACAGTTTTTCGTGTACGCAGCTAAACTCACCGATGCGGAATTCTGCCCCTAGTGATTAAACAATATAACAGCATTCTAAACCCACTTTACAATGCAAGGTTTTAATGATATGAATGTTCTGAAACTCTTGGCCTTTTCTTTGAAGTTCTGTGTTCGAGTTCCAGTCGTAGCAACTGCGAATCGAATTTTTCAGAATATGTCAAATTATCTGAGTAATATCAACAGTAATATCGCCGTTCGGAGTGGGCATTAAACAGGAAGTCCCGCCATCGTGCAATAAGTACACACGCACACATGAATGGTTGCCCTGTGTACTAACGAGCCTGTTGCCCCAAATATTTGTATATTCAACAGTCACGAAAAACTTATATCGACACATACGTAGTCAAGCCATGGTATAAAAGAAGCCCTGGGTTCTAAAAAAAAACCTTTTGCGCCAAAAATGTGTGTTTTTTATTTATCTGCAAACCCAAGGCACTTTTAAGCCCATATATACACAAATTATGAAAAAAACGAAGGTCCCAAACGATTTCCCTAAGGAATATCTTCGCCAAATTTCCTAGATCTATTAGATCGGGTTTTTCAACAAGGACGCTACAAAAGTTGAGCGACAGGGACAGCAAACGACGGCATATTTCTTGCCGCTCTTTTGACATTTCTCGTCAGTAAGGTTTGCCATTTCATGATGGAAAGATATACGATCCAACAACAAGGCGAAATTATTACAATTTACAACCGAAATTCGGAGTCAGTGGCCTCAACGTTAAGAGCGCTACGTCCAATTTATGGTCGTCATAATCGTCCTAGCACATCAACAATTGAGCGTCTAGTGGAAAAATTTGAATCCACAGGCACAGTACAAAATGTTCCCGTGAGCCAGTGAGACAAAGAAGTGCCCGTAGTGTCCAGAATATTGCTGCCGCTGAGGCTTCAGTTGAAGAAAGCCCAAATGTGTCTCTCACACGTCGTTCTCAAGCGTTGGGCAACTCCATGACGTCTTTGTGGCGAATTTTGCGAAAAGGTCTTGGCCTACATCCTTACAACATTAAATTGACGCAAGAACGCCTCTTGACCACCAGAAGTGTCATATGTTCGTGAATTGGGCTGAGCAACAACTTGAAAATGATTCGGATTTTCATCGAAAAATCATCTTCAGCGATGAGGCTCATTTCTGGCTGAATGGCTTCGTCAATAAACAAAATATGCGGTATTGGTCAGGCAGCAATCCACGCGTACTCCATGAGTCATCATTGCATCCCGAAAAAATTACGGTTTGGTGGGGTTTATGGGCCGGTGGTGTCTTTGGGCCGTACTTCTCCGTGATGATCAAGACCGGCACGTTACTGTGAATGGGAATCGCTACCGTTCAATGATAATTTTTGGCCTTAATTGGATGATATGGACTTGGAGGTCATGTGGTTCCAACAGGACGGCGCCACAAGCCACACAGCGAATGCCACAATCACTTTATTGGAAACCAAGTTTGGAGAACATGTTATCTCACGAAATGGTCCAGTCGCTTGGCCGCCTCGGTCGTGCGATTTGACGCCATTATACTATTTCCTGTGGGGCTACGTCAAGTCTATGGTCTATGCCAACAAGCCAGCGACGATTGATGAACTTCGTACGAATATCGAACGTGAAATTGCAGCAGTATCGGCCGATTTGTGCTTGAAAACCGTCGAAAATTGGGTTCAGCGTCTGGACTTCTGCAAGCGTGCCAGTGGTGGCTATGCAAAAGAAATCGAGTTTCATACATAAGGGCATCGAACGTACTTTCACAGGAATAAGGAATTTCATTGTAGCGCTCTTATTGAAAAACCCTTTAGAAACAAACATCAACAAACTTTTCGCACTTCAAGTTGGTTGAGGAAGTCAGCTTTAAAATCGAAATATACACACATTATGCAAACAACGAAGGTCCCAAATGATTTCCATAAGGAATATCTGACTTTTCGCCAAATTTCCTAGATCCAATATTTCCTATTCTTTCTAACAGCTTTAGGGAGATGCAACCCACTTTTCAAGTATAAAACGTTGAGGTATTCTTGTAAGCAATATGTGGTCCACCCGTTAAAAAAACCTCAACGCAATCAGTATGGATAACATCTGTTTTTGTCTCTAGGACAGAATTAGTAATTGGTTAATGTTGATCGCAACTTTGGAAATCCATTTTACCGAAAAACCTCTTTGAAAGAGATGAGGATAACTGCTGAGGCATATTATATAAAATGCAGGTTTACTTTAAAATATATCGCCACCGCCTGTTTAACTAGAACTATCATCCACCTTCGAAAACTCTAGCATCTGTGAATGCAACACTTTGTATATATGAAGTTCTACCGTCAAGATCACTTACCACCCACAAAACGCCCTACAGTATCCACTTGTAATATAAACGTCAAACTACAACCCATTTGTCATCGACAAACCACAGAACCAATTACGAGTGACACCCATTCTACGTAAAACGTCGAAAAATAAACGACAAAACAAAAAAACTGAACATATTGACGGGTTATGGTCTACCTCAACAACTCGTGTCGCCATTTACACAGGCAAATTACGATTTTCATTGCCAAACGCATAAAACAAAAAAAAACTTGTTAATCGCATTCGTTAGTACATGGCATGTCGCATATCAATTCACTACATGTACATGCAAGCCTTACGTCACGCAATGGAAAGGAATACGCCCTTAATTCACACGCATCCGAAAAGTGTCATGACTCTTCATGCGGATTTTGGTGGACAAACAAAGAATAAAAAAAAAAAAACGAATTAAAAGGGGCGTCATGCAATACAGTTTATTGCCCATAAAAAAAAATCGATACAATTAAACATGAAGGCCAAGCAAATAGAAGTTTACAAACATTCAATGTAAACGCACATCAAGACCTCTCTTCTGGAATCCACTTGTTTGTAATTCACATTTGATTGTAACCCAAACATACACTACTGCATGTAAGCCATGACAGAATATTTGATCAAGTGACGAACATACAGTGGCGTGCAAAAAAAAATTGTCTCGAACATTATTTATTGTGTGTGGGTGCAAGCACTTAAACTTGATGAGAATTGTTTACCACTAGCATGGTCAAAAGTTGGAAGACCCTTTTATCCTGTTTGCCTCAAGTTGTAAATACTTGATAATTACACCGTAAATATTTTTTTTTTTTTGTGTTTAGTTTAGTTTTTTATTCACACAGTTTTTAAATTTAATACAATTTGATACAGACCTAAGAAGCCACATGGCTTATCTGCAGGTGATTGTGTTATTAAATTTTTTATCTAGTCATCAAAATGAGCAATTGTATTCAATACGAGTTATTTAACTATATAATTTTGTTACTTTACATTAGATTTCAATTGGTATTTATATTCGTTTTTGTAGAATTTATATTTACATAACAGAATTTAGATTTATAGAGTATCTTCTGAAAAATATTGTTTTAATTTTCTTTTTCTCTTTTTGACATCAATTACATTTCTTATGCTCTGGGGAAGACTATTTAATATAAAAGGAATAGTGTACATTAGTTGTCTTCTGCCGTAAGCGTTGTAGAGCTGTGGTAGCTGGTACATTCCTTCCGCTCTTCTTCTGGTGTTAAAGGCATGATTTATTGGTATCCGGAATCGTTGATCATCATAATACTCAATCGCTGCAGTCATTTTGAAGATCTGATTGACATTTAGAACCCCCACACTGCTTGCTGTTGTTTGTGCATCTCTTGTTGATATCAGTTTAATTGCCCGATCTTGAATGTTTTGCAATTTTTGAATATGTGTCTGCGCCGCCCCTCCCCAAGCTAGTATGCCGTATCTAAGTCTGGATTCAATTAACGCGTGGTATACCTGCTTTTGCACGCATGCTGTTGATTTGTGTTGCAGACAAGCTAACGCAAATAGTGACCCTCTTAGCTTGTTTCTCAGATCGTTGATGTGCGGCTCCCAGAGAAAATTGTTGTCAACAGTGATACCTAAGTACTTATACGTAGACACTACTTCTATAAGTTCTGTGTTCACCTGGTTCGAGCATTTGAATGTGTTAAGCCTGATTTCTGTTGCCGGGTATTGAGGACTGCGAATGTGTATTACTTTTATTTTTGATGCATTCAACACAAGTCCATTGTCATGGCACCACTTCCCTATTTCATTGAACTCGTTCTGCATCGTCCTCGTTGCCTCGTTTATATCCTTGTGATATACAACTATTGCGGTGTCGCCTGCGTATGCGAATGGAACACTTTTCTTCCGGCATTTCAGCATTCCATTTGTGTATAGTATGAAGAGTAGAGGACCGTGCTTAGAACCTTGCGGAACCCCAAACTGGACCCCATATTCGGTGCTGCAGCAGTTCTTAATTTTGACACGATAGGTCCTCCCTGTCAGATAGTCCCTTAACCACTCCATCAGCTTTCCTCGTAATCCCATCCCTTCTAGGGTATTTATTAACTTGTTGTGATCGAGGGTGTCAAATGCTTTGCTGAAGTCTAAAAATAAGACAAGGACATGGTGTCTTTTGGCAAGGTTGCTGTTGACTATATTCGAAAAATCACCAAGAAGTTTATTTGTGGATTTTCCCTTCTGGAACCCGTATTGGTTTTTGCATATTAGATTCTTGTTCTCAACAAATTTCCATATACGATCAGATACTATTTGCTCCAATGCCTTCTCTATGACTGGCAGTATTGCTATCGGACGATAATTCGCTATATCTTTTTTGGCTCCTCCCTTGTAGATTGGTCTAACAAGTGCCTCTTTGAGCTTTTTTGGTATTGTCGAGGTTTCGAGACTTACATTAATGAGCTTGGTGATTAAAGGGGCAAAGATGTCGGCATTTGTTTTAAGATCAATTGCTCTAATACCATCCGCTCCTGGCGCTTTTTGGACATTTAGCTGGATTAATAAGTTCGATACCTCTATAGGGTCAGTTTCTCCCAAGTAAATAGGGCTCATCACTGTTTCGGGTTGATGATTTGATGCTACTTTGTTGCACGTGTGGATGATGGATACTGCTTGCTGCGAAAAGAGGTGTCCAAAATCCTCTACTTACACTCTAATATCAATGCCAGCTGTAAAGTTATTTACAATAGTGGCATCTAATGACGGTTTTTTTCGTCCCAGTAGCTCGTTGATTAACGCCCAAGTTTTTCTAGGATCGTATTTACTTTGCTCGAACTTTTCTCTGTAGTACTGCTCCTTATTCATCGATATTTTTTTGTTAACTTGGTTACGTAGTCTCTTGTACTCGACTTCGTATGTTAAGTTATTTCGATTGCTTTTCCATCTACGATAAAGTCTGTCTCTATGTTTACAAATCTCAATTATGTCACTAGAAATCCATTCGGCATTTCTACGTGGAGCTTTCTGTTTGTGAATAACTTGCGATTTTTCCTTGGTAATTACACCGTAGCAGCTTTATTCAAAAGCACATTATAAAGAGTTTATCAAGTGATGCATTCCTTTAAAGGCCTATATGAGCAAAAACTGTATTCATAACACTTGTACAACGTTAGGAACTGAAAAACCTAAAGGCGTCTGATATGGCTGTTTTTAGTTTTGTTTTTTAGTTTGTTCCTGATTGTCACAAGCGACTGAGCTTCAGGGTTACTTTTAGATTGCAAAAAAAAATCGCCCTATGGTAAAAGAAAAAAAGGTAAACAGAAGCTGTATTCTAGACGTTGTGCCAACATAAGTCACCAAAATGTTAGAAAAGTGTAGAAAAAAAAGTGTTCGCGATGAGTTTCGCAACCATAAAAAATATACGTTGGCAACTCTGCTGAGATAATTGTAACATTTTTTTGTCCTTTTTAGAACTTCAATAAATTAATTGACACAAACCTTGTATGTATAACCAAAGAGCATAGAACTACAAAGAGTACGCATCACAATATCCAGATAAAGATTTTGTAGCCGTTTCAGACGCGGGCGGTAAGTTCGAAGGGTACAGTCCCAGTCAGGATTGACAAAGTAAATAACCTTAGCGAGCAGCATATTTGGCCAACAGTTAGTCTTCATAAATCTCAAGGCCCCATGAACAGATATAGTGTCGGGTGAGCTGAAAGGCCAACGACAGTGCTAAACCCGTAGTTAATACTGGTGGCCCCTTGTAATAGGGATGTATAATAAATTGAAAATGGCCATCCAGGATAGGGATTCTAATTTGGATTAACTACCAACATACAGAAAAAAAATGTTACAACAACCTCGGAACGGACTGATTTTATTGCATCTGCGGCTACAATCTGAGAACATGAAGCAGAAGAGGTGCAGCCGAATATCCATCGGAAAAACTAAGCTGCTTAAATGCAGACATTACTGTCATTTCAGGAAATACGATGAAATGGGCCGGCCAAAAATTGGATGAACCACTGTGACATGTACCGTGGTATAATGAGCAGAAACTGTGACGTATCGTATTTGGACTTACTTTAAGTCCCAGACTTAGGCAAGATGTCTTATGTTTTCAAGACGTTGCCGAACGCTTTGTAGCAATTGTAGAAAATTCGCCAACATAAGCCTTATATGCGCCCACAACCCGACGGAGGAAAATTATGCTAGGTAAGCAAATGATTGCTTTTATGAGCTCCTTGACAAAACTTATAGGCCAATACTAAAGTACGACATTAAAATAGTCCTGGAAGCCTTAACTAAAATTTTATGAAGAGAAGAGAAGAGATCCTCAGCAGTCTTGTCGAAAGACACCGCTTCCACGACAACACATCTGACAACGGACTTAGGCTAATTGACTCGGCTGCGAAACGAAATGCAACTAAAGCCAGCACACGGTTCCCTCACCTCGATATTCATTAGAGATATGGCGGTCTCTGGATAAACGAACGGTGAATCAAAGTGATCACTGATCACATTGATCACATAATGCATGATGCATGTATCCAGTATTTTGTATGTTCGAACATTCGATATTCTAACAACGACTCGGACCTCTACCATGATCGAGAGATCCTAGAAAAAAAAACACAAGAAGCCCAAATCCATCACCAATTCATCGATTTCAAAGTCGCATATGACAGCATTTATAGAGACGAATTATGCAGAGACATGTGTAGTAGATGACAATGAAGAAATCTCGCTGCCCCATCAGGGTCGAAAACGACCTCGAAATATTCGATACCAAAAAAAAAAAAAGGGTTTAAGCAAGGCGATGCGCTGTCATGTGACTTCTTCAATTTGATTCTTGAGAGGATTTTGCAAAACTCCATAAAACGGCGCAACGGTAACTGTGAATGGGGATAGCCAACACTAGAGGCACAATCTTCCAAAAATCGGTGCAACTTCTAGCATACGCCGGCGATATAGACATCATTGGTCGGACTCAACGTGATGTCATTGCCATGTTAGCTAGTAAAGATAAGAAAGCGGAAACAAAATGGTTAAGCAGAAAATGAGGTTAAGACCAAAAATAAACCATCAACACAAAAGGACACTCAACACCGTAGAATTGAACAGAATCACAATTGAGAGATATAATTTCGAGAAGGTAAGGGACGGGCTCAGTGGTGCGATGGTTAGTGCGATGAACTGCCGTGCAGAAGGTCTGGGTTCGATTCCCAGCCGTAGCAACACTGGCCCTCCTCTCGTGATCATCTGACAAATCATCCGAGTAGTATCAATTGTCATGAAAAGCTTATCTCAACTTAGCCGTTCGGATTCGGCATAAAACAGGAGGTCCCGCCATCGTGCTAAGAAGTACACACGCACACATGAATGGTTGTGAGAAAAAAAGCTAGGCCCTGGGTATAACGAGCCGGTTGCGCCATAATTTTTTTTTTGTTTTTATTTTTTATTTTTTAAGGGACTTTCTCTACTTCGTCTCTGCTATTAACTACGACAACATCTTGTCAGGAATTAAGGAAAAAATTACTTTTCTCCGTTTAAGATGGCTAGGACATGTAGAGCGAATGTGCACCAATACTCCAGCACTCAGTCTTCTTTCTCCAGACAGAAGTCGGACGCAGTGCGCACAAGGAGAAACAAACCTCAACCAACTTGAATGGCGCAACCGAAGGCAGTTAGCTAAAGACCGGGCTATTTAAAAAGGCAATGTTTGTTGAGGCCCAGGTTCATTCAAGACTTGAGCACTTTTATCGTAAGTTAGTATACGTATGGCCCTTTTCGAAAGAAATTTTGACTTTTAAGGCTTGTTTGGCATGATCTGCTATCAGTCCAGCTAACTCACATATTTCTCCAGTGTGCTACATACTGGAGGGAACCTAGCCCCTTCTTTTTTGTTCTTCTCTCAGTCTTTCTGAGCCGACCACACACTTAATATTGCAGTACGTATTTTACGTTAAAGGTCAATTGACTATGGAAAATAGAAACTTAACTGATTGAACATTTTTGGAGACGATAGTAGTAACCGGTGATCCAAGTAGAGATACTTTTTTCAATAGCCTTTTTTGACAGATCACGTGTGAGTCGTGTGATGCTGTCATGTTATTTTTGTTTAGTATTGTTTGGCATTTCATAATGGAAAGACTTACGCGTGAACAACGTTTACAAATTGTTCAACTTTATTATGAAAATTCACGTTCTGTGAGGAATGTGTTTCGTGCACTTCGCTCAACTTATGGTCAACATAATCGGCCTACTGAGCGTACTATTCGCAACACCATGACCCATTTTTAGACCCAGCATTGATTATTGGATAATATTCGACCGAATAGACCACGTCTAGCACGCTGTGAACAAAATATAGCGGCCGTAGCTGAGAGTGTACACGAAGACCGTAGAGAGTCGATTCGGTGCCGTTCGCAGCAACTCGGACTGACGTATGGAACGACTTGGCGCATTTTACGTCAAGATCTTAAATTGAAAGCGTACAAAATACAGCTTGTGCAACAACTGAAGCCGCTCGACCTTCCCAAGCGACATCGCTTCGCTCTATGGGGTCTTGAAAAGTTCCAAGAAGATCCGACGTTTTCGAGGCAAACTTTGTTTAGCGATGAGGCCCATTTATGGCTCAATGGGATGTAAACAAACAAAATTGCCGCATTTGGGACGAAGAGCAACCTGAAGAGATTGAAGAACTGCCACTTCATCCAGAAAAAACAACGGTTTGGTGTGGTTTGTGGGCCGGTGGAATCATCGGTCCATATTTTTAAAAAGTATGCCGGTGCGAACGTAACCGTCAATGGCGACCGTTATCGTGCCATGATAACCGACTATTTGATGCCTGAAATTGAAGCTCGTGATCTCGGCGACATTTGGTTTCAGCAAGACGGCGCCACTTCCCACACATCGCATCAATCAATGGACTTATTGAGAGAACATTTCGGTGAGCATATAATTTCACGTTTTGGGCCGGTCGATTGGCCACCAAGATCGTGTGATATCACACCGTTAGACTTTTTCCTGTGGGGATATGTAAAGTCAAAAGCTTATGCCGACAAACCCGCTTCGATTCAGGCCTTGGAGGAAAACATCACGCGTGTCATTCGCCAGTTACCAGTCGAAATGCTCGAACGAGTGATCGAAAATTGGACTCAACGGATGGACCGACGCAGAAACGGCCAACATTTGATAGACATAATCTTCAAAATATAAATGCCAAAGAATGTTCTTTCAAATGATAATAAACATTCTCCATTAAATTTGAATTTTCTGTGTTTTTTTCTTTAAAAAAGTAGGGAACCTCAAAATGGATCACCCTTTACTTTTATTTTTACACCCGCTAAGTCATTATTAAGTTAGAGCTGTTAAATAAATAAAAAGGGCGTTTGCTCATCTGCTTAGATTCCGAATTTTTAAAAATCTACATCCAATAAGGATAAACATTTTTTTTTTACATAAAAAGTGTGTTTACAAATTTTTGCAATTTATTTTATATTAAGAAAATCCAAACTCGACATTTTATTTTGAGGAAATTTTCTTTTGCACATCACTGTACCTACATTTAAGAAAAGTAAACCATTAAAACTTGAAAAAGTCTCCGCGAATGTAATCTACATACCCCGTGTGGGGTACAATGGGATTTCTTTCACATGTATAGCTGTGGTTTCGTTTTTGTATTGAAAACAGTACATCGCCTGCGGCGTTGACATATGGTGTTGCATGCAATTTATCAAAATCGTTTATCGGTGAAGAAGAGGTCACTTTACATGGAGCTGAGCTCTACTGAGACAGCTTCTGGCCATTTTCATCGCAGAAGTTGATGTTCAGATGTGATGTGGAATGAGGGAAAGAAGCATGAAAAAACAGTCAAAACACAAGATGGTGGCGTTTTCTTTTGTTTGTGCTTCATCTTGTTTTGCTTTGGCCTTCTGATGCCTATTATGAGTTACAGAGATGAAAGGGAATGCTTGCTACTTTCTTGTAAAGGAAATGCAAAGTGTCAGGCTCAGACATAAGGTTATGTCAAGGTTGCGCTTGTCATGGCGTTCACTTTGTATGGGCCTTTGCGACAAAACTCCTTGATAAATTATTAACATTTGTTTTCGCAGAAGCAATAATGATGGAGGGGTGACTATTTTACATAGGCACACATACAGTAGCTTTA
Organism: Rhingia rostrata; assembly: GCA_949824845.1. NCBI lineage: Eukaryota > Metazoa > Arthropoda > Insecta > Diptera > Syrphidae > Rhingia > Rhingia rostrata. The sequence goes on from OX463757.1 coordinate 42,009,491, forward strand.
CATGTAGAAAAGTCGGTGATATTGAAGTCCGAAGGGTATTTCAATGGGATTGAATGAGTTGATGCTCCACGGAGATTCATTACACGTTTCATTAAATTGTTTGAATTCCAAGAGCTTAGACTGAGAGCTTGGAATACGAAACGTAGCGTTAAGAGTTACTGTGATTCACTTATCTCTACAAAAACCTCGTCTACTCATTTGGGCTACTTAGACGTTATCGGATACTAAGACAGCTATTGATTTAGCAAGGAGGTCGTACCCACACTTAATTTAAAAAAAAAAAAAAAACTTGGAGAGGAGGGTTCCTATAGCTAACATTCATGCTTAACAAGAAAGGAGGACATAGACGTTCGATTCATTATATACGAACTCTTATACCCAGACAATCAACAAACAGAGGCCCTATGCTGCAGTTAACAAGAAGAGGGCATGCCGATATTTATCCAAAAACGGTTTGTATATGCGGGACAAGATGGGGAGATCACTGGTGACGTAAACACTGATGCCCAGATTAAAAGCTAAGGCGAATCCAACATTTAGTAGTGGTCTACCAATCTTAAGGTGAAATATCAATTAAACCTCCTCCACAGGACTTAGTGACGTTAGTCCGATGAGCTGTCACGTATCTGAATACGACCTTATCTAAGTAGAGTGTAGTTGCTCTACTTAGACATGGTCGTATCCAAACATGCATTGTGCAATCGTCTTGAAAAAGCTTATCTCAACTTACACGTGCGTATTCGGTATAAAAATGTAGGTATCATCATCGTATAAGAAGTACAAACGCCACCCATTATGGGCCGCCCAGAATACGTATCTGTAGCTGACACTTATAGCTTATAGCAACCCGTAAGCACTCACACAATGTGTATCTTCGTGAATCTGTAGCTTCATGCAAAAAAATGTATCTTTCATTTCGACAGCGACACAAGATACCAGCTACAGATATGCATTGTAGGCGGCCACAGTGTGGCGAATCGCTGATTTAGCGGGATTTAATTAAAAAAAATTGCATGCACAAACGTAAATAAAAACCGGTTATTCTCACAGCCTAAACCTCCTACGTAATGACTGTGCAATTTTTTTTTCGTTTTAGCAAGTGCAACAACAAAAAAAATGATGCCAAAGTTCAAATTGTATGTAATTTTTTGGTAGAAGGTCAGTTTGAAGAGCAAGTGTTTATTATTTTTTTTGAAGTGATTCGCGAACATTTTTTTTTAAAGTTTTATATTTTTTTGAATTAGTAAACTATTAGTGAATATAAAAGTAAGTTGTTTTGATATATAAAGTGTTTTTTGTAAAAATTAGGGGGAAAGAAACGAAAAATTTGAGATAAAAAATGTGTTTTTTTGTATTCATTAGACGAAAAGTATAGTTGTTCAGTGTTGTTCAAGTTAGAGACCGTGTTTGTTATAAAGCCTTGTATATGTATAGATGAAATGTGCTTTAACATCTTGCGCACAGGTGCGACACCCATACTAATTTTTTTCGATTTTTAGGATGACAATCGAAATTACGAAAAAACTGAATTTTGATATTTGGATTTCCAAAGTCAAAATTGAGCGCTTATAAGCTGTTTTTTCTTTTGTTATGGGTTTCTTTATTTATGTTTCATTTTCCGAGGCAGCAGTAAAGTCAATCAAGTCAACCCTAAGAACATTATGTTTGAGATTTGACGAAAGATGGACCAAAAGTGGTCGGCATATAGAGCGCTTCGAAAACACATATTCCACGTGGCTAAATGAAACCCTAACATTGCTACAACATATTTTAGATGAAATACTCTCTTCATCTCATTCAACTACAGTAGGTTTAGATTCTTTTAGCGCGGAAGAAATTGCAATGGCTCATGAAATAAATCTTAGAAATAAACGGAAAAAGAAATACTGCTATCGCAATCAAACAATTATTTAAAAGCTCTCCAAATCGAGGTATAATTTTTTTTTTTAATAATTTTTTTTTTGATTTTTCTTATTAAGGTTCAATTGTGAGGAAAACACTAGAAACACATACTTCTGGGTTTTTACCAATAACTACAGATGATGCACTAGCATTGATCACGGACATACAGCTTTCCACTCATCAGTACGAAATATTACGTCAACAAATTAACAAAACTGTTCCTAATTTACTTCCATCGTACTACAAAATTAAAGAAGCTAAGACGAAATGCTACCCAAGTGAAAAAACTGTTAGCGAATCTTCTGCAGAATGTCAATTAAAAAGTTTACTAAACCACAGCGTTGAGCGTTTATGTTTAGCACAAAAAGAGGTCTTAAATTCTGTTGCTGATTTCAAAACGGGTCTAAAAGAACTATCCCTGATTATAAAATGGGGTTGTGATGGTGCTCAACAGAAATCATACAAACAAAAATTTTCACCTGGTGATCATTCCGATGAAAATCTTTTTTGCATTTCAATGGTTCCCATCCAGATGTACTTCTTAAATGATGAAACTAAAAGAGTACTTTGGCAAAACCCAGCCCCATCATCAACTAGATACTGTCGACCTATTAAATTAAATTTTGCTTAGGAAACAACTGAACTGATCAAGTTTGAGGTTGAATCAATTCAAAAACAAATTAAGGCCCTACTACCTGTTGAGATTAATTATGACAGCTTGCATATCATAATCAAACCAATTTTTTTGTTGACTATGATTGATGGAAAAATTTGTACTGCTTTATCATCTATAACGTCTTCATCACAAACCTGTTACATTTGTGCTGCCAAGCCCTCCGAAATGAACAATTTAGCTAATCTTTCAAAAAAGCATGGGAACCAAGAAACAATGTCCTTTGGATTAAGTCCGATTCACTCATGGATACGATTTATGGAATGTATCCTTCACATAGCGTATAGACTAGATGTTAAAGTGTCGCAGGTTCGAGACCAAGAAAATAAAGAAAAAGTCAAGGGCAGAAAAAAATTAATCCAAGAAAGATTTAGAAGTGAAACTGGGTTATTGATTGATATGCCAACTCAACAGTCTGGTAATACTAATGACGGAAATACGGCTAGAAGATTCTTTAGAGATGAAGAAAAAACTGCCCAAATAACAGGGATAGATAAAGAATTAATCAAAAAGTTTCATATCATCTTAGAAGCTCTTGGGTCTGGATTCCCAATCGGTACAGATGCTTTTGAGAGTTATGCAAGAGAAACAAGGGAACTGTACCTTAATAATTATGCCTGGTATTATATGCCAGTAAGTGGGCATAAAGTCTTTTTTCATGGAAAACAAATAATTTTATCTTGTATTCTTCCAATCGGACAACTTTCAGAAGAAGCCCAAGAAGCAAGAAACAAGGAAAATAGAAAGTTTAGGAAATTGTTTACCAGAAAAATGTCGCGTTTAGATACGAATGCTGACCTTCTAAATCGATTGCTAATAACATCAGATCCATTTCTAGCAAGTTTAAGATGTATTCCGAAAAGAAAAAAAAAACAGTTTATTGAACATAAGTCTTGCAACTTTTAGATGTACCAAATGAGTAACAAAATTCAAATTTGCTTTTGTTTTTATGTGTTATTTTGTCTCGAAATTCGTGCACATATTTAAAAATTATTTAATATAATCCATTCTGTGATTTCAAGATACATCAACCAAAAAAACTTAACAAAAACGTTTATTTTTGCGCGCTATTAATTTAATCCCGCTAAATCAGCGATTCTTCACACTGTGGCCCTTTAAAAAAAAGGAGCGTCAATACACATTGACACATTGACATTGGCAGGCAGTATTCCGACAGTTACTAAGAGAACACAGAGAAAGCCTAATCCACCATAAGCTTCCAGCCACCTCGGTACAGATGACCGTGATAATGATGTGTAGAAGTGCAAACATAAGTAGGTGATTGAAAAGGTTCAAGTCAAGGTGCTACAACGCATGAAATAAGGAAATTTTAAAAATAAACCAAAACATCTGGCAACTGTGTACCAAAGCTGCTTAAAAGGCCAGCATTTCGAAGCAGTCATAGAACAAAAAAAAAAAAAACACCCAACTCTCGTCAAATGATAGACTTCCCAGTACCCAGTATAAGATGTCAATGTATCTATCAAAAAGCTGATGACCAGCCAAACCTTAAAAGAAAAAAAAAAACAGGAGCCATGTAGCATATGGATAAAGGCATTTTGAAATACCAGCTTAGTGGCGCTATGGATTCAAGATTCCATTGATCCTATATTCTGATTTCAGCCGTAGCAACCCCTTACTAGCAATAGTGCGAGAAGTACACACGCACATATGAATGGTTGCAAGAAAAATCTAAAAAAATCCAGAGCTCTAAAAATTTGTATGTAGCATAACTTTTTTTTTTAAGAATGTAGGTCCTGAATCTTTCGGCAACTATTGATGTATAACCCAGGTGAATGTTCCAGATAAAATCCTTATCAATGTATTGTCCTCAGCCTAGTCTCCTATTGACCAAATTTCATAAACAAGAAAAAGTCTTACGAAAAACCATCGTCCCTCCACGTTTTCTCTCGTAACGGATTCAGCCTTGATTGTATATTTTATTGGAAGCCTGCGCGGTTGTAAAAATGCTGCAGGAATACCGTCAAGTAATACCTTGGATTGATCGCATTAATGAACGCTGCCATACCAATATTATGTGACAAATGAAGGTTGTTTTTAGAGGTTAAGAACTTAATGATGGCAACACTATGTTATCTGGCGGCCATTTGGTCAGCTTTCAAGTGATTTATTTTTAGTTTGGTATTTGGTTTGGCGTTTCAACATTAATACACTGACGCTTCCAGATTGTGCAAATTTATTTCAAAAATTATGGTTCTGTTTGAAATACGTATCGCACACTACGTCCACTTTACGGTCAAGATAATCGTCCATCAGAGAAATTAATTCGATTAACTATGAAACGTTTTCGCACCACGTTTACTCTAAATGATAATACGCATCCACAGAGACGTCGTAAAGTGCGTACAGAAGAATTCATTGCTGCTGTAGAGCGTAGCGTAGAGGAAGACCCGAATCAGTCTATCCAGAAAGTTGCAGTCAATGTTGACCACTATAGAGCCATGATAACAGACTTTTTCGTTCATCAATTGGATAACCATGATGTGCAGAAGCTGTGGTTTTTAACAAGACGGCGCAACAATGTCACACAACACGTGACACAATTGATTTGTTGAAGGAAACGTTCCGTGAGCACATAGTTTCGCATTTTGGTCCTGGGAATTGGCCTCCAAGATCGTGCGATTTAACGCCGCTTGACTCTTTTCTGTGGGGATATGTGAAGTCGGGAGTTCACGACAATAAGCCCGATATGATTGACCACTTGGAGGACAACATTCGCCGCGTTATTACCGATATACGGCCACAGACGTTGGAAAAAGTCATTGAAAATTAGACTACGTCCGAGCCAGCCGTGGCGGTCATATGCCAGAAATCATATTTCAATTATAATGCCAGAAGATTACCTTTCGAATAAAGTTAATTTCATGACAATTTAGAAAAAATCATCTTTGTTTTATTTCATTTCAAAGTTTTATACCTCTGAAAAAAAACCCCTTTGTAACGAAATCGTAACCAGTAGACTTAACTTCTTTGCAAAAATTTGCAAACGTGCCATTCAAGCTTTTTAAATGCGCTACATTCACACTGTGCCCTTGGATTTATTTATTTTTTATGAAAATAAGTGACAGTAAGTTCAGAGCAATACGTCCATAGGGGACATAGGGCGAAGCAACGGCCCACTTTGTTTTAAGTGAACAATTCCTGGGGCGGTTTTTTTAGAACTCCGATTTTATGTCAAGATCCCTACAATACATGGGGGTGAAAATCCATGAAAAAATTACCAACATACCCGATGCTATGTTAACAAAAATGGGTTTCAGTGAACCGGCAATAGGTGGCAACACCTATCAGGTTCAAAACTGTACAAGACAAATCTTTAGATCTGTGGCAACAAAAATTATTTTTCATGAAATTACCACTAGTCGTGTGACCTGTGTTATGATGATTGTTATGGATGTGATACAGGCGGTTTCTAGATCCAGCCTTTGAGATTTCGAAAACGGACAAGATCTTGTAACCCTTTTACCCGAGATGTCGCTAAGGTTGTCGAAGAATGGTTGGTCTAATGCAATCTAGCTCTTGCTAAAACCGCCCACTTGCAGATGAAATAGGAGAGAGTTTCTCTCTTATTTGTGTTCCTGCTACTGCTGCATTGGGGATTGTATGGGATCCCATGTTTGGCCGCATGGTCTCCAATGACCCGTGACTATCGCCGTAATTCTTGCGTTATCTGGGCGGGTTCTATGTAGTAGATCGTTTGTTCTGTTGTTGTCGTAAGAAGGCCATATCTTCCTCGATATGACACAATTTGTTAACCTTCTTCATTTGGTGTCAGCCTTCTTCAGGAAGTATGAGTGGATTTGACCCTTAACCGCACCTAGCGGGACATGAACCCTTGCCGCAAGTGAGCCGTGTAGAGCTGGCCAGCGCATCTGCACGCTCGTTTCTTTCAATTTCACTGTGCCCTGGGACCCAGAGAAGTGTGACCCTGTGCAGCGTTCGCTCAGATGGACAAGTTCGTTCAGGCATTCCTGTACCTGATGGGAGGATATGGTAGTCGAGTTGATGGCCTTAATGGCCGCTTGATTATATATGAAGATAGAAATATTTTGCTTTTACGTAGTGTCACGCCCCAGTAGCGTACAAGCCTCTCGAATAGTCAGTAGTTCCGCTTAGAATGTTGTCAAAATCTGACACATTTTCAGTGATTCAGTTCAGAGTAGACTCCGGACCCCACACCACAGTAGACGACCGTGTCGAAATTTTCGTTCCTCTTCCACTGAGCTCTGGTAGAAAAACCTATGTGAAAACCTTTCTTAAAGCTTTTTGTGGGTGTGATGTAGTCTGTTGGAAACGTGACCATGCCGTTTGGTACCGAGTCCAAGATATTAATGTGTCCATACGGCCTTGCAGTCCAGCATCCTGACTAATTGAATCTTACTGAGCTGCATAAAGCGGTATCGTTAATGTGTATGTCGAGAGGCGTCGATCTGGCTGGCTGTTTGAAGCCTTTTAAGTTGTATGACGTTCTTGCCTTTACTCAATGCGGGTCTCCATACTAGTGAGCCGTATGTGAGAACTTGACGTACCGCTGCTGTGTACATCCACGAGGTCATCTTTGGTTGAAGTACCCATTTCTTTCCAAAGGTTTTGCTGCAAGCATAGAAGGCAGCTCACGACTTTCTTACTCTATGTTCGATGGTGTGTTTCCTGTTAAGTTTTGGGTCAATCATGATACCCAAATACCAAGCGGTGGAAGATAGTGTGAATGGTTGGCCATTTAGACGGGGGAGAGTGAAATAGGGTATTTTGAGGTTTTGATGGTGAATAGCACCAATTCCGTTTTGCTCGGGTTTACACCGAGGCCACAACTTGTAGCACAGGTGCTAACCTTGACCAGAGCAGCCTCCATGATTTCACTTAGGGAGGATTGAATTTTCTTGACACTAGTATCACCACGTCATCCTCATACACGACAACTTTGACCCGTCCCTCGTCTGAGTTAACTAAAATTTGTTTCATAACAATTAGCCGGAGTGGAAGAGAGATGACGTCGCCCTGTGGCGTTCCTCTATGGGCAAATTTGCCCAAGTGACTATTGCCAAGAGTTGCCTGGATAACTCTTATTGCGAGCATATAGATTATCCATTGGCTAATAGATTCCTCCAGGTTCATCCGATATTCAATTATAGCCCCAGTGAGGACGTTGTTGAAAGCTGTTTGCCTACCTTCGGTATAAACACCACAAGTCTCGACGAGTAAGGTCCATGGTTTAGTATTAAGCAGATTTCAGCCCAGGAAATCTTTTCCTCGGAAATGATTGAGTTGATGTTACTGTGTGATGCAGTTTGTACTTGCCGAGATCTCCCGGGTTCCGTACTAGCATCACTGCATCCGGGAAAGTGTGTGTTTAAACGGAGTTCCAGGGTCTACGCGGAGGATTCTATCCACCTTCCAACTGACCTTCTCAGAAAAAAAAGGGTTGGAGTGTTTCTAGGACAGAATTTAGCTTAGCCTGACCTTAGCCTTAGTCCTTGAGGGTTTCAATGGAATGGCAATAATCCATCCAGGCCTCGCTTTTGGATCTTTTTATGGCTTTCTAATACACACTTCAACAGTCCTTATAAGGATACCAAAAGTTGTATTTGTAGCAGATATTGAATATCGTTCTGGTCATCTGTCTGAGATTGGATAGATCTTCATTCCCCAAGGGCAGAGTTTTTTTTTTTTTACTTCGCTTAACTGGGCACGAGACTTTGTATCTTATGTTCATTGCAATCTCAAAAGTCTGTTCTTTTGCCTCTAGTTCTTCGATTGGTAGGGTGCTTGTTTCAGTTTTGTCCGAAGGACTTGCCTTATTTTGGTCCAATTTAATTTTTTTAAAGATTTCTAAAACGTTTAATAGTCTCGGCCTTGAGACACAAGTCATAGAGTTTTTATTCAGGTTACGGCATACAAACTCTATTGCATGTGTCAAGACAAATCTCTTTCGTTTTTCTTCATCTCCATGGAAAAAGACCTTTGTTTCCATAGCGCTATCCATATAATGTTGATACCCTGACAAGCTCTATATCTCCACCCGGCTACAAATTCTTTCCGTTTTATCTTTTCTATTTTGCGTAACGTGTTATTTTATTATGGAAATCACCTAGCTACATCATTCTTCATCCTTCAATCGTATTCTTCATATGACAGTGATATCGTCTTCCCGTTCCTTCAAACGTAATTTCCCTCAAAGAGTCACACAGGGTGAGACCGAAAGTCTCAGAGCAAACTATTGGCGAAGAATGAAGACAGTAGACGATGCAATTTATTTCACTTTAATTCAATCGGCTACGTTCGTGTGGACATAGATGATTAAAAAGGAAAACGAAATGAAATAGATAAAAGCGGAAACGCACCTCAATATCACTTATCGACTTGATATCCTCCCAGGGGGTACGTCGCACGAGGGAAAGTAGCCGGCATTAATCATCTCCCCTTTCAAATCCAAACGAACAAATTGAAGGAAAAAAAATAAAAAAACGTTCCCCAACCCCTGTGGGATAATCACAGCGGATAGATTAAGACGCGGGGACAACGTTTGCTTAATAATTTTTGTGTCAAGTGATTTTATGGAAAATCCGAACTTCAGAGACCATCTCATGTGGTTCGAGATACTCATGTGCATTGCAGAATGAAGGTACACTATGTCGTTGACGTTTGTTGGGTTCGGTTGTTGATATATCGGCAGGATTATGCGGCCAGGCGGGGATATCCAGTCCAATAGACAGACAGGAAAGAAGCAAAGTCGCTTCGCTGTGTAGTCTTGAAAGTATCCATTGTGCTTTGTTGGCTCTTTGTTTTGTGTAGTTTATCCATTTTTTGTTTTGCTTCACAAACCAATGTGAAATTAAATTGTTCATCCATGTGTGTACTAATGTGTCTACTGACATGACAAACATATTGCAATAGGAACAGTGGTAGTAAAAAGTCAGGGGGCATTTTTTTTTTAATTAAACTTTTAATTTCGAATTTCAAGATCCATTTCCTTTATATTTAAAAATGAATAAGAAGGCGCACTCAATTAGCTAGGATGATGTTTTATTATTCATATACTTGGTTGATGTTGGTATTCGATTTTAGTTTTTTTTAAAAACCTCATCCAACTATTAACCTTCTGATGAAGTTGATTATTTCGAGAGAATAGTTTGAATAAATTAATTATGTAAAAATCGACGATATGATTTTTAACTAAGGATCTATCGGTATATATATTGATTCCACGAAACTTCGCAGTTTTGTTTTTATTTTATTTTTTGTTTCTCGAATGCGTAATGCACTATCTCCGATTTTAGATTTTATCTGCGCACTAAAAACAACCAACTAAATCCATAAATCTACTTTTTCAAACAAAATTTGTCGATATGTATGCGAAAACCAAACGTTCCCGGACTAACACTCCTGTCCATGTGAAATTCACTTATCATACTCAATCATCGCCTGACCTATCACGTGTTCTTTAACCATTCCTGTATGTCCTCCGCTCGACCTATTAATAAAAAAATTAAAAATAAAATTTACCCTGTTTCTGGACTCGAATCTCCACCCTCAGAATCCAGAGTATCCAACCCTGCCTCAAGCCCACGCCGTGCTTAAGGAGGTGATACCCAAATTACAGCCTACTTGTATTTGATGTATTTATGTATTTAGTAACATCTGAGTGAAAATATTCCACGAACCATGCAAACAAAAAAAAACAAGGAAATCCTGATGATCTAGTGGAAGATCCTTTTTTGAAACCACAAATCTTTGCGCTTTCTTAACTTACCGCAGACATTTCCTTTTTAAAGAAAAATGCATTCCAGCGAAAATATTTTTTATTTACCTGAAAAAAAAACAGAAAAAATGGCGATTAGGAAACGATTTAGAATTTACATGTCATTGATGGATGAAAAATAAATTTTTTTTACAACCTACAAGTGAAACAAAGAATATCCTGAATGATGAATAACCAGATGATTTTAAACTCTAGCGATAATAGTCCATTTTATATCATACAAAAATTTCCATTTTCAAGTGATATGCGGACGCACATAATCACCCTTTGTTGGTGCTCCCTAATGATTTTAAAAATTAGGCGCGTTTCTCTTGTGCTTTCCAATCACATCTGTGGTGACGGAAGCTCACGACTAATGGAACGCACTAGTTCAGTAAAAAAAAAACGAATGTGTTCAACAAATGATTTTAATTTACTAGGACCTACTTGTATACAAGACCACATGTCTTACCAGCAGCCACATGTAAAGGGTGATCCATTTCGAGGTTCCCTACTTTTTTAAAGAAAAAAACACAGAAAATTCAAATTTAATGGAGAATGTTTATTATCATTTGAAAGAACATTCTTTGGCATTTATATTTTGAAGATTATGTCTATCAAATGTTGGCCGTTGCTACGTCGCAGATGGTCCATCCGTTGAGTCCAATTATCGATCACTCGCATTTCGACTGGTAACTGGCGAATGACACGCGTGATGTTTTCCTCCAAGGCTTGAATCGAAGCGGGTTTGTCGGCATAAGCTTTTGACTTTACATATCCCCACAGGAAAAAGTCTAACGGTGTGATATCACACGATCTTGGTGGCCAATCGACCGGCCCAAAACGTGAAATTATGTGCTCACCGAAATGTTCTCTCAATAAGTCCATTGATTGATGCGATGATTCCTCACAGAACGTGAATTTTCATAATAAAGTTGAACAATTTGTAAACGTTGTTCACGCGTAAGTCTTCCCATTATGAAATGCCAAACAATACTAAACAAAAATAACATGACAGCATGACACGACTCACACGTGATCTGTCAAAAAAGACTATTGAAAAAAGTATCTCTACTTGGATCACCCGTTACAAGGTGGCGCAAAAGTCATCACCCTATGGTTAGATGCAATAATGCCTGAGCCACACGGGTAGAATTCTCCTTGCAGAAAATATAAAACAAACAGTTTTCAATGGGAGTTAATACATGTAAAATATGGAAGCGTTGCAGTTCTGCAAGTAGTCTCTACTTGCACTGCAAAAATTCAATTGCACCACAACACAAACGCAACATAACGTAACGTAACGTAACCACAACACGGACGTAATTTTAAGATATTAGGAGTCATTGAATTATGACGTTTAATCCGGATAAAAAAAAACAAATAAACGCCAAAAATAAACAAAAGTGTCAAAAATGAAAGAGCGACTTTTTCTCAACTTAACTAAAACATTTAAGGATGAACTATTACAGGCGGAAGCAATTGGAAGCTAATGTCAAAATTCTACGTTAAGTATTCTTCAGTACTGACATTTACTCAAGTTGTTCATAATAGACTTTTGATTGAATGGAAGTGATTGTCAGAGTGGAAGTCCGTTTTGGCAAAAAACAATTTCGTTTCTTATGAGCATACAAATATGAATGTTCACAGCTGGTGAAGTGAAATGTCAAATTTTTGTATGAAAGAACAAAAGAAAGAGAAAGAGCGAATGAATTCTGAAACTGAACGAATCGTAGCGAAAAGCTATTTTGTTCGTAAAATACAAATTGCATGTGTTCGTACAGTTACGGAAGTGGTCGTCCGCAACCATCTTCTATTAAAGGTCAGCCTTTACTTTGCGAAATTATTTAAGAGTGCGCCTATTAGGAAGCACAAAATATGTTCACATATCCAACGATCGTCATGCTAAAACCAATAGTTAGTCTAGTAACACAATTTATGTTAGGACAGCTAAGTGGGCAGACACAATCATAATGTGAAATCTAAAAATTATTTCAGACAGGTACACGACAACCGGATTTCATAAGATGTGCTGTGAATGACGCCATAAAAACATTATTACCAAGCCTAATTCCAGCACTCTGGCAACACCAATTTTTAAAAGTGTAACAACCACTGATCGAAGTTTTATTTCCTACGGGGTGGGGCTCGTTTTGAAAAAATCTCAACACACATCAATTATTTTGACAAAATCCTCAACAGCCCTGGCAATTCATCATTCTGCACATTTCCCGACAGAAGCATGGCATACTCATCATGCACTCCTGCATAGTCATCATGCACAGTGTTAATCAATCGAAGATAGATACGTGACCTACATGTGTCCCCTTCGTTGATCGGATGGGTCCGATAACAGCGAGACATATATGGTTTAGCCAAACCAATGAGGAATTTTCATCCTTTTGTGTTAGCCCTTGCAAAACCAAAACTGTTTCACATTACCTTCCCAATGCGATGGTCATCGTTGGGACAGTCGGTCACGAGGAAAACAAACAGTTTCTTGGATTTCGCTATTCAATTTGACTGCGGCGACACTGGCGGGATCTGTGGCACGATGGTTAGTGCGATGAACCGCCGCGCAGAAGGTGTGGGTTCGTAGCAACATCTAAATGATTTTTCACTGGCCCTCCTCTCGTGATGATCTAAAAAATCATCCGAGTAGTATCAATTGTCAAGAAAAGCTTAAATTCGCCGTTCGGAGTCGGGAGCCAGGAGGTACCGCCATCGTGCAAGAACTTCACACACACACACTTACTTACGAGCCTTTTGCTCAAAAATTTGTATTTTTTCTTTGTTTGAATCCATTACTGACCGCGGATACATATTGATGGTTGGATGGTTGGGTGTTTTAGAACGAGGGTAGACTCTGATTGGCTTTAACTTGGCAATGCCCAGTGTTGTAACTCTGACTACACATGAAGTGCCTTATTTTTTACCTCCAAGTGGTAACCATCGGGTACTGGTCTCATCCAACCGGATTTGACTTGCTAAACGATAAGCGCGAGTGTTGATAACACGACGAAAAACAGCAACACTATCAACAGCCAGGTCAGAATGGCACGGAATGAATACCCGGCCTGTTGCCACAGGCGAACCTGCTTCGACATATTCGGACAACAGGTTGTCTAGGAATTTCAAAGGTTAGTCAGGGCCCTTGAACAGAGCCGGTGGCCGATGAACCGAAAGGCCAACGGCAGCGCTTAATCCCGTAGTGGATACTGATGGCCCCGTGTCCTAGGGGTATCTAATAAATTGGAACTGGCCCTCCAGGTTGGGGGTTGTGCTTTGGGTTAACTACCCAACCATGGAAAAATCTAACGGTTACGAAGCAAGAAATAGCCTTGGAAAGGACTGATTTTATTGTTGACGACACGGCTAAACGAAAAAAGGACAACGACGTTCGTATCTGCAACTAGAATGTGAGAACATTCAAAAGGAGAGGTGCAAGCGTACAACTAGCGGAAGCCCTAAGCTGCTACAAAGCAGACATTACTGCCATCCAGGAAATACGATGGGATGGACCGGGCAGAAAGAGGATTAAGAACTGTGACATCTACTAAGGACCGTGCTATAGTGAGCAGAAACAGCGACTGATTTGTTATAAGTGCCAGACTTAGGCAAGAAATCTTATGTTTCCAAGGCAACGATGCCAACCAGCCATTAGATCAGCCGCAACTGATGTGCTAGGTTTCTCGCGCCCACCAGCAAGAAACCCCTGGTTTGATGAGGAATGCCAACATACGCTCCCAGCCAAGAACGAGACCTACAAGGCTAAGATGCAGGTGAAGACGGCAGCTGCCATTGAGCTCTATAGGCAGAGAAGAAGGGAAGAACACCGGCTTTTCAGAAACAAGAAAAAAGAGAAAGAAAAACGCGCGATCGAGGATATAGAGAGGTGCCACACCAGGAAAGATGTTCGCAAGTTTTACCAAAGTGTAAAACGTCAATGCCAAGGATACAAGGCTCGAACAGAATCCTGTCGAGATGAAAAAGGAAATATCGTAGTTGAGACACAGTCAATGCTGAGGCTATGGAAGAACCACTTCTGCAGACTTGTAAACGGCGATGACGAACAACATTCCGCTGTCAGGCAGAACGAACCATTCGATATTGGCAACGACAGCGAAAGATGCCAACCACCCGACCTGAGTGAAGCTTCAAACGACAGACTTCCCGCCGGCGGAGATGACTTGGTAAGTAACATACACCAACTCATAAGCCGAATCTGGTCGGAAGAAAGTATGCCTGAAGAATGGAACCTCAGCATCGTTTGTTAATATGTGAACGCCTGAAACCGTTTACCAACAACCTGATCGGCCCTTATCAGTGTGGTTTCATCTTCACACTTCGGCAGATCCTGGAAAAAAATCCAAGAAGTCCAAATTGATGCCCACCATCTATTCATCGATTTCAAAGCCGCATACGACAGCATTTATAGAGACGAACTATACAGAGCCATGTCCAGTTTTGGTATACCGCTCAAACTCGTCCATTTGTGTAGAATGACGATGGAGAATTCTCGCTGGCTCCATCAGGCTCGGAAGCGACCTCACTGACACATTCGATACCAAAAAAGGATTTAGGCAAGGCGATGCGCTGTCATGTGACTTCTTCAATCTGATTCTTGAGAGGATTGTGCAAAACTCACGAACCAACACCAGAGGCACAATTTTCCAAAAATTGGTACAACTACTGGCATACGCCGACGATATTGACATCATTGGTAGGACCCAACTTGATGTCATAGCCACGTTTGCTAGTATAGAGAAGTAAGCAGCAAAAATGGGTTTAGCAGTAAATGAGGGCAAGACGAAGTATATGCTGTCAACACAAAAGGACACACAACATCGACGAATTGGACAGAACGTCACCATTGACTTTGAGGTAGTACGGGACTTTATCTATCTCGGTTCCGCTATTATTTCTGACAACAACATCTCGTCAGAAATTAAACGAAGAATTACTCTTGCCAACCGCTGTTTCTTCGGGCTAAGAAGGCAATTCAGTAGTAAAGCCCTCACTCGAACTACTAAGGAGATTCTATCTAAGACCCTGATCATCCCAGTCCTGCTCTACGGCGCTGAAGCATGGACCGTCTCAAAAGCGGATGAAGAAATCCTTGGTCGATTTGAGAGGAAAATTTGCTTTGACGGGCTATGGAAACGAAGATTCAACCAAGAACTATACGAGCTGTACAGCGCCATGCCCCTGGTCAAAAAAACTCCGCATTGGCCGTTTAAGATGGCTAGGACATGTAGAACGAATGGACACCAATACTCCGGCTCGCAGAGTCTTCGATTCTCAGCCAGACTTCGGACGCAGTAGAGGAACCCTCGCCTTAATTGGCACGCACAAGTGGAAACCGACCTCAACCAACTTGGAGTGCGCAACTGGAAGCAGTTAGCTAAGGACCGGGCTAATTGGAGAGGCATGTTGGATGAGGCCCAGGTTTATTCCGGACTGTAGCGCCACTTAAACAAAAGAAAGCGGATACATATTGGTCAATTTATTCTCTTCTACGATGTTTTTAAATTTTTTTAGCCCAAGTATTTGTTGTACCTTGGCTGCGCACCGAACTTGCGAAACGTATAAATGCCGTCCATATCTGTCTTGGAACTGACAACTTCATGTTTTTTTTTTCAAATGAACTTTTACTTCTTTGAAAGCTTTTTCATCGGGAATTATTTGCAACCGTTTGGCGATCCCCTTTTGTTATCCGAAAAGATTTTGATCCTCCAACACAGCATAGGTTCAACGATTTTAAACGCAACTTTTGATCACCAATTACCGCTCAAACCGTGCTGTTGTTTTCAATACCGACAGACTTTATACGATTTGAATATACATGTTCCCCAGGAACGATTCGTCGTTTAGTGTCCAAATGTTGATCACCTATTCAGCAATGCAAAGGCGATATTGTGACAGAAACAACTGCACCACATGTATATGAAACTAAAAATTCTGCACATGAGTCTTGCTTGTTGCACTGAGTGCCGCACTGCATGCAGAACTACTGAACGTGTGTTTCGTTCATAATTCTTGCACATGTCGGTATATTTCAATTCTGTTTTGTCATGTGAAGTAAACAGACACAGAGTGACGAAAAATTCATCGCCTTATCGTGTTTTGTTGACGTGTATTAGTTTGAATCGGACTTTTGCATTACGACTTGATATCTGTCATTAAATTTTCTTGTCATTTTGATTATAAAGCGAATTTTTGTTTCGCTTCAGGTCTGTGTTTTGGGCTTCTGATTCTGATTCTGATCTAAACACTCTTTCCACATGGATACGCGCGAAACAACTAGTAGTTCTCAGTTTACTGCGTCACTATCTAACTCTCTTTTAGATAAAAAAAAAAGAAAAGAGAAAACGTGGTAAATTTATTTTTTTTAATTCACAACTGTTGCAAAAGTATAATAAGGCCGTGTGTCAATTGCGTTAAAATATTAGCCAGTGGATAAATTTTGAGATTAGTATGGTGACTAGAGACTTCAAAATTTGAACCTGCTGCTCAACAGCTTGCTAAAATGTATCCAGTGGCTAATTTTTTACATTTGATATACCTACTGAGGCGTGACAGAGATGAAAGCACCTGCAGAAATGTCAAAAATGTCATTTTAATGCAATTGACACACGGCCTAAGAATAAAATAACCCCAATGACAAGATTCTTAAATCAAGTTATTGGGATTAACTTGATTTAAGAAAAATTGTAGATTCGTTGTGTCAACAAATATAACTTCCAAACTCAAAATGAATGGAGAAGCTAGGTTTTAGACCCTAAATGTGGCAACTTTTATACAGAAATCACAAAAATCCTCCCTGATATAATATTTTTACACCCCACTGTAGTTGAAAACACATTTTTGTCGAAAAAGAAATATCAAACGATTTTCCGATATAGCAAAGCAAAGTGGCAAAGTGGTAAAGGATTACCTCACACAAGAACACACTCGACTTCCTCATGTATCTACACCACGCACACATAGTTATCCATGTGCCCATTATAATTTTTAAAGAAAATACTGGATAAGCACAACAAAATGGACAAATAAAAATCTTCGCCGGCAATGACAACGATGACGACAGATATATATATATGACGTATACATTACGTATGTCCATGTCCAGCACTTAATAAGAAGGATACATTGACCGAAGGAGATGGGCTAGGAGGTTCATTGTTCACCACCCTATGTGATAGTACATTCGATTGGAGTCATGTTGGAGGAAAAGGGAAGCAACAAAAACAGTGCAGATATACATGCCGACATGAAGAACGTGAAGGTATATACATTATGCTGCAAACTTAAATCCCACAAATTTTTTTGGGGTTCAATGCATTGTGCTCTACCACAAAGGTCATTGCAATACACATCCTAGATTGGGGGATGAAAGCCACAATAGAACTAAGGGCTCGTTCATGTGTGTTCGTATGTTTTTTTTATGTAAATTGTTCATTTCTGATGCGGAATTCGATGCGAATTTAATTTAAGGACATGCACTAAAGTTGAACAATAATTAAAAGTTCCTAATACTCCTGCAGGAATGTCACTCAAATATTTGTGTATCTATCCTGTAGATTGGACATTTCACAGTTGAAAGTAAGAGGAGGCAAAAAAAAACGAAATTTCTGCTAAAAGCCAGAGACAATGATAGACGTGGCAAAAGGAGGTGGACAGATTCACTTTTGTGTAGTCCGGTTTGGAGCGGGGTAGTGAACTTTGAATCGTGTTGAGCGTAAACTTTGAAAACAAAACGAACAAAATTCTGACAACGGCTCATTTTTCTCATGTGGCGTTTGAACTTTTAACATTCGTGACCGTGTGCAATCGCTAACAGAAATGTGATGTAGCAGGACTTGGAAGAGCAGAAACGTGTGGAGATTTTTCTTCTCAACTTGCAATATTACAGCAAAAATCATTAGGATCAGGAAAGTTATCAGCAAGTATTCACAAATGCTGGCGCTAAAAAAATGGGTTTAAGAGGTTTGAGAATACCGTGAAGGTATACTACTTTGCTTTGCCGCCATTTTGGTAAACATTAGTCTTGACAGTTCATATTTGGCATTCATGAAGTAGACACGTGACAAATTTATTATGGAAAAATATTCGATAAACCAGCGTGTTTTAATCGTTAGAACATTTCATCAAAATCAATCATCGATTACTGTGATGATAAGAAAGTTACGTTAAAAATTTTTGGGAGAAACAACGTGCCAATAAAACGCACTATTTATCGTGAAGTCAATGATTTCGAAGAAAGAGGGTCTGTAGGTGATAGGCCCAAGCATGGACCACAACGTACTACAAGATCGGCTGAAAACATTACTGCTGCTCAAGGAAGTGTTCAAAACAATCCATCAACCTCGATTCGACGCCGTTCTCAGGACAGACAGCTTGGTCTTCAAGTAACAACTTTGGCCACAATTTTGCACAAAGGTTTGCATTTGTTTCCATTTAAGATTCTGTTGACACAAGAGCTTCAGCCACAAGACCATTTACGCCGCCGTACATATGCCAATAGGGTGTTACAGCAACCCCGATTTTAATAAAAAAATCATAATGAGTGATGAGGCACATTTTCATTTGAATGGATATGTGAGTAAACAGAATAGCCGACTATTGTGGAAAATGGAAAATCTTCAAATGATTCATCAGTCACCTTTGCATCCATTAAAAGTTGCAGTCTGGTGTGCAATTTGGTCAGGATGCAATTTCTTTGAAAATGAAAACGGCGTAACGGTAACTGTGAATGGGGAGCGATATCGCGATATGATTGAAAACTTTTTAACGCCACAACTGCATGCTTTGGACTTGATTAACATGTGTTATCAACAAGACGGTGCCACATCGCATACAGCCAGGATAACAATGGAATTACTACGAGACCTCTTTCCGCAACAAGTTATTTCAAGAAATGGTGACGTTGATTGGCCTCCACGGTCGCCTAATTTGACTGCTCTTTTTGTGGGGATATCGGAAAAGCAAGGTTTATGCAAACAAACCAGAAACGCTTGAGCAAGTCAAACAATATATTCGTGTTGAAATTAATTAAATACCGCGCGAAAGTGTGAGAATGTAATGAAATATGTGCTCAAAAGGAATAGCAATTGTGAGACGAACAGAGGCGGACGTTTACCTGATATTGTTTTTCATACATAATTGCCGACATATAATATTTTTAAATTTAAGTTTATCAATATAAGATCCATTCACTTTCATTTAATTAAAAATTATAAACAAACAAAGTAGTATACCTTCCCGGCGGACACACTGTATAATTTGCAATGTACCTGGACCGTTAAAAAATATAATGGTAAAAAGTAAAAAAAAAAAATGGCATAGAATCCTGAGAAAAAAAACCCTGGATACGAAATTTGAAGAAAATCGGTCAAGCCGCTTAGGCTGAGAGACCATTACGGACAGACGGATGCAATTACAAAACAATTTTTTGGGGTTCCACTATCATTGTCATGTCTAAGTCAATCAAAATCTCGAGGTCAAAAATTCGAAAAAAAATATCTTTCTAGTTGTAAGGAAAAGTTAGAAATACAAATGGCCTCGTGAGTATCCAGGGACTAGCTTTTTTCTCACAACCATTCATGTGTGCGTGTGTACTTCTTGTATGATAGCAGGAACTCCTGTTCCGAGTTGAGATAAAATTCTTGAACGCCAGTGAAAAATAGTGAAGGTGTTGCTACGGCTGAACCCATCTATATATTGAATCTAGATGAAGAAGGCTACAATCCGCAGTGCGAATCACTACCATATTACTACCCAACTCCATCTCATACAATTTTACTACAAACGCCGCAAAACAGTGGGCCTTTAGAAAAAAAAAATATATGAACGAAATATAGATACAGTCAAAATCGGTTATAAGGACCTTCGAGGCACTGACGAATTTGGTCGTTATAAGCGATAGGTCGCTGTAGCCGATATTATGGTAAATATGTCAATAATCATCATTTGAACATCAATATTAAAAATGTATTCATCTGTATACCTCGTCGAAAGTTGGGGCAAAACAACCTGCAACCCATTGTCTACTGCACCTTTCTGGACACTTTTGACATCTACCACTATTTTTCCACTACCAATTCCATGACGTTGACGAAAACGCTGTTTCCTCCTGACGAACACGTGAGTCGTTCTTCCCCATCTCTTTAGCCAAAGTCAATCGCTCAAGCTTGCAAAATTGGTCTACTATGGCTATACCGGGACTTCTCTGTGCCTTGAACCATGCTCTTGACTTAGTTTTGCTTCCTCAAATTGTTTTTTTTTTGTTTTCAATTGTTTCCTTATTCTTTGAAATTGTGGAGTGTGAAACGGAATATTCTTTGACAAGGTCGTTATTTTGCTCTCCAGCTTCCAATCTAAAAATGATACCGGCTTTCTCTTCAAGCGCAAGGCCTACAAGGCAGCTCTTCAAGCTGCAGGTGAAGACAAGAGCTGCCATTGAGCTCTATAGGCAAAGGAGAAGGGCAGAACACCGGCTTTTCAGAAAGAAGAGAAAATATCAAGAAAAGCGTGCGATCGAGGATATAGAGATCCAAGAACGATGTTCGCAAGTTTTACCAAAGTGTAAAATGTCATAGCCAATGATGCAATGTTCGAACAGAGATTTAACGAGGAGACGCGTTATCGTTAAATCGAAGTGAGCGCGAGTGAAAACATTAACAAAAAACAAAACAAAAAATAAAAAATAAAAAAAAAAACATTACAAACAATTAGAACAATTTATTGTGAATTTATTTATTTAGTGCATAACTCAATAACATAAAAACATAACATAACATAAAAAAAATTAACAATAAAACCAAAAAAAGTGCAATAAGTGGGACCGAAACCATGGCTTCCCAACAACAAGGGGGCATGGTGGAGGAGACGGTCATTACCAAAGAGATGTACGATAATGTATTACTCACAATGAAGTATTACGAAAAAGAGATTGAAGATCTCAAACAAAAACTAACAGAGTACAATAACAACAACAATAACAGCAGCGATAGTGACAATGTTTTCATTACCCAAGAAGGTAAAAGAAAAAGGCGTCCAAATAAAAAAAATAGCAACAAATCAAACGAAACTACACTAAACTACAGCAACATCTTCAATAAGCTGCCAGATAATGTCACACAACCGATGGAGACTCAAACACACGGCAATAACGGCAAAGAATCACCAACAGCATGCACAAGCACAAATGCACTGATCAACGAGATGAAGAAGGCGAACGAAAAAAAAATTGTTCCAACAACAGAGAAGACACTGATAACAAATAAAGGCAACAACAAAACACAACCAAAAAATAAAAATCACAAAACAGCAGTGGTGCAAAAAAATAAACCACCACCAATAAATATATTTAAAGAAGACAGTCGCAACATTAGTAAGTTACTTGAAGAAAAAATTGGTAATGATAATTTTTCTATTAAACAAATAAACAAAAACAAAATATCCCTAACCTTGAACAGCAAAAATGACTGCAACACAGTAAAAAGCCTGTTAAAGGAAACAAAGTCAGAATTTTTTACCTACACCGACAAAAATGAAAAGTTGCAGACATTTTTGCTGAAAGGTCTCAGTGAAAGCTTTAGCCCAGAGGAAGTTCTTGAAGAACTTCAAAGTCTCGATTTAGAAGAGGTCAAATTTGAAAAAGCTTTCAGGTATGCTACGGCGCGTTCGATTCGTCTCCAAAGAACCCTACCATTTATAGCGGTACAGCTATCTCCTGATAGTAATGCCCAAAACCTTCGAAACATAAGGCACGTAAAGAGGCACATTATCTCCTTCGAAAAATTATATAAAAACGGCATTTTCCAATGTCGTCGGTGCCAACGTTTTGGCCACGCTGCTTCGAACTGCAGCATGTTATATCGATGCGTCAAGTGCCAAAATACGCATGAACCTGGTAGTTGCCAGGTGCAAAAAGAGGCAGGTAGGGAAGAGTTGTTTTGCGTTCTGTGTCAGAAGAGTGGGCACCCCGCATCCTGGAGAGGTTGCGAGAAATACAAGAGCCTTGCTAAGCAGCTAAATGTACAGAAAGGTGAGGCACAACAAAAGGTCTCACAAAAAATCACCACTATTGACAACCATATTCGTGGGGGTATATCCTTCGCAAATGTGCTTGGGAGCCAAGCCGGCTCTAGCCGTGTAGCTAATACAATCGGCTCTAACACAAGATCTAGCATTATTAACAGTAGCACTGCTACAGATAATTTGCAACTGCAAGTTAATAGTCTTACTAAGACTGTGGCTGATCTATCTGCGAAGGTTAATGCCTTACTGAGCCTTTTTAAATCTTAAAATGGCTGGTTCCAGGAGTTGTGCATCCCTCAAAATAACCGCCCTTAATGTTAATTCAATTATTTCCATTAAAAGGCGTGGCGATTTATTGCGGTTTGTAGAAGACCATAAACCCGACGTGCTTTTCTTAAGTGAAACAAAACTGAACGATAGACATCACTTACAATTCCAAAATTATTACTTCATACGGACAGACAGACGAGACTCAGTACAAGGAGGTGGTACGGCAGTACTCATTCGTAAGCCCCTTCGTTATTCCCACATCAACCAAAGTGATATACGAAGCTTCAGCTGTCTAGAGACAACCATTATCTCTCTGCCTTTAAGGGATAATGGTTGTCTGTATTTAATATCGGCGTACGCTCCGCCAGCATCCGCTAGTCAGTTTAACGTTGAAATCGAAAAATTGTTCGAAATACTAAGGTTAAATAGTTTAAACAACTATTTCATCTTAGCCGGGGATTTAAACGCGAAAAACCCGGCCTGGTTGGACACAGTGGCGAATGGAAGAGGCAGGTTCTTAAATCGCTTTATCGAAGACAACCAGGTCGAGTACAAATTAAAATTATACAGCCCAGTTATGCCAAGTTTCCCCTCTGGAAATTCATATCTTGATCTTTGCATCGCGGACGCTCGATTGCAAATTGAAACGGTCCATAATAATAAAATTTCTTTATTGCCGTATGATAGCAACCATAATGCAATAGTAATACAGATGAAGTTTGTTGACGACTCTGCGTTTAGCTTCGCTACGTGGCACGATGTCCCTAAATTAAATTTTAGGCAGACTGATTGGTGCCGATTTCAGCGTTGCGCCACCAGAAAATATAGGAATTGCCCTTCCTCTTCTAGTATTCCTAGCAATAGGAATCTTTCCAACGAGGAGTGTGATTCCTATATCGGGAACATAAACACGGTGGTATTACAAGCTATGGAGTCGTCAATTCCGAAAATTAAATCGAAAAATAGCATTGAATGTTATCTAAACCGTGACATTAAGACCCTACAGACACACAAAAGCTTTTTGATCACTCAGATAAATCGAATACAACGTCAATTTCTAAATCAATCGCACAATGCGGAGCTACAAAGATTAAAATCCCTTCTGAGGAATGTGAAGTCTCTGTTAAGCCAGCAGTTTAAGAATAGTGTCAACGATTACTGGAAAAAACGCGCTGAAAGCATATTAAAATCAGACGGCAGGAACATGTTTCCAAAAATAAATAAAATGTTTAAACCACGTAACGTTGTCAAAATTCCTAAACTGAAGGTACCACTGCCTTCTCAGATGCATCTATCCCAGTTAGGGATTAATATATCAGGTTATCCCATCATCAATAACCACTATATTATAGATAGTGGAGCAGACAAGCTCAAAGTAATTGGGTCTCATTTTGAGGCGGTTCACGCCAGGGAACTTCCCAGCTCCAAATCGGTCGAAGTAAGAGACGAACTATGGAGATTTCACAATAGCGAGATCCCTACTTTATTGACATTTTCTGAGTGGTTAAAAGCTGACGAACTGACAGATGAACAGACTTACAATTACTTCACGACCCTCGACGACTTGACTGACATATTTAGGAAACTAAACACTAAAAGGTCGAGTGGTTTGGACAACATCCCAAACATCGTGCTTAAGCATATACCAATTGATATCATACGGCAATACTGCGTTATCTTTAACAATCTGCTAAATAACTACTACTTCCCTAGTTGCTGGAAAATATCAAAGGTGTTTCCAATAATTAAAAAAAAGAAGGATCCTTCTGATCCTTCTAACTTTAGGCCTATAAGTCTCCTGCCTAATATCGGGAAGATTTTTGAGGTAGTTATTAATAAATCTATTTTGTTCGTTTGTAATGAAAAGGAGATTATACCGCGGAATCAATTTGGGTTCAAAAGAAATCACTCGGCAGTGCATGCTATTACAAAATTGATTTCGGATGTTAATTGGAATCTCAACGCCAAAAGATGTACAGCTGCCTGCCTAGTGGATATCGAAAAAGCCTTTGACACGGTTTGGATTGACGGGTTAATTTACAAACTTATTCGATATGAATTTCCATCTAATCTTACAAAGATGATAGCATCCATGCTATACGGAAAGAAATTTGTTGTAACAGATAGAGAATACACGACAGCTGAAGTTTTTAATGTCCATAATGGTCTACTTCAAGGCACAGTAACTGCTCCACAGCTCTTCAATATCTACATTTCTGATATACTTAGGGAACTCGATAATTCATTGGCATTTGCCGACGACGCTACACTGTATGCAAGCGGCTCAAAAATTGAAGACATTCAAATCCAACTTCAAAGCAAGTTTGATAGGTTTCAAGCTTTCTGCTCCGAATGGAAGCTTAAAATAAACTATACGAAATGTGAAACCATATTGTTCCGCACCCCAATAAGACGAGGTAATTCAGATTTGAGACGCAACTGGAGAAATCTCAAAATAACGAGTTCAAATGGTCTTCGGATCGAGTCGAGGACCGTGGTAAAATATTTAGGTGTTCATTTGGACAAGTTTCTGTACTACAATGAGCACATAAATATTCAATTAGACAAGGCAAGAGCGGCATTCATGTCGCTAAAAAGCCTGTTTTATTCCAACTATCTTAGATCCGATGTGAAGATAATTTGTTACCAAGCATTCGTTCGTCCAATTCTGACCTATGCGAGTCCAGTGTGGTGGAACATTAACCCATCGTATATGGAAAAACTACGAGTGTTCGAGCGTAAATGTCTTAGAGCCTGCACACAGATGTATAGGAGTGCACATTCCGATTATAGGCATTATGTCTCAAACAAAAGACTTCTGGATGCTTCCGGTGTGTCCAGAATTGACAATGTCATTCTAGATCTTGTAAGGAATCACTTTGTTCGTTCGGCAAGTGTTAGCGAAAACGAATTAATCTCTGGATTATTCTATCCGAATCCTGGGTATTTCAGAAATGCCTTGGAAAGTGGATACATTCCGCCAGAAACATTTCTGTTTCTGGATGCATATGGCTACCTATCGGATTCAACGAACGTTCCAATAATATACCATGCTGCAAGGAGAGCAACAGATAAAAGGATCCTTTATGAGCCTTTTGAGTCGGGGGACGGGAATACTGATCAAATTAGATACTGCATTAGCATACCTGAAAGCGACAAAAGTAACACTAACAGGTTAAATAGAGACCGATACTGGTGGCTAGACTGGGCTGAAGCCGATACTTAGGTTAAGTAAAACTAGGCCCTGACATGTGATCTTTGATCTAACGATGACTTGTTAGTCGATGGAATAGAGATCACATGACAGGGCCTAGATAGATTTAGATAGATTTAGATAGATAGATTTAGATAGGTTAAGTTAGTCTTGTAGGTTTTAGTTTTATATAAAAAAAAAAAAGTTGCGACTGTCTTCTAATAGGTTTTGATTCACATTTTCCTATTTTCAAAAAAAAAAAAAATATAAAGTACATAAAAATAATACAAAAATTCACAAAAAATATAAAAATTGAATTAAACATACAAATTATATATCATGTAATGCGAGCCATAATGGTCTTTTACTTTGGCAAAATTTAAAAATGTCTAGTCTTTAAGTTTATTTAGGCTATTAATTAATATTAAAGAAATTGTGAATAAATAAACGTTAAAAAAAAAAAAAAAAAAAAAATGTTCGAACAGAATCCTGTCGAGATGAACAAGGAAATGTCGTAGTTGAGACATAGTCGATGCCGTAGATATAGAAGAACCACTTCTGCAGACTGTTAAACGGCGATGACGAACAACATTCCGCTGTCAGGCAGGTCGAAACATTCAATATTGGCAACGACATCGAAAACTATACACCAACCGGCCTGAGTGAGATGAGGATAGCAATATCTAAACTAAAGCCTAACAAGGCTGCCGGAAATGACAACCTTTTCTCAGAGCTTTATAAAGCCGGCAGAGATGACTTGGTAAGTAAAATTCAGCAACTCATAAGCCAAATCTGGTGGCATTAAGGTATGCAAGAAGAATGGAACCTGAGCATCGTCTTCCAGATCCACTAAACAGGAGACCCTCTTAAATGCGCCAACTACAAAGGCATAAGTTTACTCAACATAGCCTACAAGATCCTATCTGCCGTAATAGTTCAATAGTTCAGGCGTTCACACCTCAAACCGTTTACCAACATCTTGATGCGACCTTATCAGAAAGTCCACAACTGATCAAATCTTCCCACTTCGGCTGATCCTGGAAAAATCCAAAAAGTCCAAAATCGATACCCATCAGCTTTTCATCGATATCAAATCCGCATACGACAGCATTTAAGACGAACTATACATAGCCATGTCTAGTTTTGGTATACAACCCAAACTCGTTCATCTGTGTAAGATGACGATGTAGAATTCTCCATCAAGGTCGGAAACGACCTCACCGGCACGTTCGATATCAAAAAACAGATGTAAGCAAGGCGATGCGCTTTCATGTGATTTCTTTAATCTGAGCCTTGAGCCAGAGGCATAATCTTCTAAAAATCGACGCAACTTTTAGCATACGCCGACAATATTTACATCATTAGTAGGACTCAACGTGATGTCATAGCCACGTTTGCTAGTATAGAGAAAGAAGCGGCAAATATGGGTTTAGCATTAAATGAGGGCAAGACGAAAGGGCACACAACATCGACGAAGTAGACAGAAAGTCAACATTGACAGATAAACCTTTGAGGTAGTACCGGACTTTGTCTACCTTGACTCTGCTATTAACTCTGACAACAACATATCGTCAGAAACTAAACGAAGAATTACTCTTGCCAACCGCTGTTTCTTCGGGCTAAGAAGGCAATTCAGTTGTAAAGCCCTCACTCGAACTACTAAGGAGATCTTATATAAGACCCTGATCATCCCAGTCCTGCTCTACGGCGCTGAAGCATGGACCGTCTCAAAGGCGGATGAAGAAATCCTTGGTCGATTTGAGAGGAAAATTCTTCGAAAAATCTTCGGTCCCTTTTGCGTTGACGGTCTATGGAGACGAAGATTCAACCAAGAACTATACAAGCTGTACAGCAACATGCCTCTGGTCAAAAAAAAAACTCCACATTGGACGTTTAAGACGGCTATGGCATGTAGAACGAATGGACACCAATACTCCGGGCCCAGGCTCATTCCGGACTGTAGCCCCACTTAAATAAGTAAGTACTCTCGCATTGATCTGGAACATCACGAGCGATATGTATTCTCATGAAAAAATGTTCTCACCTTGGCATAAAAAAATAGGTCGCTCAATGGATGTGTTAACAATGCTGGGACCATTCAGCGAACCTGCTGCGCCAAAAATTGAATTCAATTTGAGAAACACAAAGCACAAGAGGATCAGTTCTATTTTATCGCGTCTAGAACGATGGCCTGAGTTCCGCATGCTCCATTAGCCTATTTGGCTTATCCGTCATTAGTTTCACAAAAGGGTTCTGAATAAAAAAATTAAATTGCAAAACACAACAGGAAAATGTCAAAGCAGTTCATAAAGATTGTTCAGATCATCTTTATTGTTTGGAAGAGTTTTCGAAAAGAAAGTCACGTCCAATCGGAAATTAGTTTACCTTCGACGTACCCGTTGCAGAACAAAATAAATGAAAGCTTACAATCGAGTTTTATGGATTCCGCAGCAAATCTTTGTCGGACAATTTCGGAAGAAATTCCAAGCGAAGCTGTCAAAAATGTCGCTGCGCAATCATGTGCGCTACATTTTGTCGGAAGATCTGCTCAAAATGCTATTTCGAATGGAAACCTCGGTAGAAAATTTTTCTGACTTCGAATAAATCGGAGAAAATTTTTCTTTCAAACGAAAACTTCGGTAAGGCTGAATAACTTCACGATACTGATTGAAATTCTTCATATTGTCCACACCAACAAGCAAACAGACAAAAGTCAACTTCTCCGTAACCTCAAATAAAAGTGAAAATCATTTCAAAAGCAAACAAAGAGAGTAGGTATACATCAACTACACATTCCTTGTTCGTTTTAACTTTCGGTTTCTCCATTCCAGACACAGTAACTCAATCAACCGAAATGTCAGAGTTTATGTTCACTATTTACGTACTTTGTGCGTTCACATTTGACTTTTGACGTTTCCATTCAATTAGATTAGATGCCAGAAAAATAGAAAACACAGGAGCCTTAAAATAGACGAAACACTGATGTAGATTGACAGTTTCGAAAATCCTTCAAGAACTACCTATACCTTCATGTGCAACATAACCTAAAAAAAAAACAAAAAAATGGAACATCACTTTTCCTGGCTACTTGACACATAAAGCCTACAGAAGAACAATCTCTGCCTGCCAAATGTTATATGTTAACCATTTTTAACAAAACAAAACTGTAATTCAAAACTATAACAGGATAATACCGCAGATAGCAACAATTCCTTGCCACTCTATCCTTTAAGTGAATTTTATAATTCATGATTCATGCCGTAATTAGTTATGCGTGAGTCAATGTCATGCATAAGTTATGCCACAGAAAACGCGGTGGGTAATTCCTCTAATTTGTGGGTTTTAAAGTTTTGCCTGCACTTACGGCAGGATATCAGTCCACCAAACATTATCCCCTTTGCAGACAGCACTTTGGTTTGTGTTTCAACCCCGATGTAAAATCCCTTTTAATAATGCAGTTGAAACTGCATATAACACCACTAGACTCATAACGGGTATATAGTGTCGTTGGTACCCCCCTCAAACGAATACACACACACAGCTACAGCGATATGTTTCTCACTGAAATATAACCCTTTGTTGTGTTCACAGACGGAAGGAAGTAAACAAAGGTTCATACCCTTGCCGGGCTATGAGTGGATGGATGGTGTTGCATGGCAATTCTGTTTTTTCCCGTTTTTGGCCCATATTGCCAGATTGTCACTTTTGAATTCAATTGCGATTCGAAAGGATTGAGGGGTTTTTTTTTAACCCTCCTTTCATTTACTCGCTTTTTTTTTTTTGTCGGGAAAAGTTGGAAATTTTAAATTGCAGGGAAAACAACAAAATATCCGTTAGTATGTCGTCGTTGGCGTTGCCGCCGCATCTATCGCCCACACTTTGTAATAGCGCGATGCAGTTGCTGCCTCTAGGTTGGGGGTTTCATGTCTACACGCGGACGTCCCACACAATGCAATGAACTTCGTGCGAGGAGTAGTTTGCACTGGTACGGCTGTGGATGATGAATGGGAATGTGGAGCGAAGTGTGTTATCTACCTTTGCACACAACACACACGCGGAGACTGATTTATCGAATTTGGTCTTTATTTTGTGTAAACGAGTCCCCTCCCTAGAGGGCCGGCCTCATTTTCATAAAACAAAGATTACCAATTTCGGAGGAACGTATAGACAAACAGAACTAATGTGTCCCCTGAAATTTTGTGGTTATGTAGAGGTTGGTGGTGGGTTGAGTTTAAAAAAAAAAAATAGACAAAAAAAAAAGCAAGGAACTAATAGTTGTGTTATCATTCGTGCGAAAAGCTAATTAGCTAATTGACATTTTTGGCAAACACTTTATCGATGCTTGGGTAAGTTGTCAGGAACTTTTGTCGGCAAAAGATACCATCAACAGCTCACCATTCGATGGAAAATCGAAAAACGATGTTGACAACTTGATGGGTGGGGTAGATTTATCGTTGTGGAAGAGTGGTTCTTCAGCTTTTCAGAAGCTAGATGAACTAGGAAGAATGGGACTTTGCAATTTTTGCTTTAGCTTTAAATATCTTATCATGTTTAATATCGGGTTTTTCAACAGGGACGCTACAAAAGTTGAGCGTTGGGGACAGCAAACGACGGCATATTTCTTGCCGCTCTTTTGACATTTGTCCTCACTAAGGTTTGCCATTTCATGATGGAAAGATATACGATCCAACAACGAGTCGAAATTATTTAAATTTACAACCGAAATTCGGAGTCAGTGGCATCAACGTTAAGAACGCTACGTCCAATTTATGGTCGTCAAAATCGTCCTAGCTGATCAACCATTGAGCGTCTAGTGGAAAAATTTGAATCCACAGGCACAGTACAAAATGTTCCGTTGAGCCAGTGAGACAAAGACAAAGAAGTGCCCGTAGTGTCGAGAATATTGCTGCCGCTGAGGCTTCAGTTGAAGAAAG
Source organism: Rhingia rostrata (assembly GCA_949824845.1). Lineage (NCBI taxonomy): Eukaryota > Metazoa > Arthropoda > Insecta > Diptera > Syrphidae > Rhingia > Rhingia rostrata. The sequence goes on from OX463757.1 coordinate 42,040,267, forward strand.
CACAAATGTGTCCTCTCACACGTCGGTCGTTCTCAAGCGTTGGGCATCTCTGTGACGTCGTTGTGGCGAATTTTGCGAAAAGATCTAGGCCTACATCCTTACAAGGATTAAATTGACGCACGAACTGAAGCCGCTTGACATCCAGAATCATCGTATGTTCGTGAATTGGGCTGAGCAACAACTTGAAAATGATTCGGATTTTCATCGAAAAATCATCTTCAGCGATGAGGCTCATTTCTGGCTGAATTGCTTCGTCAATAAACAAAATATGCGGCATTGGTCAGGCAGCAATCCACACGTACTCCATGAGTCATCATTGCATCCTTAAAAAATTACGGTTTGGTGTGGTTTATGGGCCGGCGGTGTCATTGGGCCCGTACTTCTTCCGTGATGATCAAGACCGGCACGTTACTGTGAATGGGAACCGCTACCGTTCAATGATAACCGAATATTTTTGGCCCCAATTCGATGATATGGACTTGGAGGATAAGTGGTTCCAACAGGACGGCGCCACAAGCCACACAGCGAATGCCACAATCAATTTATTGGAAACCAAGTTTGGAGAACGTGTAATCTCACGAAATGGTCCAGTCGCTTGGCCGGCTCGGTCGTGCGATTTGACACCGTTAGACTATTTCCTGTGGGGCTACGTCAACTCTATGGTCCATGCCAACAAGCCAGCGACGATTGATGAACTTCGTACGAATATCGAACGTGAAATTGCAGCAGTATCGGCCGATTTATGCTTGAAAACCGTCGAAAATTGGGTTCAGCGTCTGGACTTCTGCAAGCGTGCCCGTGGTGGCCATGCGATAGAAATCGAGTTTCATATATAATGGCATCGAACATACTTTCACAGGAATAAAGAATTTCATTGATATCCAAAACCGATTTTGTTTAATTTAAAAAAAAACTTTTGTAGCGCTCTTATTGAAAAACCCTTTATAAGATATTAGAAGTGATTAATATTGCAGTACCCCTGAAAATAGACTTAGAGATTAAAAGTTTGAAAGTTTTATCAATTTTGCTGAATTAATCGTTTTAATGAGATAGAGGTTGATTTCTTGAAGTTATACATATTTCGCGTATAATCGTTTACTAATACTTCTAATGGGTTTATTCTTGACAGATAAAACCATAATTTTCTCCGAAGTTCTCCGACAAGTTCTTGTTGCGGAAAGTATTTTCTTAAAAAAATATACTTAATCAAAATGTAAGTAAAAATGAAATAAACTTTATTAACGTTTACTTGTGTTATTTATAATGGACTTTTTGTTTTTAGGCAGAACGAAAAAACAAGCCCACAGCAATACGAGCGGATGGTCAATCTGCTGACCAAATATCCCGATTTGCACAAAATTTTACTAAAAGGTCACCAGAAATTGTTGCTGCGTTTTGGGAAGATCTGGCCAATCAGTTAAATTCATTGGGACCAAGACAAAGGGATGTTATTGGATGGAAAAAAGTATGTTCGTGATCTTTTGTTTTGTGCATTAATCCATTTACATTGTTATTAAAGATGTATATTTCATATATTTTTAAAGGTTTGGAGTGACCATAAGTCCTACATAAAGAAAAAAAACTTTCGGCAAACAAGAAAGAAATTGTGGCAACTGGTGGAGGGTCATACAGGCAAAAGTCTTTCACCCCTTTAGAGGACGCTGTGATAGCTGTGACAAATATTGCCAGCTCTATGAGTGGAATTGGAGCCAAATCATTTGGAGCGGGAAATATATCACTCCAAGCTACGAATTTATGTTCAGGAGTGACACAATCAGACCGATGATTTGTTTTATATTTGTGTTGAATCTGCTCCAAGACAAAAGCAAACGCATTTTTATTCAGGCGAACGTTTTTCTTGAATCTGTATGAGAATTATAGAATTAGAAGATAAGAATAAGATTAAAAGATAAGTTTACTTACGCCGCGTCAGATAGTTTGTGTATATTGCTTTTGTTTCGCAATGTTCTCCTATTTTATTTATTTCGTGCCCTTAGCTCCTTGGATTCAGCGTCCAAAAATAATCCTACACTAGCCATTTCTATTATTATTATTGCTTGTATAAAGTCAAATAAATAATAATTGTGTGTATCGAAAGCTTTTTTTTTCTATTTATTCTTTTTTTGACACTTCAAATGGAAACAAAAAAACATATGTTTAGAAATAGGGAGGGGACTTTTTTCGATAGTTTTGATTCAAAAATCGGTGTATCTAATTTCATTTCTTAAAAGCGTGTGCGCATTATAATTGAAAAAAAAAATACTCTTATAAAAAATATATGACGCTCTATCACCAATTTTTCATGGTTTAATACGCTTAGGGTGTTTATTTTATAAAAAAATATCGAAAATATATCGCATTATCGATATATCAGTTAATTTGCACATCTCTGCCTGAAATTTACACAGCTGGTCAAAAAAATAGGTGTGAAAAGTTTTGTTGCTAGTTGATTTGTTCCTTCTGCTAAATAACAGTTGTTTTGCCAACAAGACTTTTAACAAAACACATTTTTATTACGAATTGCTTAGTTCCGTTAGAATGACGCCAAGCTTATTGCATTTACTAAGTTTACCGTTAAGTAGTTTATTAATTTGCGTTGCATTGCCATTTTGTACGCGTTAGAAGTTGGTCATTAAAATAGGTGTGATTCATTTAATTGTTTAAATTTTGAGATTTGGTGCAAAAATATTAATAAAAGTGATTAACTTTAAAGGTGAGTTTCTTTTTTGATCATTTTTTCACAATTCTTCTTGAATTTTTTTGTTAAATTATTTTTTAAGATGGGTCGAAAATGTCACTGCTCTGCGGAAGAAAGGGAGCTTGTTCAGCGGTTAAGAAGTGGGGGTAAAACCTATAAGTTTATAGCAGATGCCCTAGGAAGGTCACAGAACTTTGTTACCAATGCCCTTAAGCCAATTTTGGGGTTAGAGAAAAGAGGAAGGCCGAAAAAAACCACAGGTACTACCGACCACCGAATTGTATTTTTAGCGAAGTCAAATCCGTTTGGTTCGTCACGGACTATAGGCGCACAAATTGGGGATGAAGTAAGTGCTCGAATAATCCGGAGGAGACTACAGAACTTCAATCTCCCAGGAAGAATCGCCAGAAAAGTTCCACTCCTAAGAGCTAAGAATCTAAGGTCCCGAAAAGAATTTGCCTTAAGATATAGAAGTTGGAACGACCCTGAAGGAGTAAAGAAATGGAGGAATATTCTGTGGAGTGACGAAACAAAAATAAATTTGTTCTCCTCGGATTGTGGTCGTAACGTAAGGCGACCAAAAGGAAAAGAATACCATCCTCGCTATACATTGAAGACAGTTAAACATGGTGCAGGAAATATAATGGTATGGGGCTGTTTTTCCTGGTATGGTGTCGGTCCTATATTTCGTATCAGTAACATCATGACAAAGTATGGATATAGGGACATCTTGGAAAATGTCATGCTTTCATTTCCCGAGGAAAACATGCCCCTCCGATGGCATTTCCAACAGGATAACGATCCCAAACACACGGCCGGTATTGTGAAAGATTGGTTTCGGGATCAAAACATATCGGTAATTCCATGGCCAAGTCAATCTCCAGATCTCAATCCCATTGAGAACTTGTGGGATGAACTGAAGAGAAAATTAAAAGGTCAGTTCTTCACAAATGCTAATCAACTGTGGGAAGCAGTCCAAAATGAATGGTATTCCATCCCTCCCGAAACATGCCAGAAACTGGTCGGATCAATGCCACATCGACTTCAAAAAGTTTTGCAGAATAATGGAGGATACTCAGGTTATTAGAGTAAGTTAAAAAAAAAAACAATAAAAAATATTAAAACCTTTAAATAATGACACAACCCCAAAAGTTTTTGTTTTTTGTTTTATTAAATACATCGAAAAAAAATAGACAACTACTGTCAATATTTCTAATTTAATGTACATTTTATAAATAAATTGTAAAAACAATAAATCAATTGAAAATATGACAAAAAAATGATTTTTTTTTAAAATATGATCGCACACCTATTTTTTTGACCAGCTGTGTATATCCATCGCAATGCGTCGTCGCATTTTTGCAATATTTTTTCCGATGACAGCTACTTCGAACCGAAATTGAATCTCTGACGAAGAATGCGTTGCGGACAAAGTTCCGCTCCGACGGTTACCTCGATAGGGCCGACTAAGTGATTTTGTGCAAAATTTAATGCTTTGGCTTTTTCAGTGTTTGTAAAAAATGTATCAGCGCCACTTTTCAGGGAGGGTATTTGCTTAGTTTTATGTTTTTTACTATTTTTATTATTTTCCAGAAGGGCTTGGAAGATTTTTCTAAATTTTTTATTGTTGTTGTTATTGTTTTTTATTACTTTGTTAAAGTACTCTAAAATGCGTTAAAAAGGTTGCTTATATCTTTGCCAATTTCGTCTGTGCATATTTCCAATCCTAATAAGTTCCAGTATATAATCCTGAAATTTTATACACTGAAGTTGCTTAGAGATCCTGCGAATATTGTTATTAGCAGATGTAACAACAATTTCAGAGAACTGCTGGACAATAAGGTCCACATCATGTTTGTTCGAGTTGGCTTCAATTTTTGTAGTTATGGTACGAAGCTCGCTTCTTACTTCAGTACGAAAACTTTTCCAATTAGTGTTTTTTTTTTAAATCTTGAATATATTGCACTTTTTCTATTCCCGACCCACGAATTCTAGAGAAAACTGGATTATGGTCAAAGTGATTGGTTGAGACACAAGACTTGATACATTTGTAACAAAATAAATCGATAACAGATGGACTACCACGTGAACTAGCTGGGACATAAGTAGGACTTTGGGGAAACATAATAGAGACATTGGCATCATAACAGAAAGATTTGATAAAACATTTCCCTAGGTATTTGCTCTAATGCAGCCCCAATCCCGGTGTCTGCACCTCCTATCAAGTATTAATTGTGCATACTTGCATAGCGAACAATTTTCTGAGGTCATTTTTAAGTTTTTGCCTTTTTAGATCTTGCGTTGAGTCTTTATTTTATTGTGGTGGTTATTTCCTTTCATTACTGAGATTACTAAGATAACAATGTTCACCTCCAAATTGTTCCCAGAATTTTACGTATTTATTCGATATGGAACTTGTTCAGCTTACGAGAAGTACCTAGCTTCCGCGTAAGTCTGTCTGTTTATATTTACATAACGATAGTGTGACGAATGGATTCCAATAGATCATTCGAGCGGCGGAAAACATCTCAAGCGTTACGATTTTAATGGATACCGGTTACGTAGGTACCATACATATGACGAATTTTTTTTTTCGTAAACAAGACTTATCTATATTTTGGTGGGTTGATAGATAACATTCACATCTATGTGTTGGGTGATATTGTTTGCAACAACAATGGAAGTTAGTTCTAGAAAACCCTCATCAGGATAATAATATTGATATCGGGCAAAAACGAAGCTGTCAAGCATTCCTCAGATGGACCGGTACTGGTTTTCATTGCCAGCCCCCTATATGTTTGTAACCGGGTTGCCAAGTCATAGAACTGAGGTGGTTTTGTGCTTTATGTCAACTAAAAGAAAACCACCAGGCCCAGAAAAAAATATTTTTCAATCCGTCCTGTACCATAAGGAGCACCACCTATACAAAGTGCTACAAAACAAAATCGATTGAAATTTTAAGATCGCTTTATCCGAATCTAACAGCAGGTACTTTTCCAGTAGCGTTGTTTTTTACTGATCAACTTTTTTTTATTGGTCAACTCGCTTGTCTATATGACGTCTGTGTTCATTGTGCATCGCCATTTCATTATGAATGGACTTACAACGGCACAACGCTAACTAAATGTGGATCTTGTAGGACTCGGAACAGTTAAAAATTGATCCGTTTTTAATCGAAATTTTTATTTACGAACGAAGCTCATTTCTGGTTAAACGGAAAGGTAAAGGGTGATCCATTTCGAGGTCCCCTACTTTTTTAAAGAAAAAACACAGAAAATTCAAATTTAATGGAGAATGTTTATTATCATTTGAAAGAACGTTCTTTGGCATTTAATTTTTGAAGATTATGTCTATCAAATGTTGGCCGTTGCTACGTCGCAGATGGTCCATTTGTTGAGTCCAATTTTCGATCACTCGTTCGAGCATTTCGACTGGTAACTGGGGAATGACACGCGTGATGTTTTCCTCCAAGGCCTGAATCGAAGCGGGTTTGTCGGCATAAGCTTTTGACTTTACTTATCCCCACAGGAAAAAGTCTAACGGTGTGATATTACACGATCTTGGTGGCCAATCGACCGGCCCAAAACGTGAAATTATGTGCTCACCGAAATGTTCTCTCAATAAGTCCATTGATTGATGCGATGTGTGGGAAGTGGCGCCGTCTTGCTGAAACCAAATGTCGCCGAGATCACGAGCTCTAATTTCAGGCATCAAATAGTCGGTTATCATGGCACGATAACGGTCGCCATTGACGGTTACGTTCGCACCGGCATAATTTTTAAAGAAATATGGACCGATGATTCCACCGGCCCACAAACCACACAAAACCGTTGTTTTTTCTGGATGAAGTGGCAGTTCTTCAATCTCTTCAGGTTGCTCTTCGTCCCAAATGCGGCATACCCATTGAGCCAGAAATGGGCCTCATCGCTAAACAAAATTTGCCTCGAAAACGTCGGATCTTCTTGGAACTTTTCAAGAGCCCATAGAGCGAAGCGATGTCGCTTGGGAAGGTCGAGCGGCTTCAGTTGTTGCACAAGCTGTATATTGTACGCTTTCAATTTAAGATCTTGACGTAAAATGCGCCAAGTCGTTCCATACGTCAGTCCGAGTTGCTGCGAACGGCGCCGAATCGACTCTCTACGGTCTTCGTGTACACTCTCAGCTACGGCCGCTATATTTTCTTCACAGCGTGCTGGACGTGGTCTATTCGGTCGAATATTATCCAATAATGAATGCTGGGTCTCAAAATGGGTGATGGTGTTGCGAATAGTACGCTCAGTAGGCCGATTATGTTGACCATAAGTTGAGCGAAGTGCACGAAACACATTCCTCACAGAACGTGAATTTTCATAATAAAGTTGAACAATTTGTAAACGTTGTTCACGCGTAAGTCTTTCCATTATGAAATGCCAAACAATACTAAACAAAAATAACATGACAGCATGACACGACTCACACGTGATCTGTCAAAAAAGGCTATTGAAAAAAGTATCTCTACTTGGATCACCCTTTACAAAGCAGACATTACTGCCATTCAGGAAATACGGTCGGATGGGCTGGGCAAAAAGAGGATGAAAAACTGTAACATCTACTACGGACCGTGTTATAGTGAGCAGAAACAGCGACTATTCGGATGCGGATTTGTTATAAGTGGTAGACTTAGGCAAGAAGTCTTATGTTTCCAAGACATAAGCGAACGCATTGTAACAATCCGCATCAAGGCCAAATTCGCCAACATTAGCCTTATATGCGCTCACGCCCCAACGGAGGAAAAAGATGACATAGCTAAGGACTGCTTCTATGAGCTCTTTGACAAAACCTATGAGCGACTACCGAAGTACGATGTTAAAATCGTGCTGGGAGATTTTAACGCAAAGGTAGGAGGAGAAGACATCTTTAGCAGTATTGTCGGAAAACATAGCCTACACGACAACACGACTGGTAACGGAATTAGGCTAATTGACTTCGCTACGGAAAGAAATGCCACTATAGCCAGCACACGGTTTCCTCACCTCGATATCCATAAGGGGACATGGCAGTCTCCAGATCAACGAACGGTCAATCAAATTGATCACATAGCGACAGACAAGAAGCACGCATCCAGTATTTTGGATGTCCGAACATTCCGAGGAGCTAACATCGACTCGGACCGCTACCTTGTTGCAGCCAAGGTTAGAATGCGGATATCCACCACGCCACAACAATCTAGAAATACTGTAAAAAGCTTAATGTCGAAAGACTGCAATCGCAATAGACCGCCAAGACCTTCGCGCAACGCGTATCCCTAAACATCTCGATTAACACCATACCACCAGCATCGAATGTCGAAGAACTATGGCAACGATGCCAACCAGCCATTAGATCAGCATAAACTAATGTGATAGGCTTCTCGCGCCCACCAGCAAGAAACCCCTGGTTTGATGAGGAATGCCAACATACGCTCCCAGCCAAGAACGAGACCTACAAGGCTAAGATGCAGGTGAAGACGGCAGCTGCCATTGAGCTCTATAGGCAGAGAAGAAGGGAAGAACACCGGCTTTTCAGAAACAAGAAAAAAGAGAAAGAAAAACGCGCGATCGAGGATATAGAGAGGTGCCACACCAGGAAAGATGTTCGCAAGTTTTACCAAAGTGTAAAACGTCAATGCCAAGGATACAAGGCTCGAACAGAATCCTGTCGAGATGAAAAAGGAAATATCGTAGTTGAGACACAGTCAATGCTGAGGCTATGGAAGAACCACTTCTGCAGACTTGTAAACGGCGATGACGAACAACATTCCGCTGTCAGGCAGAACGAACCATTCGATATTGGCAACGACAGCGAAAGATGCCAACCACCCGACCTGAGTGAAGCTTCAAACGACAGACTTCCCGCCGGCGGAGATGACTTGGTAAGTAACATACACCAACTCATAAGCCGAATCTGGTCGGAAGAAAGTATGCCTGAAGAATGGAACCTCAGCATCGTTTGTTAATATGTGAACGCCTGAAACCGTTTACCAACAACCTGATCGGCCCTTATCAGTGTGGTTTCATCTTCACACTTCGGCAGATCCTGGAAAAAAATCCAAGAAGTCCAAATTGATGCCCACCATCTATTCATCGATTTCAAAGCCGCATACGACAGCATTTATAGAGACGAACTATACAGAGCCATGTCCAGTTTTGGTATACCGCTCAAACTCGTCCATTTGTGTAGAATGACGATGGAGAATTCTCGCTGCTCCATCAGGCTCGGAAGCGACCTCACTGACACATTCGATACCAAAAAAGGATTTAGGCAAGGCGATGCGCTGTCATGTGACTTCTTCAATCTGATTCTTGAGAGGATTGTGCAAAACTCACGAACCAACACCAGAGGCACAATTTTCCAAAAATTGGTACAACTACTGGCATACGCCGACGATATTGACATCATTGGTAGGACCCAACTTGATGTCATAGCCACGTTTGCTAGTATAGAGAAGTAAGCAGCAAAAATGGGTTTAGCAGTAAATGAGGGCAAGACGAAGTATATGCTGTCAACACAAAAGGACACACAACATCGACGAATTGGACAGAACGTCACCATCGACAGATATCGACTTTGAGGTAGTACGGGACTTTATCTATCTCGGTTCCTCTATTAACTCTGACAACAACATCTCGTCAGAAATTAAACGAAGAATTACTCTTGCCAACCGCTGCTTCTTCGGGCTAAGAAGGCAATTCAGTAGTAAAGCCCTCACTCGAACTACTAAGGAGATCTTATATAAGACCCTGATCATCCCAGTCCTGCTCTACGTCGCTGAAGCATGGACCGTCTCAAAAGCGGATGAAGAAATCCTTGGTCGATTTGAGAGGAAAATTCTTCGAAAAATCTTCGGTCCCGTTTGCGTTGACGGTCTATGGAGACGAAGATTCAACCATGAACTATACGAGCTGTACAGCGACATGCCCCTGGTCATAAAAACTCCGCATTGGACGTTTAAGACGGCTAGGACATGAAGAACGAATGGACACCAATACTCCGGCTCGCAGAGTCTTCGATTCCCAGCCAGACGTCGGACGCAGTATAGGAAGACCTCGCCTTAAGTGGCGCGCACAAGTAGAAACCGACCTCAACCAACTTGGAGTGCGCTACTGAAGGCTGTTAGCTAAGGACCGGGCTAATTGGAGAGGCATGTTGGATGAGGCTCAGGTTCAATTCGGACGGTAAGTAAGTAAAAACTCAAGTAGGTATAAGTGGTCGTGGTCGAATCATGGTGAGCCATAGAAAACGGTGGCCAAATCTGAATTGGCGGCCAGGAATGTTTAGCTAGGTGATGTGCGAATCATCTAGTTACTATGAGCTGCTCTCATACGGCTAACCTCTTGATTCGAACACGTTATCTCAACAAATGAAAGGTCTGAAGAAAGGACCGTATAAGCGCTTAGCTTTTTCAGAATCTCCCGGAGCTTGCTTTGAGGCGAGTTTTTTATTAGTAAAGTCGGGGACAGGTGATAGTCAGACCTGTCACCGATTTTACTAATAAAAAACTCAAGAGAGGCTTGTAAAAAAAAAAACGACTCTCCCTGTTTTTTATTCATAGGGTAAACACAACTCTTATATAAATATCTCTCCTTTCACCCTCCATCGTTTATTTTTGGATGTCTCTGCAGGGGAGTATCAGTAACACCACCGAAATGACAAACACACGTTTCATCACCAGCAGAATCCAAACAAGTTGCAGCGACACATATACATTGTCAGTCTGTCAACATGTCAAGTGGAGGGAATCGATTGTAAATAAATGTCAATTTACCGTTATCCCTGATCGAAATGTTTCGATTTTTATTTCTTTATTAGATCAATTACTGTTTCCATTCGTTTGGAAAGCGTACCAGTGATTCAAGTGTGTTAGCTTAGCTGCGCTTTAAAACAGAACCAAATGCAATTTCATTACGCTCTCAAAGCACTGTAATCGCATTTATACGACGCCCTACATTCTCGTCAAGGGGCTAATCTAATCGTTTGAGCTCGAAAATGCACCATCATACTCACACAAACCAACAGGCAATGCATTCCGAAAACCAATTACACAGGGCTTTTCCGATAACGCTGTTCCCCTTTTCTCAATCCATATCAGGCTCTCCTCTAGTACACAGATAATCGATATACGTTCGACAGCCATAGCGTATTCCACATTTGATAAGGGAATACCTTATCGTCGAGGCAAGATCACAACCCCATTGGAGCACAATTTTATGCTTTTTTAATCGAAGGCAAACGACAACCCTATAGCTGTGGTAAATGCTACTAAGCCCACGTCCATAAATCATAATTAGCGTCGCTGCTTTAATGATTTCTACGCGCATGTAATTGTGTATTCTGCCGAATGTGTGCGCGTTCAATCACTATCACTATGAAGCTGCTCACGCCAGTATAAACTTTAAATGGGAAAATAAAAGGTCACAACGGTCCTCGCTCCACAGCCCGCAGGGTAAGCGGACTCGGCAAGCTGATAAACTGAACGCACTTCAAAAATAGAACATTGTACGCTTGTATGGTGATGGTGTTTTTCGACGTGCTAATCGAAGACAAGACTTGCAGTGTCATTCTCTGGTGCATCGAGCAAAACAAAGCCCCCACTGGAAGATATGGTACGGCATCGTCATCACGAGACAAAAAGATTAAGGATACCATGCCGCTGGTGTGCACACACTGACACACCACAAAACCCAATTGGAAACAAAAAGCAACTCAGCTGAGTGTTTCGTCGTGTTGTTTTCGGTAGAGACAATAAAAACGAGAGGAGTCACTACCACCGCCTTTGAGATGACGTCTTCCCTGATTCTTTTTTTTTTTTTTGGATTGTTTGCTGTGCATCATGCTGTTTCATCGTCATCATATCTTCGGATAGGATGTAGGTATAGGATAAAACAAAAAAAAAAACGTGCCAGGAAACATATTCTGCGGGTTGCTGAGTTTGGCTGTATGTTGTTGAACCACCACCATACCAACTGTCATTGAAGACGGGACACAACACACAACCAACAACAAAGAAACGGGAAGAAAAATGTGAAGCGAACAAAAAACAGAAGGAAACAAAAACGGGAACTATGAGAATCGGACGTGAGGCACTGCCAGACCGACACAACTCGGAAAAACTTTCTACGAGTATTGTGTTGGTGTGGAGTTTGAAAAAAAGCCATTTTCGAATATGTGCACTACCGTTAAAATTATTTTTATTCGTTTCTGAGAGAATTGCAATTTAAGGAAATTTGGAGGCACAATTTATTTTAGAGTTCTCAAATCCATACAACCCCACTGTGGTGACAATGTAATTTTCCATAATTTATCCCCATAAAGTTTTTAGCCACGCCCACTTTTTGGGGATATTCATTTCACGGATGGGATGGCAGAGGGTATTTAACAAAAAAAAAATACCTGCGAAGAGAGTTTCAATTGAATTTTTCAGCGATTTTGACTCAAGTTAATTGCGCCGCGTCATGGTTTACTGCCTGACACTTAGCGCAAATCATTTATTAAGTACAAGGCCGGGATGACCCACATCGTCCGCGAAGCTAACCGTTTTTAATCAAAGAGCATAAATTGACTTAAAGAAGTCGGACATGTGGTCAAATCTTCCTCGTCCATAAATGTAACGTGCATCCAGCTTAAAATTAAATTTAGACTGGATGTTACAGTTACCAAAAATGTTTACAACCCACCAAGTGCATAATTCTGACGAGTAGAGTTTGAGCTGTCATTTCTGTTCTTGCAACTGGAGTTATGTGTTGGAAAGCTCAAAGCATCCTTAGTCTCTCTTTGAAGATTGTCTACAGTAGTGTGACTCGGTAACTGGAAGCTTTCTATGTGGAGGTTTATTTCATCAAAATCTTTTTTTTTTAGTTTTATTTTAGGGAGTTTATTACCACGTTGATTAGCATTTACAAAAGTCCCAAAATCGCTCCTCCCGGACATGGCAGAGTCAACAGGCCCATTGCTTATGCAAAACAGTTATTTAGAAAAAAAAAACGAATGTTGGGGTCAGGAGGTAAATAGTTATCATTGCTGGAATCTGAAAAATCATTATCATCGTCACTTTCATCTTGTGGGGTTGAAGTAGAGGGTATTGATTCGACTGATATATATTTATCTAGTATGTAGTTGGCTGGGAAAACGTAAGTCAGCAGTTTTCAGACCTTTTTTTCGACTGTTTATTCTTATTTTTGTGCATTATTGGCTAGCACCACAAGGTATTTACCTGTGAATAACATTAAATAGCGGCAAAAGTGATCACAAAAGTTATTGCAGCCACGGTAATAATGCGGATATCCACCACGCCACAAAAATCCAGATATACTGTAAAAAAAGTTGATGTCGAAGGACTGCAATCGCAAGAGACCGCAAACTCATTCGCGCGACGCCAATCCATACTACCAGCATCGAATTTTGAAGATCAATGGCAACGGTGCCAACAAGTCATTAGAACGCGCCCACCAGCAAGAATCCCCTTTTTTGATGAAAAATTCCGACATATACTCGCAGCCAATAACGAGGCCTACAAGGCTATGCTGCAGGTGAAGACGAGAGCTGCTATTGACCTCTAAAGGCAAAGAAGAAGGGAAGAACACCGGCTTATCAGAAAGAAGAAAAAAGTGCAAGAAAAGCGCGCGATCGAGGATATAGAGAGGTGCCACTCCAGGAACGATGTCCTCAAGTTGTACCAAAGTGTAAAATGTCAAAGCAAAGGATACGAGGCACGAACAGAATCCTGTCATCTCGGCAAGGATCAGGGAAATATCGTAGTTGAGACACAGTCGATGCTTAGGATATGGAAGAAACCACTTCCGCAGACTGTTAAACAGCGATGAAGAACAACATTCCGTTGTCATGCAGAACGAACCGTTCAATATTGGCAACGACAGCGAAAACTGCCAACCACCCGACCTGAGTTTAAGCTTCAAACGACAGACTTCCCGCTGAGCTTTGTAAACCCGGAAGAGATGACGTGGTAAGTAAGATGAAAGTATCTCAGAAGAATAGCAAAAAAAAATTAGACCCTCTAAAATGAACCCACTGGAGAGGCATAAGTCTCCTTAACGACGCCAACAATATCCTATCTGTCGTAATACGTGTACGCCTGAAACCGTTTACCAACAACCTGATCGGCCCTTATCAGTGTGGTTTAAGGACAGGAAAGTCCACAACCGATCATATATTCACACTTCACCAGATGTTGGAAAAACCCCAAGAAATAAGTCCATACCAACACATTCGATACCCAAAAAGAATTTGGGCAAGGCGATGCGCTGTCACGTGGCTTCTTTAATTTGATTTTTAAGAGGATTGTGCAAAACTCCCGAGGTAACAGAGGCAAAATCTCAAGTTGCGCGCTACAATTTGTCAGTTTCTACATGTGCGCCCCATTTTAGGGGTGGTCTTCATCTACTGCGTCAGAAGTAAGACGTTTACCTGTGAATAAAAGACTCACCGAACCGGAGTTCTGGCGTGAACTTCTAATGCTGAGTTTTTTTGACTAGAGGTGTGTCGCTGAAAGCTGGTATGGTTCTTGGTAGAATCCTTAAATGCTGAGTTTTTCGAATATATTTCTAGGAAAAATATCAGATTGGCAGTTTTGGCAGAATTTTCTACTTGCTTTTCTTTTATACTTGCAACCACGTCTGACCTAAAATGGGGCAACGCCACCGGCAACATAATTTTGATAGCAAAGTGTTATCTCTTAAATGTGCTCCGTAATGGTGTACCTTGGAATGGCAACTTGGAATGGCAACTTGGCATCAAAATAGCCGCCACAGACTGTCAAGATTAGAAACCCCTTAACTATATAAGCCACAGAACTGTCCATTATACTTCAAGCCGCTGAAGCATTGAATCAAAAATGACAAATGACGAAGACCTTGTCTCATAACATTTACCTACCACATGAGTGCAGCTTATAGCTGATAGCTGAGATTTATAACAAATTATTGAAATTTATTATCAAAATTCGTGCTCTGTGAAAAATGTGCACCGTTTGTTACGACCATATAATGAACGGCATAACTCGACCTGGTGAATCAACAATTCGTGCTGTTATCACTAAATTTACTTTGTTGGACAATAAACCATCGAACCATTAAAGATCGTGAAATCCAACGTCTGCAAGAATTGAAGCCGAATGATCTACCAAAACGTCTAATATTTGGTGGAAGGCCCTTAGAATAGCTCCATGAAAATCCGCTGTTTTATCGAAAAAAATGTGTTCAGCGATCAGGCTCATTTCTGGCTCAACAGATACGTAAATAACCAAAACTGTCGCATCTGGAGTGATGAACAGCCACATGCCATACAAGAATTACCGATCCATCCCGAAAAAAACGACAATTTAGTGTGGTTTATGGGTGGGTGTCATCATAGGTCCATTTTTCTTCAAAGACGACCGTGGAAGAAACGTTACCGAGAAGGGCAAACGATATCGAGCCATGATACGCGACTTTTTTTGCCTCAGTTGGCTGAGTTGAACTTGGTTGACATGTGGTTCATCAAGACGGTGCCACATGACAAACAGCTCGTGAAACAATGGAAATGTTGAAAGATGAATTTGGTGAGCAGCTTATCTCTCGAAATGGCCCTATGATTTGGCCGTTAAGATCATGCTACTTAACGCCTCTTGATTATTTCTTGTGGGGTTATGTAAATCTGTTAGTCTATGTGGACAAGCCGAACACGATTGAAGCCTTACTGGATAACATATCGAATGTTGGCCGTTGCTACGTCGCAGATGGTCCATCCGTTGAGTCCAATTTTCGATAAGTCGTTCCAGCATTTCGAATGGTAACTGGCGAATGACACGCGTGATGTTTTCCTCCAAGGCCTGAATCGAAGCGGGTTTGTCGGCATAAGCTTTTGACTTTACATATCCCCACAGGAAAAAGTCTAACGGTGTGATATCACACGATCTTAGTGGCCAATCGACCGGCCCAAAACGTGAAATTATGTGCTCACCGAAATGTTCTCTCAATAAGTCCATTGATTGATGCGATGTGTGGGAAGTGTCGCCGTCTTGCTGAAACCAAATGTCGCCGAGATCACGAGCATCAATTTCAGGCATCAAATAGTCGGTTATCATGGCACGATAACGGTCGCCATTGACGGTTACGTTCGCACCGGCATACTTTTTAAAAAAAATATGGACCGATGATTCCACCGGCCCATAAACCACACCAAACCGTTGTTTTTTCTGGATGAAGTGGCAGTTCTTCAATCTCTTCAGGTTGCTCTTCGTCCCGAATGCGGCAATTTTGTTTGTTTACATACCCATTGAGCCAGAAATGGGCCTCATCGCTAAACAAAATTTGCCTCGAAAACGTCGGATCTTCTTGAAACTTTTCAAGAGCCCATAGAGCGAAGCAATGTCGCTTGGGAAGGTCGAACGGCTTTAGTTGTGGCACAAGCTGTATTTTGTACGCTTTCAATTTAAGATCTTGACGTAAAATGCGCCAAGTCGTTCCATACGTCAGTCCGAGTTGCTGCGAACGGCGCCGAATCGACTCTCTACGGTCTTCGTGTACACTCTCAGCTACGGCCGCTATATTTTCTTCACAGCGTGCTGGACGTGGTCTATTCGGTCGAATATTATCCAATAATGAATGCTGGGTCTCAAAATGGGTGATGGTGTTGCGAATAGTACGCTCAGTAGGCCGATTATGTTGACCATAAGTTGAGCGAAGTGCACGAAACACATTCCTCACAGAACGTGAATTTTCATAATAAAGTTGAACAATTTTTAAACGTTGTTCACGCGTAAGTCTTTCCATTATGAAATGCCAAACAATACTAAACAAAAATAACATGACAGCATGACACGACTCACACGTGATCTACCAAAAAAGGCTATTGAAAAAAGTATCTCTACTTGGATCACCCGTTACCTACTCCTTGAAATACCTGGAGCTTGAAGGTAAATTAACTTAAAAAGGAACCAATTATTCTTAGGATAAAGCTATTAAAAGCCAGAATCAAACTGATTTCCTGTTTTTTTTTGGAATACGCTCAAAAAACAGAGAGTGTCTTTACCAGCAGTTCCTTTATCTATAGAGAAGCAAACTTCATCACGTTTAGGTTCTATGTTCGTTTTCTTGAATTAAAAGTTTAATGTGTCGCAAGCAAGTCTTTAAATTGAAGCTTAAAAGATCATAGGAACTCAGTGACAAAGGCATAATCAATGATACAATCGTGTAAGAGAGATGTGCGTTTAATCTCTTGAACACACGCACACGGCGAAAGTACCTCATATTGTCCGCGTTACGAAAATCAGCAGATCTATTCAAAAGTTTTATATAAAATTGACCACTTATTAACTTATCAGAACAAATATCCATCTATATTATATCACTAAATATTTATTAGTTTACGAACACGCCCATTCTAGCATAGTAAATAAAAATTGCATTTTCAAACAATCGACTGCAGTTAAACTTGTAAAAGCAATGCAAGCTGTGCTAGCGACAGCTAAACACATCTTCGGCCTACTTTATCAAAGGAACTGTTTATCCTTTTCGTTTACACAGTCTATAAATAGATACAACATAAGCCACCCTACACCTTATGTGCACTGAAAACGTTCGCCTCGAAATCTGGAACAAGCATGTGTCTGCACATGTTTTTGTTAATAGCAACACGATCCAGACTTCAGACAACCTAAATCCATTAAATTTGCATTAATCTCGTCTTAATTATTTTAGAACGATTTTCATAAATTCCCTCACCATTGCCTATATGCTGGCAATGCCGTCGAGGAAAACAGGAATACCAAACCAAACGGTGGGATATGGAAAATTGGAAACAGACAGACAATGATAAGGGGGGCAATAAGACAGAGCGCCATGAGGCTATCCGTACCACTCCAAAATAAAAGTCGTCGGCAAAACCGAAGGAACATTTGGGCATTCCCTGTTGTTAGACAGGAGACGATGATCACCACCACCACACATCTATAAACCGAACACATACCTTCTTTGTGTCCTTTTTTCTCTCCACTGTTTGTTGCCAATTGTATCCTTTTTGTTGGTCTCCTTCGTCTTGTTGTTAGTTTCGAAATGATAAAAAAGAAAAATCCCGAAAATTAAATCATTACTCCATTTCTTCGTTTTTCCTAAATTCAATCACTTAATCCAGCGCGGGGGGAAAAGTCGAATTTATTTATTACTTTTTTTTTTTTTTTTGTAAATAATGGAACACTACAGCACCTCACATAAACAAGAATGAAAAATCATAAAAAAAAAGAGAACCAAAACTGGGCACGGGCCCACCGCAAAGCTATAGGTATCCAAACGGCCGATAACGACGACGAAACACAAGGTGATGGAACAAACACCGACACGACAGAAAACGACTCCAACGACGTCGGCAGCGGCGACGGCGACGGACGCAAAAAAAAAGGAAAGCCGAGCAGATAAAGACCGATTGGCAATGCAGCACCGTTAACAATTTTCTTGTATACAATATTTTTCCAATTGATTTTGTGAAAATTATCTCACTCCAGCTGATGGGATCACTAGAATTTCACAAAGGACACGAACTTTTTCACATGAATTTCTGGATTTTACTTAAAAATCTCCATAAAATTTCCGAGGGAATAAATTTCCTTTTCTTTTTGAATTGCCTTTGGCTTTTCTCTTGCTTTGCACCACACACAAATGAGGAGGAACAGCTAAGCGCACATCAAACAACTACAGCACAGCACCCAACGAGAGCAGAGAGCTAGACGTCAAAACTAAGCGAGAAATAACCGAACCGATAAATCTCGGCCATTTTGTGTTTTGGTTTTTCGTTGGATGGTGCGGCGAATAGCAGCCAGCAGATTTTTTCGCCGTTTGCTTTACTCGCATTCTGTTTAGTCGTAGTGTTGTGTATTATATGTTTTTGTTGTAAACGTGAGTGTGTTCTCTTTCACTCGGGCAGGGAATAGATGTTGTTAGAAGGTGAAAGGTAGTTGGTGTGGTGAAGTAATTCGCCGGAGAGAGAGAAAATTTGTTGAACATGAAGTTGGCTGAGGTTTAAGGTAATGCCAGGTGAACTCGTTTTAAAGAGGAAGTTTTTCAATAAAGGTGGAAACAAATTACGCCGGAGCGTACATTTTTCCGGAACGCATACTTCGTCGGAGGTTCAAATTCCATTCGAGATATGTGTCATCGGAGAAAAATCACTTCGCTGCAATTCGTAAATAAATTCCGCGAAGTATTTGTGTCGGAGGTAATCGGAAAAAAAATTGTACTTAGCTGTTACAATATGTCGGAGAAATATTCCGAACTGCTTTGCGGAAGAATACCTCGAAGCTAAGATCCTCCGAATCCTATGAAATGGGAGAATTTTCCGCTCCAACGGATACCTTGCTAGGGCCGATTATCAATGATTATGAAGTCATGCAGATGATGCATTGAGCATAAAAATCAAAAACATTTGCTCTCCAGCTTTATGGTACTGGAACTGGAAGGCGGTGTGTAGTGTGCACACAAGGCTCCTGTGCTGAGCAATGGACTCTCCGAAAACCGAAATGGCTTCACAAATGTTTAAAATGTTAGATTTGCAAAGAACAAAAAAATATTTGCATTCTATTACAATTAGAATATGAAAATTCTTGGCGTACATAATTTGCACATCTGTATATATGCAATTTCTTGATCCATTGTTAGGGCCCGGTTATAGCTATCATTGAAAATCCTAATTGGAAATTTTCTTTTGTTTTTCGTTATTTTTATAAATTCAATCTTTGGCGAATCGGTGTTAAAACAAATTTAATGAATTTAAGAATATAATTATCCAAAAATATGAAGTAATGATTGCCATTCCACCGAACTGAAACGGAATTTTTCAATAATTCCTATAAAAAGCTATGGGGGTGACATTTCAATTCCATCATGTGTTGTGTTCCAATTAAGTTGTTCAATGATAGCTTTAACTGGGCCCTTAATGTCAAACATTATTCATGACATTAATTTATTATACATGTACTGCTAGTAAAATGTCATTTTCGTAGGCTTCTGTGAGAAAATATGTTACAAAACAGCACAGGCGGATTAGCAAAGAAATACATGCCGTCGTCAAGGTTAAATTTCCATAGTACCATGCTAACAAAAAGTGCGAAATCTTATGCCTAGAGATTTATTTCCACATGGACATGTAGCGTCATCTATTTAAAAGTTGGAAAACTACAAAGACTGACTTCAAACAAATTCTTCAATAACCATTCATCTCTTTACTTATTGACCCATAAACTGAACAAGTTTTGTAAATTTATTTTTTACTAATATGTTTTATGATCATGAATTTTTTTTTGCAATGTGATGAAGCAAACGAATTTTTTGCTTACTTAAATTTTCGCAGTGAAACAGTGGCGTGTATGTAGTTTTGGAACATACGTGAAGTTGGACACTAGCAGTCCATATATAATAAATCAATGATTCTCGGAGTTAACAATTATCGAAGGGCCATAGGACACATTTTTGGTTAGCAATAAGTATTAGCAGAATGTGTTTTAACTTTTTCCACTGAAAATTTATTTTGTAATATTTTTTTTTTAATTTCTTGGCTTTATATTTTTACTTTGTTTGAAGTCTGGAGATAATTATTTATTTTGCCAATGCTTGTTTTTTTGTTTTTCAGATAGTTTATGATAATGATATAACATAAGAACCCGCTTTCACACCGAGAAGGGGGACAACTAGGTATCTACAACTTGGGATCTAAATATATAGTTGAAAGTCCTGTGTAGTTATAAAAACTCTATAAAACAGGCCAAAAGTAATATCAACAGCAACATGAACACCACAATTAGTATGGCGGATGTATTTTGTACATTACACCATACATACATATATTACACCATTACTACCATCAAAGAAATACGATGGGATGGGCCGGACAATAGATCATGAATAAATGTGACGTCTACTACGGACCGTGTGCTAAGAGCAATGGCAACGATGCCAATAAGCCATTAGATCAGCCGCAACTGGCGCAAAAAAGATGAGGAGTTTCTAGTCACACTGTGGAGCTTCGCGAGGCTCCT
The DNA here is from genome assembly GCA_949824845.1 of Rhingia rostrata. NCBI lineage: Eukaryota > Metazoa > Arthropoda > Insecta > Diptera > Syrphidae > Rhingia > Rhingia rostrata. Next base: position 42,061,002 of record OX463757.1, read on the forward strand.
ATTTCACCGCCAAATATAGGTATGCTATTATCGATCTAACAAAAATGAACGTAAACATAAAAGCTTTTTTGTTGTAAATTTCCAGAAAAGAGAAAAAAAAAGCTATTGGCTGGCCCTTCAGGAGGTTCTCCATCAGCATGGTTCCTTTATAATAAAGCCCATTTTATTTTGGGAGAACTCAGGATTTATAACTTGGATGCTATATAGTTGTCATGAGTAAATAAATAGAAATAGATATTTTGTTTGTAACGAATTCAACTTTTTTTTTCAGATTCAATGAATTCAAATGTATCGGTTTCAATTACACCAACTGATCTCTTTGAAGTTGAGTTCTTGTTAACGGATAGTCATCATAGTCAATCAGGACAATGGTCCAACATCAGCACCAAGAGTCGGCAAGGTTCATCTTCAGTCACAGCAAGGCCGAAAGCTGTGAAAAAAAAAGAAAAACTGAAACGGATGCATTAACCATGCCGTAAAAGGCGGCCGACGAAATAATTGTAAGAGAGCTAAGGGAGACATCTACCAGTCCGACAAGGAATATCTTCAATTAAAAAAGCACAGGAACAATATGCTCAAAACAGTAATAATAAATTTATTGACAAAATATTTTTTTATTGTTATCATTTCTTATAAGGTTGCATTTTGGAAAATTTTATTAGCTGTTGGTGAATACCTATCGCAAAGAGATCAAATAGAGATTCAAAGGACCTGATGTGGTCTATATGTTTTTATAGATGTGTGTATGATTAGTGTTGTTACTTTGGTTGTTAAATTAGGTTTTTGTATTATGTGTAAATGTGTTAAAATGTACGATGTGTAATTTTGTATACCACCCATCTCCAGTCAAGACTACTACCGTATCAGTGATAAGGGAAGTAAGAAGATACAAATCTTCGCGGTTTGCCTACAAGCTAAATTCACCCATAATTACGTATCTTACACATACTATCACATTTTTAAACAAGTTTGCGTGAGATAAGTTATTCCCCACAATTTTTGCTCAAAATTTTTCGATTTTCCCCCGCTACCTCACCGACCTTACCAAGAACCATCACAGAAAGGGGTGAAAATTTACATAGGAGTTTAAACAGCTGTAGGATTGCCACCACCAATGAGCGCATCCAAGAAATATTTAAGAAATAAGCATCGCGTTCAGTTTTGAATAATCAATTTAATAAAATCTTGAAAATATATTTATTTTATTTTTTATGTTATGGTTGAAAAAATATTAGTACAAAAAAAACCTACTGAGAACAATAAAATTGAATTCTAATTTTTCGTGTGCGTTGAATTCATTAATACTTTCATTAATTTTGTATTTGTGTTTTTACTGCATATGTAACTAAGTCCACATGTTTGCGATAAATCGTTCCAATTGTCCTATTTATCTGTATAACTAATTCTGTGATATTTTGATATATTATCTTTGAAAAAACGGATAAGGGTTTTATTACATTTACCTACATGCAATTAACACAATGTGTGGAAAAAGGATGTAAGTTTTATTACGTATATCCGGCTGTAGCAGACCTTCAAACGCAAGATGTTCTTAATGAGGAAACATTTTTGTTGTTTTTTTTTTATATTAAAAAGTACATATTGACATAAGTTCGAATCGAGAACATCGTAAATGAAGGAATAAGTATTGAAGTTCGATCAGAAGTTTAGCCACTTGATTTATATTGCGGATTTATGCCATACTAAAACACATTTTTCACTTCTATCCAAGCAAAAATCTTACTACGAAAATTATTGGAACTAGGATATTTTACAAGATATACATACTTTGCTTAGTTATGCCAAAAAATAACAGGAATACAGACTGTGACACAACTGTTGCAGCCGTATTAATAAACAAATTAACAATTATTATCTAATCTTTTGATTAAGAGCTAATTATGAATTAAGAATTTTTTGTCACTAAACGTCAATTAGCTATTTGACGTTTAGTGACAAATCTCTTACTAAGTACATATATTCCATATTCCGTTGTTGTTTATGTTATTTTTATTCTATATGTGCAATATAGTTGGCAATTTCATGTGCAGAAGAAGTCACATTTCAATTCACCCCCTTCGGTAATATAGTTTATTCTATTGTTAACCACGTTAACAAACTTATATTTGTTTTATTTTAACCTGCTCAACAGCTCGCTAAAATTTATCCAGTGGCTAATTGGATATTTAAAAAAAAAATTGGTTCAAATATATTATGATTACATTTGCTTCTGTTGAAAATAAGATCAAAATGTAATTTATATTGAAAAGTAGCATATCACTGTTTTGTACGGCATGTTCGGTTAACAATTGAAATAAATTGTTCTTTGTTTTGTACCTACCAACCAGAAAACACGTGTTTTAATTATTTAAGGTTTTCAATATTGCGTTTAAACTCTGAATAATATCAGTTTCGATGTATGTTGAATATGTTTAACATGAACAAAGTAGGGCGGACATCTTTATTCCGTGTGTCAATTGCGTTAAATTTTAACCAGTGAATAATGACATTAGTATGGTGCTGAAAAGTCAAAAATTAAACAAAAAAAAGAGGATAAAATGTAACCCTCTTTTTAACGCAATAATTGACATACGGCCTTAGAAGTTTTCTCGTTAAATCCATTGATTAAAGATAATTCACATTTAATTTGGTTTAATTAATACGGCTGTTGGTAAGTGGAATATTTTTTTTTTTGCAAAGGAATAAATTTATCAGCAAAAAAAAAACAGTTCATCAAAAATATGAAATGGGCCAATTCGTTACCATTAAATATGAAACTCAACATTTTCTGATCAACAGAGACATAATAAAAGTCGGTACTTCAAACACCATTTATATCATTTATAAAAATAAGAAATTTCCTAATTATAATAACTCTGAGTTGGAAATATACTATCTTCAGAATCTTGCCTATCGAATAACGCAACACAAGATCACTCCGAAGTAGGAATCGACTACGAAAACTCGTAGAGAATTATTAAATTAATACATCCTCTCGGAAATCATCTTGTTTAAAACTGAATTATTACACTTAAATAGTTTGTTTTTGTCCTTAAGGAGGAGTTGAATAAATTCAATTCATATAATTTACAAAACAAACAATAACTTCACTGAATACATTCAAAAACATATGTTTGTATTCACCAAAACATACAATTTTGAGCTGTCATTTAATTATTTGGTTTGTTTACATTTTTTTTATTATTTTCGTTTGTTTGTGTAAAATTGAAGTGCAAAATAAAACAAAAAAGTGCGCCCAAAAGTTTACATAAAATTAATTTGTGAAGTGCGACAGGACAAAGTGCGAATATATTTTCACGCACGCAAAAACAACAAACGCAAAAAAATAAATGAATGTCAACTGAAATGTCATAAAAAAATAAATCTACCACACTGCTAAACAGCTGTTAATGAATGTGTCCAAACCCAAAATTTTTTGTCTGCTGAATTCTTTTACTCGGAAATACATGTATTCACAGACAGGAGTGCATTTGGGGTGGATTACAATAAAAACAACTAGCTCGGGCGGGGATTCAGGGTGAGAGAGGTAGAAGTTTGGTATCTCTAACGTATGCGCCTTTTCGTATAAATGTAACGTTTTATATCTGTAAATGTGTGTTGTTTTTTTTGTTTGTTGTATAAATGTGTCTCTGAATTATTGATCGAAAAAAATTCTAGTAAGAAAGAATCAAATACAGCGCTTAGTCTTGTCTAGACTTTTCTAGGTTGTGTTTTTTTTTTTCTGAAAATAGCCTGCAATATCTAAAGATTCTTTTTCCTCAGCCGCAAAAATATTTTAGATTCTTTCAAAGATTTTCAAAGAGGTCAAGTTATATAGGTATCAACAGCATTAGAGTTCATTTTTAAATAATTATGACAGTCATTCATCAACACAACGAATTTTTTTGTTGACGTTGGAATGCGTTTTTTTGTGGGAACACTATTTTTAAATGTTGAAATTCGCAAATGAAATGACGCATTTCGGTTCGGTGGAAACGTACTATAACACTCAGGCTATTAACGGCTATCGGTAATTCTATTTCCCATAAATTTTTCCCATCCAGCAATGTAAATTGATTGCTGAATAGGAAAAATTCCGTGTGAAAAAGAATTCCTGATAACCCTAATTGAATATATTATCGTGAATACCAGCCTTAGAAAACCGACGGAATACGTTTTACTTTTCTGATAAGAGTAGTAAACGGCAACCACCACACAACACTGACAAACAACAAATTCAACCACAGCTAAGTTCACGTCCATCATTTACCTCGATTCCCCATTGTCACTGGCCGATGCCATTTTTTATTATTTTATTTTCGCTTGTTCGGAGACGCCACGATTTTCGGGTGTCCCTTGCCGATTATTTATAAATTTACATAAACAAAAAATCAAAGAAAAATTATTAAACAATCGCCTCAGAAAAGTTTACAAAGCGTTTTAAGCAAATTAATTTCGTTCTGTGAACGGCTTATTCAGTAAACAACGCAAAATGCAAGCACACAGCAAAAAGAGAGTTTGTTACTACTACGACAGTAAGTTGGTTGATTGTTTCTCTTTAAATTAATTAAACGGTTTTTTCTTACTTTTTCCATTAAATATTCAAACTAATTTTCAAAATGTGTGTTACATTTACATTAATCAATACATACTTTGATTCTAAAATTTGTGAAAAATTGCCGCTCGAGTTGGCGTGGGCTACGTAAACAAACTAAATTCTCTCATTTTTCTGAATTTAGTTCGACTGTCCGCGCTGAATGTACCTTTGTCGACATACTTCGTCGTGTCGTATCCGAGTTCGAATATGTTTGTGTCTGTGTACGCGTCTTCTTCTACGGTAGCTGTTTGAGTTTTTGGAGTTGTATGTCAGCGACACTGGACAGTCGACTTAAAATTGCAAAATTAAATTCTATTCTCCAAATGAGCCTTAGTAATGCCTTTTTTCGTTTAATTATATTTTTAGGTGATATTGGTAACTATTACTATGGACAGGGACATCCCATGAAGCCACACCGTATACGCATGACGCACAATCTTTTGCTAAACTATGGCCTGTACAGGAAAATGGAAATTTATGTAAGTGAATTTGAATGGTTCATGTTGATTAAATTTTTAAAAGAACGGTCGGATGGACGAGGGTTAAGCATTAACTACTGTCTATAAAGGATAGCTTAACCTTTATAGACAGTAGCTGCATAGCGATGTGAAAGTGAACAAAAGAAGCGTAACCAGCGAAACTTACCAGTTGTTGAGTCCTATTCTTTGGATTTCTTTAAGAAATGTCCTCTCCGATCGTTGTACAAATTCTAGGTACTAACTTTGTTACGATAGTGTTGTTATCCAAAAAGTATTTTCTCGTAATCTCTTTTTTTATTCTTTATATAAACTTTTCTCACGCCCGGGGCCCCACGTTTTCAAGCAGTTATACCTTCTAGATCTGTAAAAGTAACGACAAAATGAATTCCCGTATGGATTTGGTGCTTTTTTACTGACTACCCGTTTCAAAGAATTCGTTGCTTTCGTATGTTCGACACAAATCATATCATTTGCGATTCAAAGTATGTATGCACTCTTACTTACTCTCTACTTACTTAAGTGGCGCTACAGTCCGGGATGAACCTGGGCCTCATCCAACATGCATCTCCCATTAGCCCGGTCCTTAGCTAACTGCCTCCAGTTGCGAACTCCAAGTTGGTTGAAGTTGGTTTCCACTTGTGCGCGCCACTTAGGCGCGGTCTTCTTCTACTGCGTCCGACGTCTGGCTGGGTATCGAAGACTCTGCGAGCCGAAGTATGGATGTCCAATTGTTCTAAAGTCTTAACCATCTTAAACGTCCAATGCGAATTTTTTTCACCAGGGAATGTCGCTGTACAGCGCGTATAGTTGTTGGTAGAATCTTCGTGTCCATAGCCGTCAACGCAAACGTGACCGAAGATTATTCGAAGAATTTTCCTTTGGAAAGGATTTCTTCATTCGCTTTTGATAGGTCCATGCTTCAACGTCTGGGATGATCAGGGTCCTATATAGGATCTCCTTAGTTGTCTGAGTGAGGGCTCTACTACTGAATTGCCTTCTTAGCCCGAGGAAACAACGGTTGGCAAGAGTAATTCTTCGTTTAATTTCTGACGATATATTGTTGTCAAAGTTAATAGCTGAGCCGAGATAGATAAAGTCCCGTACTACGTCAAAGTTATATCTGTTAATGGTGACGTTCTGTCCAATTCGTCGATGTTGTGCGTCCTTTCATGTTGACAGCATATATTTGGTCTTGCCCTCATCGTGGCTATGACATCACGTTAAGTCCTACCAATGACGTCAACATCGTCGGCGTATGCTAGTAGTTGCACCGATTTTTAGAAAATTGTGCCTCTGGTGTTGCCTCGGGATTTTTGCACAATCCTCTCAGGAATCAAATTGAAGAATTGACAGCGCCTTGACTAAATCCTTTTTTGGTAATGAATGTATTTCCGACCATCATCGAGCAGCGAGAATTCTTCATCGTCATCCTACACAAACGCGAGTTTAAGCGGTATACAAAAACTAGACATGGCTCTGTATAGTTCGCCTCTATAGATGCTGTCGTATGCGGCTTTGAAATCGATGAATAGGTGGTTGGTATCGATTTGTACTTTTTGGGTTCTTTCCAGAATTAGCCGAAGTGGGAAAATTTGATCGGTTGTGGACTTTTCCGGCCTAAAACCACACTGATAAGGGCCGATCAGGTTGTTGGTAAACGGTTTCAGGCGTTCACATATTACGGCAGATAGGATCTTGTAGGCGATGTTGAGGAGACCTATGCCTCTGTAGGTGGCGCAGTTCAGTCGGTCTCCTTTTAAATGGATCGTGCAAACGAAGCTGAGGTTCCATTCTTCAGGCATACTTTCATCCGACCAGATTTGGCTTATGAGTTGGTGGATGTTGCTTACCAAGTCATCACCGCCGACTTTATAAAGCTCGGCGGGAAGACCGTCATTTCCTGCAGCCTTATTGAGCTTCAGTTAAGATATTGGTATCCTCACTTCACTCAGGTCGGGTGGTTGGCAGTTTTCTCTGCTGTTGCCAATATTGAATGGTTCGCTCTGCTTGACAGCGGAATGTTGTTCGTCATCGCCGTTTAACAGTCTGCAGAAGTGGTTCTTCCATATCCTCAGCATCGACCGTGTATCAACTACGATATTTCCTTGTTCATTTCGACAGGATTCTGTTCGAGCCTTGTATCATTGGCTTTGTTGTTTTACACTTGGGTAAAACTTGTGAAAATCGTTCCTGTAGTTTGCTCTTTTTTCTTCTTCCTGAAAAGCCGGTGTTCATTCCTTCTATAGAGCTCTATTTCAACTCTCGTCTTTACCTGCAGCTTAGCCTATCGTTGTTCCTGGCATATCAGTCGCGGCTGATCTAATGGTCTGTTGGTATCGTTGCCATTGAATTTCCACATTCGATGCTGGTGGTATGGCGTGAATCAAGATGTGATGGGATAAGCGTTACGCGTAGGCCTTGGCAGTGTCTTGCGATAGCAGTCTTTCGACATTCAATTTTTTCTCTGTATTTCTGGATATCTGCATTCTAACCTTGACTGCGACAAGGTAGTAGTCCGATTCGATGTTAGATTTCCTTTCAGTTCTGGTTAGGTTAAGTTAGGTCTGATAGGCTGTTCACGCACACGTGAGCAGTCAAACTCGCTATGGGCCCAAGTGGGGGCTCATAGCGATACCACTTTCAAAGAATATCTGTACCTGAAAAGACTGTTAAATTATATTGGAGGATGATACTTGTGTCTCTTGTGATACTCCATCCCGATTTGTAGCAGAACCGGACGATCTGTGCTGCTGGGATCTTTGCTACTTCCGTTCAGTCCTTGTAGTAAAAGTTAGTCCTGCTCCACGTCTGGATCTCCGCATTTCCAGCATAGTTGATGTGCGTCAGTTTGTTTGATATTATGGGAGTGCTTAACCAACAAATTGGGATCTGTGATCACTCTTATCGCTATAGAAATAGAAGCTCTGTTCAGAGCCTGTTTGGATTTGCTACTGCTTAGTTCCGGCCAAAGGTCTTTAGTGTGTTTGCAAGTGTTAGTGTTATGGCATCTAGTTTCCAAATAGTGGGCTGTAATCTGGGTTCTTGCTAGACTAGGAGGTCGGAATTCTATTCAGAACATTTCTCCAAGTGAATCAATTGTGTCTCTATGCCAGATTGGATTCATGCTTTTGGTTTTTTGTCTATCCGAAGGTCTTTTTCATTTCTGAAGATTGTTTTCATCCATCTTTGCGATAGATAATGGTCTCTTGCTTACTTGTGCGCTCTCTGAAAGTGCACTCTTGTTATGAGCATGCATGCGGTCTCATTGTATTGCTCGTTGTCTTTTATTAAACGAAACTACCCGCGATTGAAGTGTACAAATACGATTGCTGGGTGCATTGGATGACGTCTCGGAGCCAGCGTGTCATCCCCTCTAAACCGTAACATAACTGGTCCTTCTTTGAACTTGTCTTGTGTCTCTGTTATGTATTATGGGTTTTGGTGCTATTCGTGATCTTTTTTCTTCCGCCTGCCCACCAACGCAGTGTAGTTTCAGACATCTATTATTTCTAGCCCGTTGTTTCTCTGCCCCTGTTCCATTTAAATGTCTCAATGTAGGCCTATTTGTAGTATTCAGCTTGGGGGATCATGCCCCATGCCTAAGGCATATGTTTAAGTAGAGCCACTAGACTTAGTCTGTTCGATGCAAACATCACTAATTTTCATCCCACTTTCAGAGACCACACAAAGCCACAGCCGATGAGATGACCAAGTTCCACTCGGACGAATACGTCCGTTTCTTGCGCTCAATCCGTCCAGACAACATGACCGAGTATAACAAACAAATGCAGCGGTTTAATGTCGGTGAAGATTGTCCAGTCTTCGATGGTCTATACGAGTTCTGTCAGCTATCGGCCGGAGGTTCTGTGGCAGCTGCGGTCAAACTCAACAAGCAGGCGTCAGAAATCTGCATCAACTGGGGTGGTGGTTTGCATCACGCCAAAAAGTCGGAAGCGTCCGGTTTTTGTTATGTTAACGACATTGTCCTGGGCATCCTTGAACTTCTCAAGTATCACCAGCGTGTTCTGTACATCGACATCGACGTTCATCACGGCGATGGTGTTGAAGAGGCCTTCTACACCACAGATCGTGTGATGACGGTCAGTTTCCACAAATATGGCGAATACTTCCCCGGAACCGGCGACCTACGAGACATTGGTGCCGGAAAAGGCAAGTACTACGCGGTGAATATCCCTCTACGCGATGGCATGGACGATGAGGCCTACGAGTCGATATTCGTGCCAATAATCTCAAAGGTTATGGAGACCTTCCAGCCGGCAGCTGTTGTGCTGCAATGTGGCGCGGATTCACTTACCGGCGATCGTCTGGGTTGCTTCAACTTGACGGTAAAGGGACACGGCAAGTGCGTCGAGTTTGTGAAAAAGTACAACCTGCCTTTCCTCATGGTCGGAGGCGGTGGTTACACAATTCGCAATGTGTCACGCTGTTGGACCTACGAGACATCTGTAGCGCTGGGCGTGGAGATCGCCAACGAACTGCCGTACAATGATTACTTCGAGTATTTTGGTCCCGATTTTAAGTTGCACATCAGCCCCAGCAACATGACCAATCAGAATACAAACGAATATCTCGAGAAGATCAAGAATAGGTGGGTTCAGAAGCCTTTATTCTATTGGATGGAACTTATTTTTTTCTTACCGCCCTTAGATTATTTGAAAACTTACGAATGCTGCCCCATGCTCCTGGTGTTCAGATCCAAGCGATACCCGAGGATGCCATCAACGATGAATCCGAGGACGATGATAAGGTCGATAAAGACGAACGGCTGCCACAAAGCGACAAAGACAAACGGATTGTGCCCGATAACGAGTTCTCGGACTCGGAAGATGAGGGCGAAGGTGGCCGTCGTGATCAGCGTTCCTACAAGGGACAAAGAAAACGGCCCCGCCTAGACAAGGAATCAAAGACAGAGAATTCCGAGTTGAAAGATGAAAAGGAGAGCAAAAGTGAGTTTTTTTTGGAATTGTCATTCGCGAAATTCTTTTTTATGAGCCCTTTTCCCCTTTCAGTGGATACAACCGAAAGTGAAGAAACCAATAAAGCCGAGGAAACAAAGAAAGATTCAAACATATGACTAGACAATCGTGAATAGGTACTTTCTAAGGAGTCTAATTAGCTGTAATATACAATTTCAATTTGTAAACCATAAGAGGAAGCGAGATTGCAGGATGGAGAAACAATAATGTAAACACTTCTAGATTTAATTTTATCATGTGTATGCTTCCAGAGAAGAAAACAATCATCAAGGCGAAATATAAACACAATTCAATACATTCGGAGGTACTTTATTATTCCTTATTACTTTATTATTCCGCTTGGGAGCATGCCGTTAGTTTGAGGTAGAACAGCAGATGCCTCTAATCGTTTTTTGTTTAGTATTGTTTGGCATTTCATAGTAGAAAGACAAATTGTTCTACTTTATTATGACAATTCACGTTCTGTGAGGAATGTGTTTCGTGCACTTCGCTCAACTTATGGTCAACATAATCGGCCTACTGAGCGTACTATTCGCAACACCATCACCCATTTTGAGACCCAGCATTCATTATTGGATAATATTGAACCGAATAGACCAAGTCCAGCACGCTGTGAAGAAAATATAGCAGCCGTAGCTGAGAGTGTACACGAAGACCGTAGAGGGTCGATTCGGCGCCGTTCGCAGCAACTCGGACTGACGTATGGAACGACTTGGCGCATTTTACGTCAAGATCTTAAATTGAAGGCGTACAAAATACAGCTTGTGCAACAACTGAAGCCGCTCGACCTTCCCAAGCGACATCGTTTGGTGTAGTTTGTGGGCCGGTGGAATCATCGGTCCATATTTCTTTCAAAATTATGCCGGTGCGAACGTAACCGTCAATGGCGACCGTTATCGTGCCATGATACCCCGACTATTTGATGCCTGAAATTGAAGCTCGTGATCTCGGCGACATTTGGTTTCAGCAAGACGGCGCCACTTCCCACACATCGCATCAATCAATGGACTTATTGAGAGAACATTTCGGTGAGCACATAATTTCACGTTTTGGGCCGGTCGATTGGCCACCAAGATCGTGTGATATCACACCGTTAGACTTTTTCCTGTGGGGATATGTAAAGTCAAAAGCTTATGCCGACAAACCCGCTTCGATTCAGGCCTTGGAGGAAAACATCACGCGTGTCATTCGTCACTTACCAGTTGAAATGCTCGAACGAGTGATCGAAAATTGGACTCAACGGATGGACCATCTGCGACGTAGCAACGGCCAACATTTGATAGACATAATCTTCAAAAAATAAATGCCAAAGAATGTTCTTTCAAATGATAACAAACATTCTCCATTAAATTTGAATTTTCTGTGTTTTTTTCTTTAAAAAAGTAGGGAACCTCGAAGTGGATCACCCATTATAATAATTGCGTGAACAGTTTACGTGTTTGCAGCTGCTGTTTGCCATTTTCTGTAATATACTATCGAGCCTTTTTCAAGGTATATGATGATGGTCCATATTTTCAATGACTCTGAGACATAATTTTGGTTCAATATCGTTAATGTGCCGAATTATCTCATCCTTCAGCTCTTGATTTGTGCTCGGCTTATTGACGTACATTTTTACTTTTAAATATACCCAAAGAAAGAACTCCAACGGTGTCAAATCGCACCCAATTAACATCACAACGACGTGATATAACATGGCCGTTGAATTTCTTGCGCAAAAGAGCCATTGTATGGCGATCTGAGAACCGTGGTTTCACCCGGTTTGATGACGAAAACTTGGCAAACGCCATAGTCGCCGAGCGAAGTGGGTCTAGTCCCCTGTTAATCTCAAAGGTGTAACTCCAGATCATCTTCTTTTCCATAAAAAAAAAAGAAGTCAGCGGGAGTCGATGGTATATCCAACATTGTACTGCGACACTTACCCCCTGAACCTGTGGACATTTACGCCACGCTGTTCCACAACGCGCTGAATAATGCATATTATCCAGTGCGTTGGAAGACGGCGGTGGTTCATCCTCTCCCGAAAAAGGGAAAGGACAATTCCAATCCGGCGAATTTCCGGTCGATAAGTCTCCTTCCGAGTATCAGCAAGGTCTTCGAAAAGATTCTCAATCGAGCTCTGTCCAAGTGGTCTGAGAACAATAATATTATATCAGAGAACCAGCTTGGTTTCAAGGCAGGACATGACTGTATTCATGCCGCCTACGCCTCCAAACTCGTCTCTGATATACAATGGAACAAAGCCAAAACAACAGTGCGCGGGTGCATGTCTGGTTGATTTAGAGAAGGCTTTTGACACCGTATGGTTAGAGGGCTTCTATCTAAAGCTGACCAGACTTGACATAAGTAAACCACTGCTATATATGCTTCATGACATGCTGACTGGTAGAACGTTTGTTGTCAAAAGTGGCAATGTAACTTCTACCACAGAATTTTTCATTAAGAATGGTCTGCAGCAGGGAACGGTAAACTCGCCGATTCTCTTCAGCATTTACACCAGTGATAGGTAGTCTTACTCAGGCAATTGCGTATGCGGACGATCTTATCGCGTACAGAACAGCCTCTACTGTCGAAGTCATTCAAACTCTTTTGCAGCGGGACTTTGACAAGATCCAGAGATATTGTGATGACTGGAAGTTGAAAATAAACTTTCAGAAATCAGAAACTATCCTGTTTTGGACACCGTTGTCTAGGGCCTCTAGGAATACGAGAAAGAACTGACGCAAGCTGGTGATCATTGGACCAAACGGACAGCCACTGGCGAGTAAAAGTGTAGTAAAGTAACTTGGCATCTGGTTAGTTCAGTATCTATATTTCGGAAGACATGTAGATGCTGCTCTGGCGAGAGCTAGGGGAGCATTTGCCCTGACAAGACGATTGTTTTATAGCAGTCGTCTTGACAGCAGGGTGAAGGTGATTTGCTACATGGCCCTCATTAGGCCGATGATTGCCTATGGGTGACCGGTGTGGTTCAACGTGGCCCCATCTCAAATGGAAAAGATACGGGTGTTTGAGAGGCAGTGTCTGAGGAGCTGCCTTGCAATTTACAGAACACCAGTATCTGACTACACAGAATACTATTCCAACCAGGTCCTATACAACGGGGCCAACATAAACAGAACAGACAATTTTCTGGTGAAACTCATTTGGTTTGCAAGAGCGATGGCTTCGAAATCTCTGGTGCTTTCTACCCTAATGATGAATATTTTGAGAGTGCGCGTTTAAGCGGCTTTATTCCGCCCGAAGCTTTCCTATATTTGGATAGTCGAGGGCTGATACAGGATAGATCGGCGGTTCCGCTAATCTACCACGTCTTCCGACGAACTGTGGATAGGCGGCTCCTATACGACCGAGATGTCGTCGCTCAGGGCGGAGGAGAGCGCCTGCGGTTCAGCAGGAGTGTGTCCGATTGGGACCGTCGGAGTAGGTCACAACAGGAGAACCTGTTGTGGTGGTTGAATGAGTGTTAAGGATAGTTGACTTAAAATTTTTCTTTTATGGCCGACTTACATAGTTTTAGTAAGTCGTGGTGGCACAAAAAAAAAAAAAAACGCTTGCTCTGGCTGTTCTATTTTTTAAGTTAATTTTAGATAAAATTTTAGATAAAATAAAAAATAGACAAGGAACCAAGTTTTTCAAAGTTTTCTTGGTAAAATTTTTGTTACTTTTATATTTATATATTAGATAATAGGCCGAAAGGCATTAGAATTAAGTTATCGACCGCATAGGGCAAGTAAGTTAGTTAAGTAGTTGATAAGTAAGCTAGTTATTTTCATGAGTTTTTATATAAAAATGATTTAAAAAAAAGAGCCATTTTTTCGTTGGCTTTGTGGCAAGTGGCACCATCCTGTTGGAAGCACATATTGTTCAGGTCTTTATCCTCAATTTCTGACCACAAGAAGTCCGTTCTCATCTCGCTATAGCGAAAACCATTCACGGTAACTGCTTGGCTGACCTCATTTTCGAAGAAGTACGGCCCGATGACGTGCCACCCAATAAACCGCACCAAACAGTCACTCTTTGTGGATGCATTGGCTTTTCAACAATCACTCGTGGATTCTCCTTTGTCCAAATCCACTGAGGTGAAAGTGTGCCTCGTCGCTGAAGATGATCTTCTTTGTAAAGCCACCATTCACTTCTTTCTGTTAAGCCAACCATTCGGCATATTGCCGACGCTTGAAATGGCAGGCTTCAGCTCTTGAGTCAATTGAACCTTGTATGCGTGTAAATTCGAATCTTCATTCAAAATTCGCATCAGTGATATTCGTGAGATGTTCAATTGTTGGGCAAGACGACGAGTCAAGGTCTGGATGACCGAGGTTGAACAACAGCAATGTTCTCCACGGAACGAACTGGGCGAGCATGAACAGGTGTTTTCACATCTCCTATAGACCCGGTTTGCTGAAATTTGCAAATCTCCTGATTGTGGACAAATTTCGTTGATTATGCTGACCAAACAAATCACGAAGTGCACAAAATGCATTTTGATTTGAACACCCATTTTCGTAAAAGGCTTCAAAACTTTTAACGCGCTGCTTAATTGTGCACCTCTCCGTACTTGAATTTGTCAAACACTGCGACAAAGAAATATCGAATTATGTTGGGCAAAAAACTTCACCTTAAGGTGTGACTCACAATCAACATCGTGCATCATGGTTGGACCACCCTTTATAAGCAGGTCCCTATTCCTCCCTCGCCTGCCTCGTGAACGATAAGTACTAATTGGTTTATTATTTTTCAGATGTGATAATAAATTATTTGTCAAGACAAGCAGGAAGATAGCCCTCCCTGTTCGTTGTACTAAGAGGAAAACAACGAAATCCTGTTTCGCATTCTCTCACAACAACAGCAACGATGGAGATGATATGGAGGAATATTATAACTTCTCTCTCAGTGTTAATAGATGGTACTTCAGGTGTAGAAGTAGCAAGTATCTGCAGTCAGCCATGGTGATGTTTGCTGTCACTTGGGCAAGATAAGACTTACGAACCAAGCAACCGACAAGGAGGTCAAAAGGAGTACGCTAAAGGAAGCTTAAATGCCGTGTAGTTACGTTCGAGTGGATCGTTGCAGATAGGAAGCCATATCTCGTACCTTTCATACCAGCTCTCGCCAAAGACGATGTGTAGTCGAGTTCATGTGATAGGAGAAGTAGGATACGGAACGTTGCATTCTTCTTTTGGAGCGCCATGAAAGAGAAAAATAAAATTGGGTTTTATTGGAGACAGTTTGACGTGCGGGGATCTGGGTTTAACAACTTCCCAAAGGGAATTCTCATACTCGAGGACTAATTAGGTGTGCAGATGAGTGAGTTTTATGTTTGAGCGTGTGTCGTTCATGGGAGAATACTTTTTGATTTACGATTTTTAAGAGGCACTAATATTTTAAAGGGGGAGCTCAAAATTTTAGTTTTGTTGAGCATTGTTTCGCTGAGTTGGTTAAATGCGTCGTTGGCTCCTAAATGCAGCATCGAGTTATGGCTATTAGGTTTCAAGAAGGATTCGTTCCATTCTGTTTAACGGGTCATTAATCGCAAATGGGACGTATAAGACGTAAATATACATAAGGCATTTAGGACTTTTTTTGTTTGTTTGTGAAGAAGATGTCATGATGGACGAACACAGTTATTTGTTGGTTATTATATTAAGATTAAGGACGTACAATGCGTATGAAGTTGGCCTCTAAAAATATATACTTTTCCTATGGTTGGTAATTTTAGTAGCCTTCTGTGCCGTACATACTGTCTGAACACAAACTAACTTGTCTACACAGTCGTTTGGGTTAAAGGTAGGTAATACCTATCCACTTTGTGATAGATGTCCTTTTATCATGTGTAAAACATCAAAATTTCTGCTTTTATATGCATTTTAATTGATTTTACCTGCACAGTGGGCCAAAAGAAGTCATCCGATGTTGTTTAGCTCTCATTAATATCGTTTGTGGCTCGCACTGTGTGCCGTTGCTCCGTCCTGTTGGAACCACATGTCCTACAGTCCTAATTCTTCCAATAGCGGCAGAAAAACCTCGGTTAACATGGCCCTATAGCGCGCACCGTCCAATGTTGTCGTTTGACCACCGGCGTTCTCGACAAAAAAAAAAAAAAATGGCCCGTTGACTCCAGCGTGAACAGCGCACCATGCAGTAACTTTGAGCAGGTGTAATGGCTCCTCGTGCATTACTCGCGGATTTTCGGTAACGAAGCGTTATTTTTGCTTGTTCACGTACCCGCTGAGGTGCAAATGAGCCTCATCGCTTTGGTCGAAAAATCGTCCACTTCGTCCTCAA
Source organism: Rhingia rostrata (assembly GCA_949824845.1). Lineage (NCBI taxonomy): Eukaryota > Metazoa > Arthropoda > Insecta > Diptera > Syrphidae > Rhingia > Rhingia rostrata. Next base: position 42,077,360 of record OX463757.1, read on the forward strand.
GATTGGGGATGGTTTGGGCGTAGGTTATACGCGTTTGACGGTCGACAGGCAGCAGCTGATGTACGGACTGGATTTTGTACGGGCACATGCGCAAGTCTTTGACCAAAATTCGCCTAAGGGACGACCGGCTGATGGCTAATTGCGAGGCACGGCGGCTGGTCGATGTTTCCGGCGACAGCTCGACATCGTGTACTCATGGGGTTATGAATACCCTTTATATGTTACCATAGTACGAGCGTTAGAGAAGGGGAAGAAAGAGAGGATAGGAAAGATTTTGGATGTAGTGGTGAGACTTAAACTCCATGGGTGGTGTCCGAACTAGCTGCGGGGAGTCACTTTTTCATTGTGTTCGTTAAATTTGAAGAAATTCAAGATGGTGTGCATACTTTTAGGTATTACACCGACCTTTTAATTTCTTTTAAATAAAAGTGAAATGGATTTTGGTTGGGAGAAGCTGTTGTGACCTACTCCGACGGTCCCAATCGGACACACTCCTGCTGAACCGCAGGCGCTCTTCTCCGCCTTGAGCGATGACGTCTCGGTCGTATAGGAGCCGCCTATCCACAGTTCGTCGGAAGACGTGGTAGGTTAGCGGAACCGCCGATCTATCCTGTATCAGCCCTCGACTATCCAAATATAGGAAAGCTTCGGGATGAACAAAGCCGCTTAGACGCGCACTCTCAAAATATTCATCATTAGGTTATAAGGCCCCAAAGATCAGACTATTGTTCGAAGCCATCGCTCTTGCAGCGTTAAACCAAATGAGTTTCACTAGAAAATTATCCATTCTGTTTATGTTGGCCCCGTTGTATAGGACCTGGTTGGAATAGTATTTTGTGTACTCAGATACTGCTGTTCTGTGAAGTCCAAGGCAGCTCCTCAGACACTGCCTCTCAAACACCCGTATCTTTTCCATTTGAGATGGGGCAACGTTGAACCACACCGGGCACCCATAGGCAATCATCGGCCTAATGAGGGCCATGTAGCAAATCACCTTCACCCTGCTGTCAAGACGACTGCTATAAAACAATCGTCTTGTCAGGGCAAATTCTCCCCTAGCTCTAGCCAGAGCAGCATCTACATGTCTTCCGAAATATAGATACTGATCTAACCAGATGCCAAGTTACTTTACTACACTTTTACTCGCCAGTGGCTGTCCGTTTGGTCCCACGATCACCAGCTTTCGCCAGTTCTTTCTCGTATCCCTAGAGGCCCTAGACAACGGTGTCCTAAACAGGATAGTTTTTGATTTCTGAAAGTTGATTTTTAACTTCCAGTCATCACAACATCTCTGGATCTTGTCGAAGTCCCGCTGCAAAAGAGACAGACGAACACATTACCACTACACAGCGGCCACCCACAACAACAATCGTTGGCAACAGCGGCAATATTATCGGCACAACGGGCGTTCCGGGGCGGGCCACTCTTGGCAACGTCTCGTGTGGTCCCATACTCTTGAAGGTTGGTGGCCAAACGTTGCAGTGTTTGCGCAGTCGGTGTCGGACGGCGACGGAATTCGCGCTGCGCCAACACTACAGACGAATTGTTACACAAAAAATAGACACGATTATTCCGCGTTCTTAGGGAGTGTATCGCTTTCTGGCTTATTCACTTGTATTCTACATCTGTCTAGTCCACAAATGTCTAAATGAATTTGACATTAGCGGCCATTTGCAAAAATAAGAGCATCTTCCATTAGGGTGATTTCTTTAGGCCCACCTTGTAGTAGTAGAGATCATTAGCAAGACAATTGATCTTAAGACATCACACTCCAAGATAAGACGTGTTCCACTTACAGATCCATCCGCGGTGTTCAGCTGCTTTTTTTTATATATCATAAAAAAATTATTAACATCACAAGACGCAAAGTAAGGAAACTGTTTTTTTTTTTGACAAATAAAATTCTCCTTTGCTGAAAATGTTATTCCAAGAGGCGTGTTCCAGTAATAAATCCATCAAAGATTTCATCTGCATAAGCTGTCATTATACCCTATCCCATAGGATACTAACGCACTAACGAGTATCCCTTTGCAGCCACCCACCCTGGACCGAAGCGTCACTTAAGCAAATGAGTAAGCAATGATGTCACTTTGAAGTTCGGCTGCGTTTGCATTCATGGGTAACCAAGGACCACTTTTTCCGACTTTCCTTTGCCTACAATTTCTGGACTTGTGCAGATTCATCGGATTAAAATTTAAATATCACATTCACTTCCTTTCCCGTTAGATGGTATATCTTACGCCTTTGGAAGGCAACTATGAAACATCTTCAAGTCGAAATTGAATCGATATAGCCATGTCTGCCCGTCCGTCCGTACGTCACCAGTTTTTGGGCCTTAAATTTTGAGCTAGAATGATAAAATTTGGTAAACGTGCTTGTTGTTGCTCTCAGCAGAACAAGTGTACAATTTTTTGAAATCCGCCCACTGCCACGCCCTCTTTTCAGAAAAGCATAGTTTTAGGCCAAACCGTTAGAGATACTGAAAAAGTGTCTGATGCACATATCTAGACATTCATTATGTCTGTATATTGTTACGAAGTTTTTTTTAAACATTTCGAAAAAAACGATGATGCAAAATCATTGATTCTGTTAATGTAAACATTTCTTCTATATGTCATTTTAAGCCACGCCCACTTTTTGGAGGCGTTTTCATACAAAAACCATTTCTATGCACTACCTCATAGCATAACCAGGCGAAAAGCGGTGTTTTTTTGTCGAACCATAAATGATTTTGATAAACAGTCTGAACAAATGTTATGTCAACGACATTTTCTATATTTCATCGCCATAAATCCGACATTTTGGGGATATTTGTCTTAACCCAGTAAGCCCTGCCGTTGCCATATGGCAACGCAAGTAGAGTTTTAGAATTCACTTAGCTGCGTACAAACCAATAATCGCAAATCAATTTTTTAACCTGTTTAGTTCCAGCATAATAGTTCCAGCATTCAGCGAGTTAACATAAAAAACGCGTGTTTATTTATTATTTCTTTTTATTGCGTCGCAAAAATAAGTGCAAAAAACAACCTGCAAAAAAACTGTATCCCTTTCAGACCTGAGCAACACAATTGTGCGGTTCACTTTAAAAAAATGTTTTTTCCCAAATTTGTGCGCTTTAAAGACCACTGGAAAAGTTTTAAACACAAATACTTCAGACATAAAAAAGCTTTATGGTATTCATATACTCATGGGATGCGTAGGGTATCATAGAGTTCAAATGTATTGGACTGAAGGCTTTGTTATTGACAAAATCCAAAAGGCGATGTCTCGAGATACGTTTTTCAACTTAAGAAATGTCCTACACTATGTGGACAGCAATACACCCTCCTCGACCAACAAAATGTGGCGATTGCAACCTATTATAGATTGTGTCCGAAGTAGATGTCGTGAACTGGCTACAGATGTCACAGAGTATTCCATAGACGAGCAAATGATTCCATTTACAGGTAGATGTCCAGTGAGACAATATGTCAAAAACAAACCGAGACCAGTAGGCCTTAAAAATTTTGTTGTTGCAAAATCGAATGGAATGGTTGTAGACTTCGAAATTTATCAAGGGGCAAACACATTTCCTGACACTAGTTTGGGCCTTGGTCTGTTGTAATCAAGTTAACTACTTCGCTTCCAATTGGTAGTTTTTTGTATTTTTATCGGTATTTTACAACATTGCCATTGATGGAAAGACTGCTGCAAATGGGATACATAGCTACGGGTACTGTAATGACAAATCGGCTCAAGGGAATCAATTTCCCTACGGATAAAAACATGAACCAGGGAGGCATGAGTCAGTTTGTGAGGAATAAAGTCGCTGCTGTTCAATGGCGAGACTCAAAGTTTGTAACCTTGCTTTCAACAGAATGTGGGAAAGATCCTGTTGGAGTTGTGCAAAGATGGTCAAAAAAGGATCACGCCCATGTATTAATCCCTTGTCCAGAGGTTATCAAGAGGTACAAAGCAAAAATGGGTGGAGTAGATGAAACCGATCAATCCATGGAATACTACAGGATTTTTATAAAAACGAGAAAATGGAACGTCAAAACTGCATTTCATTTGGTAGACATGGCGATCTGTAACTCTTGGAGGGAGTACATTGAAGACACAAAAAAAGCTAAGCTACCGAAGAAAGAAGTTAAGGACTTGCTGCAATTTAAAATGGAAATTGGAGAAGTATTGGCCAGAAACACAGATATATTGCCACCAAATTCCAACAGGGATGAACCTGCATGCAGTCTACCAGTTGTTAAAAAAATACAGACCGTCAGATCCACCAACGGATATACGAAAAGACCGCTATGATCACTGGCCTGAATCTGTAGGCATTAGTAATCCGCGAATGTGTAGGTACAAAAACTGTTCCAGTCGAACGAGAACAAAATGTAGCAAATGTGGTGTTTTTTTATGCATCGCAAAAGATAAACTTTGTTTTAAGTTGTACCACACGGAACGCTAGAAATTAGCATCGTTCTGAAGTTTACAAATTATTAAATTCTTAATGTTAATTACTACCTTACAAGGTACATACCTGAAATACTTTTTATGCGAACTTTGTTTTTTGTTCTCACAGACATTTTTTATGGTTATTTTTTATGTTATTTTTGCTGATCCACAAAGATATGAATATTGTATGTTTTTGTTGTTGTAGTAATACAATTAAAAGAAAATGTGTGTCCATATTTTGTTTATATTTACTTTGAATGTCTTTCGTCCAACAATGACAGAGTTTTGGTTTTTGTTGTATGAAATCGTGGTATTAAAGCCGGGAATACACAAACGTGGGGGTCCTTTTTTAAGGATTCGTTGAGGGCAAGTGTTTTTTTTTTATTTTTTCCATAAAGCTTTTGTAAAAAGACATCTTCCCACCAAATTTCACTCAAATCGGACAACATTTTTTTCTCAGGTCTGAAAGGGGTATCATGACTGCAAGACAAAGGTAAGTAAAGCTAAAGCTTTCTTAAATCTTGTGCTCCAAAGTGATTTGTTTGTAATTAAGTAGTGGAATGATCAAACTAAAAACGTTTTTAAAGAAAGTTTAAAAAAATTATTAATTTTAGTGGGATTTTTATGTTTTAAACTTTGTGTTGCAATTGTTGAATGATTTTTGTTTTTTATGTCAAACTATAAATGTTTCCACTATTTTAAGTGTTGCTAATATTTAATTTAATATTATAGGAACTTAACTTTGCAAGATGTATTAGATATTCTTGAGGATTTAGATTCCGATGACGAAAACTATGGTGTAAATGCTGTTTATATACAGCCTCCTGAAGATGAAGGCAACGTTAGCGGGGAAGACGATCTTATCGATGAAGAGGTTTGTGGAATGCCAGGAAATGTTTGCGCCGGACAATTGAAAAGTGGCTGCGAGGTGGTTTTCGCTAACGGGAAGCGCTTGCAGGACCATAGTGAGGAGGATGAAATCCAAGAAATCTTCCATAAAATTGTTGAATCAGCTGAAAACAATGAAGTTGCTGCGTCATCAAAAAGCACAGAAATAGTAGGGCATTTAGCACAGTTTGCTGAAATTTCTTCACGTACCAAATTTCCTGTGCAATTATATGACCTGAGCGCAAAATATAAGTGGAAAACCGACAAAACACGTGCAATGGTGCCTATTTTCCCAGAGGCCAACTACGAAGACTGCAAAAATCTAAAACCACATGAGCAGTTTGAAAAGTTTTTCGACGAATACTTGATTCAGCACATCTGCGAATGCACAAATTTATATGCAGTGAAAAATAATCCAAAAATTTACCCTGGTAACTAATTCTGGTAAGAAAAATACTTCGAAGGTTTCTTAAAAATTGTGATAAATTTAGATTTTTCGTTCCTAAAATTAGAGCTTCGAGTTGTCATCGCAATATTGATTGTTACAGGCTAAAACGGCCAATTCACGTTCCGAAATATGTGGTCCACCGACTCTGATCTACGAAATGAAATGGTTTTTAACAGCATGCGTCGAAATCGCGTTGAATATATTGTTTGGTGCCTCCATTTTGAAAAGGAATTAGTTGCTCCCAAAGACATAGACATAACTGACAAAATGTGGAAGTTGCGGTCCTTAACTGATCGCATCAAAGCCAACATGTTAAAAAACTTTCACGCAGAGCAAAATCTTTCGTATGATGAGAGCATGATATCCTACTTTGGAAGACATGGATGCAAGCAGTACATCAAAGGCAAGCCGATGCGATTCGGATACAAAGTGTGGTCCCTTTGTACTCCCTCAGGGTATATGATTAATTTTGAAATCTACCAAGGAAAAAATATTCGGGGTGCACCTGAATGCGAAAAACTTGGCAAGTGTGCAGCGCCATTGTTGAGCATGGTAGATGACTTTTCGGAAGAAGTCCAAAAGCTACCGTTTTTATTTTTTTTTCGACAATTTACTCACGGGTATCAATATGCTGATGCATTTAAAAAGTCGTGGATTCAATGGCACTGGTACAACAAGAGACAATCGCATCCCCAAATCTTGTCCACTGCCTAAGAAAGATGAAATAAAAAAAAAAAAAACCTGGGTATATGGAGTCTAAAAAAATGGATGAAAACGGAATACATATTACAAAGTGGAAGGACAATTCGGCTATAAGTATGGCGTCAACTCTGTATGGGACTCAACCGATTTCAACGGCAATGCGGTATTCGAGAGAAGAAAAAAATAAAATAAAAGTTGATAGACCCCATGTTGTAACCGAATACAATAAATATATGGGTGGCGTAGATCGGTTTGACCAAAATGTGGCGGCTTACCGAATCGGATATCGCGGAAAAAAATGGTGGTTCAGCATCTTCAAATGGACTGTTGACGCTTGTATGCAAAACGCTTGGCAGCTTCATCGTTCATTGACATTGACATTGACATCACAGTACATCGCACATGAATGCAACGAACTACAGAAACATAACAGCACTGGCGACTGAGGCCATCGGCTGGGACAGATAAGCTAGCAATTTTCGTAGAAAACAAATGCTGCCGACGCTGGGGCTTGAACCCGCAGCGTTTGGCTTAGCAGTCAACTACGCATTCCTCTGAGCCATGACCACCTGCTATACCGCATTGGACGTTTAAGATGGCTAGGACATGTAAATCGAATGGACACCAATACTCCGGCTCGCAGAGTCTTCGATTCCCAGCCATACGTCGGACGCAGTAGAGGAAGACCTACAATGAAGCAATCTCAGTTCAAAAGAGAAGTAGCTGTGTAGTATTGTAAGCACTTTGGTGCCAGTCCTATTGCACATAGCGCTACCATAAGCCGAAAACGTCGTTACGAGGAAGATTCGCTTCAAAATACAATTCGTTATGATCGAATGGACCATCTTGTAGCACCGATAGAGAAGAAACGGCGATGAGTAGGAGATATGTAATTGTTCATCAATTATTCGAACCGAGTGCTCAAAATGTAACGTCGGGCTTTGTTTGAAGTGTTTTAAGGCATATCACAAATTGAACACAAACTAAGAAACGTTTTCATGAATATTTTTCTGTATTAACCGACCTTTGCATTGAATTTTTGTTTTAGTTTATTTAATTTTGATTTCATTAAACTTTTGTACATACCATTTCATTTTTTTTGTTGATAAGCCCTGGGGTTGCCATATGGCAACAGGATACATCTCAAAAACAAGGACATGCCCGAATATCCTTTTCAATTTTTTATGTTACTTATGCATCCATTGAACTATGGTAGAAACATTTAAAAAATCGGGTCACGGGTTAGCTACAGGGCTTAGAGGGTTAAGGATGGGATGGGATAGGGTACAAAACGATCCACACAGTGGATTGTAGCCTTCTTGTGTAGCCTTCTATGTTTTTGACTAGCCCTTCAGATTTCTCAATGACCTAAAACTTCTGATTATGTCCGAGCAGCTCATTATGGATTGCAGTATAGAAAATGGCGAAAGTGCCTCGCGATTATCTGACGAATCATTTGCGTAGTATCAACTGTTTAGAACAAAATATTTCGACAAAATCATTAGATATCGATTTTTACTTACCATTGAACCAGTGCTGACTTTCTGGGTGCAATAATTCCCAAAGTAGAACTCAAGCGTGCTCTACTAAGTCCTAAACCCAAGGAAGGAAATCATTTTTTTTTTTTTAAATCTCGTACATGTCTTATCTGACCTTAATAACTGAAAACTGAAAATACCAAGAAAGAAAAAAAAAACACAAACATATTTAATTGTAAAGTTTATTTGTTTAATGCCGATAAAGACTTAACACGTGTATCAACAATAACAATAACACTTGACTACAGGAACACAATAAATCCACAAAAAATTATTAATTAATAAAATAGTCTAAGGCCTCAAAGAAGGACGGAAACTTGTTGTCCCCTGGTTGGTGTGACTAGTCTAAGGAAATAACCGATTCTATGCTATTCCGATTCCTTGGAACCATTCTTGGTCCACCTAGATAACTAATAGGATTCAAAAATTGTCGATGGGTTTCATCGATGTAAATGGGTGCCGCATTCGTTATCGGATTGGATTTTGTGCGAAAAGGTGCGATCTCAAGGTGTGATGCATCAACGACAGGATCAGTGATATCGAATTGTGTTTGATTTGTATCGTAGTCTGGACCATCTAAGCCGGAAAGTTCTTCCATTGTTGAGGAGAGTGGAGCTATGCCCGCATCCGGCATAATGTACTTGTGGAGGGGGGTATTTCTATTCAAACGACGGCTGTCCAATTGGATTTCTCCCTGAGATAGGCACATGTTTAGCGGTTATCAGGATGTGTTTGCTATTATTTTAGTTTGTATTTATTTTTTTTTATATTTTTGAAAATAATGATTTTTTTTTATGTCAACAGCGAAATTAAAGTAATGCCAACCAATTGAAAGAAAAAGAGAAAAAATAGATACAAATGAGCATTTTATCTTTTGATGTTGAGAACGGCACAAGTACATATAAAGAAGCTTCTAGGTGCTTGTAGGTATAAAAGCAGGATAAGGAAACTTAGCTAAGGAATAATGTTTAAAGCAGACAATGGAAAAATAAAAAAAAAAACTCATCAGAACACAACAAAATTAAGCACACTCTCACAATATATACTTGCAAATAAAAATATGTCGATTAAATTCATGTCAAAGGTGGACTTAACTAATATAAAGGGTGATCCATTTCGAGGTTCCCTACTTTTTTAAAGAAAAAAACACAGAAAATTCAAATTTAATGGAGAATGTTTGTTATCATTTGAAAGAACATTCTTTGGCATTTATTTTTTGAAGATTATGTCTATCAAATGTTGGCCGTTGCTACGTCGCAGATGGTCCATCAGTTGAGTCCAATTTTCGATCACTCGTTCGAGCATTTCGACTGGTAACTGGCGAATGACACGCGTGATGTTTTCCTCCAAGGCCTGAATCGAAGCGGGTTTGTCGGCATAAGCTTTTGACTTTACATATCCCCACAGGAAAAAGTCTAACGGTGTGATATCCCACGATCTTGGTGGCCAATCGACCGGCCCAAAACGTGAAATTATGTGCTCACCGAAATGTTCTCTCAATAAGTCCATTGATTGATGCGATGTGTGGGAAGTGGCGCCGTCTTGCTGAAACCAAATGTCGCCGAGATCACGAGATCACGAGCTTCAATTTCAGGCATCAAATAGTCGGGGTATCATGGCACGATAACGGTCGCCATTGACGGTTACGTTCGCACCGGCATAATTTTTATAGAAATATGGACCGATGATTCCACCGGCCCACAAACTACACCAAACGATGTCGCTTGGGAAGGTCGAGCGGCTTCAGTTGTTGCACAAGCTGTATTTTGTACGCTTTCAATTTAAGATCTTGACGTAAAATGCGCCAAGTCGTTCCATACGTCAGTCCGAGTTGCTGCGAAAGGCGCCGAATCGACTCTCTACGGTCTTCGTGTACACTCTCAGCTACGGCCGCTATATTTTCTTCACAGCGTGCTGGACGTGGTCTATTCGGTCGAATATTATCCAATAATGATTGCTGGGTCTCAAAATGGGTGATAGTGTTGCGAATAGTACGCTCAGTAGGCCGATTATGTTGACCATAAGTTGAGCGAAGTGCACGAAACACATTCCTCACAGAACGTGAATTTTCATAATAAAGTTGAACAATTTGTAAACGTTGTTCACGCGTAAGTCTTTCCATTACGAAATGCCAAACAATACTAAACAAAAATAACATGACAGCATGACACGACTCACACGTGATCTGTCAAAAAAGGCTATTGAAAAAAGTATCTCTACTTGGATCACCCGTTATAAGATGAGATAAATTATTACATTCTGATAGTGGATACTAAATACAAATTTTGGTATGTTCCCTTACTTTTTGAAGTACAAATGGGGAAAACCATCAACCATCAACAACAGAGTGATATTCTCACAGAGAAAGACAAATTTGCAAAAAGGTACGAGAGGGAGGTGTCATAGAATTTAAAATCTCGTCGAATATTAACTTGTTTGACATTTGTTAAGCAAAACTACTGGAGAACAAAAGGCATTGGGGGCTGTCTTTCAGGAAGTGTATAAGGTGAATGATAGCATTCGCCTGAACCGCGTCCTGGAAAATAATGCCCTGATCTATCATTTCTGTCTCGAAGTGGGTCTAGTACCCTGTTAATCTCAAAGGTGGAACTCCAGATCATCTTCGATTCCATAAAAAAAAGAAGTCAGCGGGAGACGATGGTATATCCAACATTGTACTGCGACACTTACCCCCTGAAGCTGTGGACATTTACGCCACGCTGTTCAACAACGCGCTGAAAAATGCATATTTCCAGAGCGGCAGAAGACGGCAGTGGTTAATGCTCTCCCGAAAAAGGGAAAGGACAACTCCAATCCGGTAAATTTCAGGTCGTTAAGTCTACCTCCGAGTAACAGCAAGGTTTTCGAAAAGATTTTCAATCGAGCTCTGTTCAAGTGGTCTGAGGATAATAATATTATACCAGAGAACCAGTTTTGTTTCAAGGCTGGATATGACTGTATTCATGCCGCCTCCAAACTCGTCTCTGAAAACAATGGAACAAAGCCATAAAACAGTGCACGGGTGCATGTCTGGTTGATTTAGAGAAGGCTTTTGACACCGTATGGTTAGAGGGCCTCTATCTAAAGCTGACCAGACTTCGCTTAAGTAACCCACTACTATATATGCTTCATGACATGCTGACTGGTAGAACGTTTGTTGTCAAAAGTGGCAATGTAACTTCTACCACAGAATTTTCCATTAAGAATGGTCTACAACAGGGAGCGGTAAACTCGCTGATTCTCGCATTTACACCAGTGATATGATAGGGTAGTCTTACTCAGGCAATTGCGTATGCGGCCGATCTTATCGCGTACAGAACAGCCTCTACTGTCGAAGTCATTCGAACTCTTTTGCAGCGGGACTTCGACAAGATCCAGAGATATTGTGATGACTGGAAGTTGACAATCAACTTTCAGAAATCAGAAACTATCCTGTTTAGGACACCGTTGTCTAGGGCCTCTAGGGATACGAGAAAGAACTGGCGAAAGCTGGTGATCGTTGGACCAAACGGACAGCCACTGGCGAGTAAAAGTGTAGTAAAGTAACTTGGCATCTGGTTCGGTCAGTATCTATATTTCGGAAGACATGTAGATGCTGCTCTGGCGAGAGCTAGGGGAGCGTTTGGCCTGACAAGACAATTGTTTTGAAGCAGTCGTCTTGACAGCAGGGTGAAGGTGATTTGCTACATGGAATTCATTAGGCCGATGATTGCCTATGAGTGCCCGGTGTGGTTCAACGTTGCCCTGTCTCAAATGGAAATGATACGGGTGTTTGAGAGGCAGCGTTTAAGAAGCTGTCTTGGACTTCACAGAACACCAGTATCTGACTACACAAAATAATATTCCAACCAGGTCCTATACAACGGGGCCAACATAAACAGAATGGATAATTTTCTGGTGAAACTCATTCGGTTTCACGCTGCAAGAGCGATGGCTTCGAACAATAGTCTCATCTTTGGGGCCTTCTATCCCAATGATGAATATTTTGAGAGTGCGCGTCTAAGCGGCTTTGTTCATCTCGAAGCTTTCCTATATTTGGATAGTCGAGGGCTGATACAGGATAGATCGGCGGTTCCGCTTATCTACCACGTCTTCCGACGAACTGTGGATAGGCGGCTCCTATACGACCGAGACATCGGTCGTCGCTCAGGGCTGAGGAGACCGCCTGCGGTTCAGCAGGAGTGTGTCCGATTGGGACCGTCGGAGTAGGTTGCAACGGGAAAACTTGTTATGGTGGCTAAGATAGATAAAGATAGCTGACTTACAAATTGTATGGCCGACTTATATAGTTGAGGGCTCAGTGGCGCGATGGTTAGTGCGATGAACTACCGCGCAGAAGGTCTGGGTTCGACTCCCAGCCGTAGCAACACCTAAATGATTTTTCACTGGCCCTCCTCTCGTGATGATCTGACAATTTATCCCAGTAGTATTAATTGTCAAGAAAATCTTATCTCATATTCGCCGTTCGGAGTTGTCATAAAACGGGAGGTCCCGCCGTCGTACTAGAATTACACACATGAATGGTTGTGAGAAAGCTCGGCCCTTGGTTCCAATGAGCCTGTTGCTCGAAAAATGTATGTTTCCAGCTTATAGGTTTTGTCAAGGAGATTTTAGCCTTTCTGTCTTATATTGCTCTGTGGGTGAGTGCAATTATGGAAGAATGGGTTTTTTATTTAATTCAGTCCTGCCTGCATTGGGCATCAGTAAACATTCCAAAATGCATCATTATTGGAACAACATATTGTTTTGCACCATACTAATGTCAAAATTGATCCACTGGCTAAAATTTGAACGCAATTGACACACGGCCTTAATCTCTGAAAAATTTTAATACTTTTGACACTTTAAATTCAGCAACAACCTTAAGGTCATCGACACCATTCACCTCATTCAATACTCATATACATGACACATGGTGTTGACCCAGATACGCAGCCACATTAAGCCCCCTACGCCTGAATGGCAGAAGCCCTCCATATTCAATTTGCTAAGGTAGCAAATACTCGCACAAGCATAGAATGCGTGCTGTGCCTATGCAGCAGGGCTCTTTTAAATGATCAAGTTTGACATTTCCTGTCCCTATTTTGGATAAAATAAAGCGAACCCCTCGACCTATAGAATAACATAAAACCTCAAAAGTGGCCTGTGGGAAGGTAGTGAAAAAAGTTTCCAAGCATCGAGTTCTCACAATATACGGTTTGGCATTCGAATAGAGGCAGGCGTGCCACTCTGGCAAAGCGTTTTAATGTTACACTTGTAACATTCAACAGATTGGCACTTGAAGGACTCGTATTTTCACAAAAGTTAATGGCTTTTAAGTTTTGAGTTTAGGTACACGTTTTTTTGTTGAGTGCTTATGTTAGGTAGGTACGGTACAATGAGTAGACCGTCATGGTCAAACATTGTTTCTCCGAATAACAAAGAGGACTATCATGATATGGCATAACTCCTTATATAACATGAGCTTTGGTGGCTCTCCATTAAAGAGATATGCGATGTAGCATAGTGTATACATCTACACACCAATGAAATAATAAAAACCTCAACAAGGAGCTCAACCCAAAGTAACGCTATCCACTTCAGTGAGAAAGGATTTTCCCTTGCTCCTCTGCTTCTTTCAGGAACGATGATGTACTCGCATGTGGCTGAAGCAATAAAAACAACTTAAGGTGGAATCACGATAAATTTACACATAAGTATGATATGTGGTTATCCCAAGGACTCTGACAGGTAGGTATATAGTGTATGTTCCTTTGGCTTGGTTATTTTCTTTTTCTTTTCCGTATTTTGTTGCCGACAAAGTTTACCAAATATAAACAACTCAATGGAGCCGATGCGAATTGTTCGGATTTATTTGAAAAATCGACACGAAAACGGTGCGGTTCGGAACAAAAGAGAAGGATATCGTTTTAATGGCAACAAATAAAGATACAACACGTGACGATTGTTATTTGAAATAGTAACAGCTTCGGTAATACCAGAACAGGAAATAAAATCAATCTTTCCAAGCAAGGCGTGTCTGACGCCCTTTTCATGTTCCAATGTAATAGAGTGGTGGGGCTGTATTTAACCTGAGCGTTGTGTTTTCATTGATGTGGCTAGGAAACATCGTATGGGTGAGATACTTATTGGAAACAGCATGCATTCACAAATGCCATTAAAGTGTCTAATGAGTTTTTCACTTTCCCAGGATACGTAGTACCTGGAAGTATGGTCATTGTGTTGGCAAGCGTTGATAAATGTTTAAGTTTCGAAAACCCTCGGCAGCTTTAATCTGTTCCTATATTCAGCACAAAGGTTTTCATGTGACTTTTAAATTTTACCATTGGTAACGCCGATGCTCTGCCGTTTGTGAAAAATTCAACTGTCAGAGTTTAATGAATAAGGTTCCTGGATTTAATTAGACATTTATACACACCATAACATGAGTATAAAGGGTGATCCATTTCGAGGTTCCCTACTTTTTTAAAGAAAAAAACACAGAAAATTCAAATTTAATGGAGAATGTTTGTTATCATTTGAAAGAACATTCTTTGGCATTTATTTTTTGAAGATTATGTCTATCAAATGTTGGCCGTTGCTACGTCGCAGATGGTCCATCCGTTGAGTCCAATTTTCGATCACTCGTTCGAGCATTTCGACTGGTAACTGGCGAATGACACGCATGATGTTTTCCTCCAAGACCTGAATCGAAGCGGGTTTGTCGGCATAAGCTTTTGACTTTACATATCCCCACAGGATAAAGTCTAAAGGTGTGATATCACACGATCTTGGTGGCCAATCGACCGGCCCAAAACGTGAAATTATGTGCTCAACGAAATGTTCTCTGAATAAGTCCATTGATTGATGCGATGTGTGGGAAGTGGCGCCGTCTTGCTGAAACCAAATGTCGCCGAGATCACGAGCTTCAATTTCAGGCATCAAATAGTCGGTTATCATGGCACGATAACGGTCGCCATTGACGGTTACGTTCGCACCGGCATAATTTTTAAAGAAATATGGACCGATGATTCCACCGGCCCACAAACCACACCAAATCGTTTTTTTTTCTGGATGAAGTGGCAGTTCTTCAATCTCTTCGGGTTGCTCTTCGTCCCAAATGCGGCAATTTTGTTTGTTTACATACCCATTGAGCCAGAAATGGGCCTCATCGCTAAACAAATTTGCCTCGAAAACGTCGGATCTTCTTGGAACTTTTAAAGAGCCCATAGAGCGAAGCGATGTCGCTTGGGAAGGTCGAGCGGCTTCAGTTGTTGCACAAGCTGTATATTGTACGCTTTCAATTTAAGATCTTGACGTAAAATGCGCCAAGTCGTTCCATACGTCAGTCCGAGTTGCTGCGAACGGCGCCGAATCGACTCTCTACGGTCTTCGTGTACACTCTCAGCTACGGCCGCTATATTTTCTTCACAGCGCAGCGTGCTGGACGTGGTCTATTCGGTCGAATATTATCCAATAATGAATGCTGGGTCTCAAAATGGGTGATGGTGTTGCGAATAGTACGCTCAGTAGGCCGATTATGTATAAGTTGAGCGAAGTGCACGAAACACATTCCTCACAGAACGTGAATTTTCATAATAAAGTTGAACAATTTGTAAACGTTGTTCACGCGTAAGTCTTTCCATTATGAAATGCCAAACAATACTAAACAAAAATAACATGACAGCATGACACGACTCACACTCTTTTGAAAAAATCTCAGTAGGGACAAATCTCTGAGGGATCGGTTAGTGAAACACGCATATTGACCACTAAGGTCAGGTTTTGCATTCCAAATCTCTGTATATATTTTTTATTCAGATGTTGTATGCGTTGAGGTATGCGAGCAATATAAATCACCGTACAGCGCCCTCTACTCCTACAATTAAGAAAAAAAAAACAACATCAACCTTTTCTTTCAAAAAGGCAGCAAAGTTCAACATTTTAGAATCATCGTCCTACAAAAACAGGACGCATCACTTAAATACCATTTCAAACCAAATATTTTATGTTGGCAATCAACAAAGGATATGCCTGCGAAAAGGTGACTTTTTGCAAACTTTCTCGTCCTTGATATATGAAATGATAACTCTTGACCTAAAATAAAAAGACCACCACATCATCTGCAATACATTAGGTGATGCTTTTTCATGAACTTCAAGGACCACAGCTTGTTGACAAAAAAAAATAAAAAATAAAAAATCCTTTCACCACCACATTTTGCTGCAATTTGTCGATGTTAAAGTAGGCATCACTTCATAAACAACAAATACATGCATTAACTTTATACAAAAAGCAAGCCGCCCTCACACAGAAGTGCACTACACACCGCTGACAACAATATACACGTCCTTGTTGGTGCTTTCACCTTCAGAGTTCCATATCCCACTGTTGCATTCGCTTGAATCCTTGTGTTAGCGCTGCACTAATGGAGGTGCATAGCACGCAGCTTCTTCAACAAGAATGCAATCGTTTCGTTTGTGAATTTAGAGGTTATGCATGAACAAAAACATCAACAAACAACAACAAAACTATATGAAACAGTTGACTAGTATTTGTTGGGGTAGGTCTCTTTTTTTCTTTCGTCTTTCGTTTACTTTCGCATATGCATTTAGAAAGAGGGTTACGCTAAGAGGCTGTTGTTGTTAAAATGTAGGCTACCAGCGAAAACACAGCACATTTTGCACTATGTTGACACAGAAGCAGTAGGAGCAACCCTAAAGCGTTTACTAGTTCACAGGTGAACACTTGACATGGATTCTAATTTGTTGCATTTAATTTAGTTTCCTTTTAGCATGACGTGGGCATCCTAGTTCCCCTTAAAAAGTGTGTATGTGCACTTTGAACTTGTGTGCATTTACCATTTTTTTCTCCCTTCTCAGTGATGTGCCTTTTAGTTGGGTTAAGTTGAATTTAATTAACCTAAGAGTAGCATGAATAAGAGCTGAGATTATAAGTGTCAGCTTATGTATTTAGAAGGCGCTAGGACAATGTAGCGTTTGACAACATAGCGATTGTTCTAAAAAATGCATCCTTCTATCAGGATATAATCCCACTCTTGGGGAATGGCGTATTGTTTTAAAACGAGTTAACAGTCGTCAGAGAAGTAATCTATCAAGTACAAGGTGCGCCATTTTCTATATCGGTATGTAAACATTGAATACCTCTGACATTTATCAACCGATTTACCCGAGTAGATATGTTTTTAAAGCGTCATTTGAGTACAATTTTTGGGTACATGAATTGATTCACAACGAAATAGTCGAAAACGAAAATAGTCGTTCATTGCGTTAACTCAATGTGTGAACTGGCTCGTTAATACCCAGGGCCTAGTTTTTCCCTACAACCATACATGTTTGCGTCTGTATTCATTGCACGATGGCGGGAACTCATGTTTTGTGGCGAATCCGAACGGCTAACTAGAGATAAGCTTTTCATGAAAATTGATACAACTCGAATGATTTGACAGATCATCACGAAAGTAAGGCCAGAAAATGACGGCTGGGAATCAAACCAAGACCTTCTGCGCGACAGTTCTTTGCTTTAACCATCGCGCCTACGTGCATATCGACTAAAAAATCGTGACCAACAAAAATTGTTTGGAAACAGTATTCGTCGTTTGGTGACTAACAACGGTACGAAGGAGTGTTGCCGAGAACCAACAGGTGTCGTATTGTAACGGCATTTAGGAATAAGTGAAACCATCTTGCGGCTTTTTTTGAAAGATGCAATTCATTTCAATTCTTTCCGTATAAAGTACAATTGACTCAAAGAATATAGACGTCAGACCGTCCATGTCGCTTGAATTCCAATGGTTGACTCAGAATCTGAATTTTGGAAGCAAATTTCTATGACCGACGAGTCCCTTTCACACAATCTGCGATGTTAACAAGCAAAATTTCCGTATTTGGGAAACGAAACATTTACAGGAGCTCAATGAAACGTCATTGCCTGACATAAATGTGACAACATGAACCCACGGCGTTTGCGCGAAAACCATTTTTGCACCATTTACCGTCAGAGAAGGCAAAACAGTCGATAAGATTCGACATAGGTAGCTTTTGGGTCAGAATGCCTTCCCCACAAATGCATGCGAAAGGTCTGGACGATTATTGGTTTCACCAAGCCGACGTTATTGAAACTAAAATTCCCTGGAAGTGAGCTTTCGAAAAATTGCAACAATTGAGAGTTAATCTCCAGATCTCGAGTTTTTTTTTTTTTTTTGTGGGGTTATTTGAAAAGCAAATCTGTTTTACCCTAGGTGACCATAAAAGTGATGCAGTGTTGCAGTGAAGTGAGCTTTCGAAAAATGCAACAATTGAGAGTTAATCTCCAGATCTCAACTTTTTTTTTTTTTCGTGGGGTTATTTGAAAAGCAAATCTGTTTTACCCTAGGTGACTATAAAAGTGATGCAGTGTTGCAGTATCGGAGTAAAAATGCCACATTTTGCTTTGGTCAATAGAGGTGGACACTTGATTGATGTCGTGTTTAAAACTAGTCCAAGGACCAAAATATGTAAAAAAAATATGGAAACCGCTTTTTTTATTCAATATGTACATGCTGACATAAAATGGCGCACCTTAAAATATCAAGTAATTCTCCAAGTGACAAGGAATGGGACTGGACTACAATTGGTAAAAATTAGGTGTAGCCTGGTAATTACCTTCATCGCCATGCCTGAAATTTTGTTTGAATTGTTGTGCTTTCGGATGATATGTTCAGTGAAGTGCGCACAAACATTTTTTCATAAATTCGAGGTTTGTTAGTGGAACACGCATATTGACCATTAAGGTCAGATTTTGCATTCCAAATCTCTGTATATATTTTCTATTCAGATGTTGTATGCGTTGAGGTACGCGAGCAATATAAATCACCGTACAGCGCCCTCTACTCCTACAATTAAGAAAAAAAACAACATCAACCTTTTCTTTCAAAAAGGCAGCAAAGTTCAACATTTTAGAATCATCGTCCTACAAAAACAGGACGCATCACTTAAATACCATTTCAAACCAAATATTTTATGTTGGCAATCAACAAAGGATATGCCTGCGAAAAGGTGACTTTTTGCAAACTTCCTCGTCCTTGATATACGAAATGATAACTCTTGACCTAAAATAAAAAGACCACCACATCATCTGCAAAACATTAGGTGATGCTTTTTCATGAACTTCAAGGACCACAGCTTGTTGACAAAAAAAATAAAAATAAAATAGGCGTCGTGAAGTCTCCTTTTTTGCACCATTCGCAGCTACTTCTCGTTGGAAAGTAGGGCTCGGAAATTGGCTACGAAGAGAAAATGGTAACAGTCGTCGTTTGCCTTCTGAATCTGTGTACATCCAGGACTTTGGATGCGTTTCACACATCTATGAGCATAAGATCGATTTGGTTGGCAATTCCACCATCTGGAGATTGTCAGGTTGCTTGGTGGATTCGAAGTATTGGGAATCTAGTGCTGCTGGTAAATATATTATAATATAATATGCCGCGAAGCCTGTTAGTCGCAAGCCATTATATGTTCTCGTTTTGTGGAGGCTGTGCTTTCCAGCTAACTCATCAAAGATTTTCGCACTGAAGCCCAAAAGTATGATTTTAACATCGGTCTCCAGACGTCTAGGAGGTCGCAAAATTCCTCCTTGATAGGGTCTTCAGTCTAATCGGTAGGGGCATGTGCACAAACAAGACCGATGTTGGAAATTGTGATTCTGATGCGAATCACAGCCAGGCAATCACTACCTGCTTTTAAGTTCTTGACTAACGTCGGCTTCCCACGACGGATCCGCTTCCTAATATGTAAAACCGTCGATTGCAACTGTAATAAATGCCGCATGTTTTTTGTTTGTGTATTCCTGATTCTGTCCAACGTATTTCCTGACTCGATGTAATGTCTACCCCGTGCCGCGCGTAAGCCGTTGTCCGTTGTATTTCCGGGTCTGGTTGATATTGGAGGAGATCTATTTCCCGAGGCTGTTGTCTGTGTCTCCCTCATAATTTTATATTTTTTACGTGGTAAGGAAATAACCCTGACGGCACAACCCCCAACCTAGAGGGTCAACGTATATAAACTCCATTGCATAATTCATACTTTTCCTTTCAAGTCTTTCATTTAAATTTATTTATAGTAGACACATTTATTTATATCACAATAGTATTATACACACAATTAAAATTAAAAATAATAATTTTTGTTAACAATGCTACGAGTTTCGTTTTACTAATGTGGGACTGCAATGGCCATTTGTGGTGCTAAGGGCATTTTGTGAACGTCTTGGATTTGCTTTGGTTGATTTGCAATCTAATTTGGTATCGTCTTCGGTTGTCTCATCGTCGGCGGATTCGTCAATTTTAAACGGTAATTGAATCACATTATCCTGGGCAACGGGTGGCGGTCCCCACGAGACTTGTCGGCTTCGTAGTCGTGACGGTAGATTGTCAAACTTTACCTGGACCTTTTGCTGGACAAGAATTGTAAAAGTTGTCATTCAACTGAGTTAAAATGATGTGCATCAGTCGAAGAGATTTATTTTGTTTAGTAACGAAGACATGCTAGATACGATTCACTTACAATACATAGAACTTTTATATTTACATGCTCATCCTTTATATATATCATATATATTTATTATTAATCTCATGCAAGGATTTCTAAGAACATCCTTGGTATAGTTAACACTTTACTGACGTCCTATTGGAGTTGTAATTAGGTCCTGTGACGGGATTTGTTAAGTTTTCAAAGCACACGATCTTATTTCCAATGTTTAGAGGAAATGGTATGTGTCTTCTGAAATTATAAGGAGTGTCCTTCCACGTAAAATTTGAATTTTTCACCATTTATTAGTGCTATGTTGCCAACGGAAAAAAAAGATAACAAGGTGACAGGTGACAGTTCGGGGCCAGTAAAAATGAAACCTATACGAATGAAGTACTCACTTTCATTGTTGAATAATATTTCAAAAATTTAGTTAAAAACATTGTTAACACTTTACTGGCGTCCTATTGGAGTTGTGGTTAGGTCCTGTGACGGGATTTGTTAAGTTTTCAAAGCACACGATCTTATTTCCAATGTTAAGAGGAAATGGTATGTGTCTTCTGAAATTATAAGGAGTGTCTTTCCACGTAAAATTTGAATTTTTCACCATTTATTAGTACTATGTTGCCAACGGAAAAAAAAGATAACAAGGTGACAGGTGACAGTTCGGGGCCAGTAAAAATGAAAACTATACGAATGAACTACGCACTTTCATTGTTGAATAATATTTCAAAAATTTAGTTAAAAACATTGTTAACACTTTACTGGCGTCCTATTGGAGTTGTAGTTAGGTCCTGTGACGGGATTTGTTAAGTTTTCAAGGCACACGATCTTATTTCCAATGTTTAGAGGAAATGGTATGTGTCTTCTGAAATTATAAGGAGTGTCCTTCCACGTAAAATTTGAATTTTTCACCATTTATTAGTGCTATGTTGCCAACGGAAAAAAAAGATAACAAGGTGACAGGTGACAGTTCGGGGCTATTAAAAATTAAACCTATACGAATGAACTACGCACTTTCATTGTTGAATAATATTTCAAAAATTATCAAGGCTTTTCAGTTCAGTCTGCAATTTTCGCACAAAATATGACTGTCATAGTGATTTCAACTGTGAGGAGGATAAAAATTCTAAAAGACTGGATTAATTAGTGATCTTATACACTCTGGGTGTCCTGCACAAGTCGCTGCTGAACAATTTATGAGCAGTGAGGATGTTAAAATTATGCTGGGATTATTGAAAGACAACGGTAGGAAGAGCGGACATCGTGAGCGGTATAGTCGGAAGCCTATTCAACACTACATCTGTCAACAGACTCCATTTGGATAAAAAACGAAATGCTACTATACACAGGACATGGTTTCCCAACCTTGATATCAATAAGGGGACATGGTGGTCTTCAGTTAAAAAAAAAACGGTTCACATAAAGAAGGACAAGTGGCACGCATCCAGTATTTTGGATGTCCAAACATTCTGAGGGGTTAATATTGCAGCCAATGTAAGAATGCGAACGATGGTTGCAGCTAAAAATTAAGCTTACAAGGATGCAAGTAATAACGATAGAAACCATTGAGTTACAGACTTTAGAAAAATAAGAAGAAAGAACAACGGCTTTTCAAATAAATGCATGGTGGCGCAAAAGTAATCCTCCTATCAGAAAATGCTATAAATTTTGCGATTGGCCCCTAATGTCAGTTCTGTTTTGACATTTGTGTAGTAAACACATGCGAAATACACGTTAATAAACAATTTTACGCTACACTGCTTCAGAACGGGGAATATTGGTGAATAGCTATTCATTTGAGCAATAATCGGTCGGTGACTTTGGCACAACGTGAATATCGTCGCAGATTTCCTAGCCGTCCAACGCCTACTGGTGAAACACTGCGACGTTTAGCCGCTCGCATCGAAGAGACTGGCACAGCACGAGATGGTGCCAGGCGTGGCAGACCCCGGAGTAGCCGTTCTGCAGAGAATATTGCAGCTGTAGCCGAAGATGTCATGGAAGCGCCGTCGACATCGACCAGACGACGTGCCACGCAAATGGGTATCAGTCGAAGGTCTTTACAGCGAATTTTGGTACTAGATTTGAAGATGTTTCCGTACAAAGTCCAGACGGTGCTTCAGCTGTTAGCTGCTGACCGCCAATCGCGTCGAACATACGCTCAAGCCATTCTTAATCACCACCATGAGGAAGATGATTTTTCACAAAAAATAATCATGAGTGATGAGGCCCATTTCCATCTTAGCGGGTACGTAAATAAGCAAAATTTACGCTTCTGGGGCACTGAAAATCCGCGTGTAACCCACGAAGAGCCATTACACCTGCTCAAAGTCACTGTATGGTGTGCTGTTTTCGCTGGAGGAGTCATCGGACCTTTTTTCTTCGAAGACGTCGCGGGCCAAACGGTTACTGTGAATGGTGAGCGCTACAGAGCAATGATCAACGAGTTCTTTTTGCCGCAACTTGATGAATTGGGATTGGAAAACATGTGGTTCCAACAGGACGGTGCAACGGCACACACTGCACGTCCCACAACCGATATGCTGAAGGATGCATTTCCCGGGCGCCTAATCTCCCGTTTTGGCGATTTGCACTGGCCAGCAAGATCGCCTGATTTGACCGCTCCAGACTTCTTTTTATGGGGCTTTTTGAAGTCGCGGGTTTATGTCAACAAGCCTCAGACTCTTGCAGCTCTTAAAGACAATATCCGTCAAGAATGTGAGGACCTATCGCCGGAAGTTTTGGTCAAAGTGATGGAAAATGCCATAAAAAGGGGTTCAAATGACAATCAACTGTGGCGGCGGCCATTTTCATGACATCATATTCTTGACTTGATGTAAAAAAAATTAAAAGACCAAATAAATCGAATCCACAAGAAGAATCAAAGTTTTTATTTTTTTTTTAAATTACAGCCAAAAAACATCGGAAGGTTATTTTTGCGCCACCTTGTACAAAAAGAATAAGAAATGTGCTTCGAAGATTTAGAGTGTTGTTACTCCATGAGTACTTTTAACTAAATTCGGCTTTTAGAACTGTCTAAGTCACAGTCCATATTAAGAAGAAGATCTTGTCCATACTGTTAAGCAGCTACGACGAATCATTTCAATATTGGAGACTGCAGCTGAAATTACCAGCCACCTGCCCTTAACGAAGTGACGTCCATTCTGGTGAGCTATTTGAAACCGATGGAAGTAATTTGTTAAGTTGCTCACACAAAATCATTAGCATAAGATTGTCGGATAAAAGTGTATCCTCAGAATGAATACGTCGCAACAGGATGGGCAACAAGATCCTATCTGGCGTAATATATCGGGTGATCCAAGTAGAGATACTTTTTCCAATAGCCTTTTTTGACAGATCACGTGTGAGTCGTGTCATGCTGTCATGGTTTTTTTGTTTAGTATTGTTTGGCATTTCATAATGGAAAGACTTACGCGTGAACAACGTTTACAAATTGTTCAACTTTATTATGAAAATTCACGTTCTGTGAGGAATGTGTTTCGTGCACTTCGCTCAACTTATGGTCAACATAATCGGCCTACTGAGCGTACTATTCGCAACACCATCACCCATTTTGAGACCCAGCATTCATTATTGGATAATATTCGACCGAATAGACCACGTCCAGCACGCTGTGAAGAAAATATAGCGGCCGTAGCTGAGAGTGTACACGAAGACCGTAGAGAGTCGATTCGGCGCCGTTCGCAGCAACTCGGACTGACGTATGGAACGACTTGGCGCATTTTACGTCAAGATCTTAAATTGAAAGCGTACAAAATACAGCTTGTGCAACAACTGAAGCCGCTCGACCTTCCCAAGCGACATCGCTTCGCTCTATGGGCTCTTGAAAAGTTCCAAGAAGATCCGACGTTTTCGAGGCAAATTTTGTTTAGCGATGAGGCCCATTTCTGGCTCAATGGGTATGTAAACAAACAAAATTGCCGCATTTGGGACGAAGAGTTACCTGAAGAGATTGAAGAACTGCCACTTCATCCAGAAAAAACAACGGTTTGGTGTGGTTTGTGGGCCGGTGGAATCATCGGTCCATATTTCTTTAAAAATTATGCCGGTGCGAACGTAACCGTCAATGGCGACCGTTATCGTGCCATGATAACCGACTATTTGATGCCTGAAATTGAAGCTCGTGATCTCGGCGACATTTGGTTTCAGCAAGACGGCGCCACTTCCCACACATCGCATCAATCAATGGACTTATTCAGAGAACATTTCGTTGAGCACATAATTTCACGTTTTGGGCCGGTCGATTGGCCACCAAGATCGTGTGATATCACACCGTTAGACTTTTTCCTGTGGGGATATGTAAAGTCAAAAGCTCATGCCGACAAACCCGCTTCGATTCAGGTCTTGGAGGAAAACATCACGCGTGTCATTCGCCAGTTACCAGTCGAAATGCTCGAACGAGTGATCGAAAATTGGAATCAACGGATGGACCATCTGCGACGTAGCAACGGCCAACATTTGGTAGACATAATCTACAAAAAATAAATGCCAAAGAATGTTCTTTCAAATAATAATAAACATTCTCCATTAAATTTGAATTTTCTGTGTTTTTTTCTTTAAAAAAGTAGGGAACCTCGAAATGGATCACCCTTTATGATAGAATTAAATAGGTTACCAACTACCTGATCGGGCAGTCTTGAAATAAATTACAAAAAATCGGCATAATTTCACTTTGTGAAAGCGAAATAACGCCGAATTTCCATGTTCGGTCTTATTTCACCAAGCCGAGTTGGCCTTATTTCACTTTGCATACACCCAATTTAGCACCCAACCCTTATTTAACAGTGAGCACAAGCAGGGGGTTGCATACATAATTTTAACTTTGCATACATCAAACTTTACACGCAAATCAAATCCAACACTGAACACAAGGTGGTGGTTGCAGGGGGGCAGCATTTGAAATTCGGATTTATTTCACGCGGCGTTATTTCATGGCACCCCTGATCGGTCCTCACCAGTAAAATTTAAAAAAAAAATATGGTGGCTAGCGAGTCCACCACTGATCAACCGTTCGCACTTCGGCAGATGAAAGAAGAATTCCACCACCACCTATTCATCGATTTCAAAGCAACATTCGGCAGCATTTCTAGCGAAGAAGCTCTATGAAGAGCTTTGTCGAGTGTTGATGTATTACTAATGGATGACAATGCAGAGTTCTTGATGCTCCATCGTCGACGACTTCAAGGAAAGATTTGATACCAACAAGAGATTTAGCCGAGGAGAGGTATTGTCGTTTTTATTTTCAGGCTCGTTAGTACCAAGGACATACAAATGACGCATTAAGAACAAAAAACAGAAACTTTCGTTCAAAAGCTTCATGGTACGGGTGGGCGGTGCGCACGTGAACATATGAGAAACGAGGTTCAAATAATATGGCGGGCTGTGCCAGTACGACCCGCTATAGAACAATTTATCTTTTATGCAGTGCGTAATCTGTATGGCTCTACAATCTTTGTTAGCACCCAGAGCCGAGCTTTCTCGCAACCGCTCATGTGTGCGTGTGTACTTCTTGCATGATGGCGGGACGTCCTTATGCCTACTCCGAAATGTGAATTTGAGATAAGCTTTTCTGGACAATCGATACTACTCAGATGATTTGTCAGATCACCACTAGAGGAGGGCCATTAAAAAATCATTTAGGTGTTTCCACGAATCGAACCCAGACCATATGCGCGGAAGTTCATCGCAATCGCGCCAATTGAGCCCGTCATTGCCGTTTAACACTTTTAAAATCATTCTTGGGAGGTTTGAGCAAAACTCCTAATCCAGGGGCACAATCTTGCATAAAATGGCGCAACTACTGGCATAAGCCGACGATATTGAAATGATTGTTACAGAAACATGTGCTAGTATATGGAAGGAACCTACAAAAGTGATCTTCGAACTAAATGTGGGGATGACCAGCTATGTATATGATCTCAACAAAACGCAGTAGAGGAAGATCTCGCCTTAAGTGGCGGGCACAAGTAGAAACAGACTTCAATCAACTTGAAGTGCGTAATTAGAGGCAGTTAGCTAAGACCGAGCTAATTGGAAAGGCATGTTGGTTGAGGCCCAGGTTTATTCCGGACTTTAATAAGTAAGAGCTCACTATATTCTTTTTCATAAGAAAGGAACCTCAGCATGATCGACAAAAAAGTAAACCTTCTGAACTGAACGAAACTACAGTGGCATAAGTCTCCTCAACATCACGCACAAGATCCTATCTGTCGTAATATGTGAACACTTGAAAAGGTCCACCAAAAACCTGATCGGTTTTTATAAGTGTGGTTTTACGCCAGCTAAGTCCACAACTGGTTAAGTCTTCGCTCTTCGACAGATCACGTAAAAAACCTACGAAGTCCAAATCGATTCCAACCAACTTGAGGTAGTACAGGACTTTGTCTACCACACCTATTTGTTCTGAGAACAACATCTCGTCAGAAATTAAAAGAAGAATTATTGTCGAAAAGCGCTGATTATTCGGGCTAAGAAGGTTATTAGGTAGCAAAGCCCTCATACTATATAAGACCCTGATCATCCCAGTCCTGTTGTACGGCGCTGAAGATTCGAGAAGAAAATTCTTCTGTTCTTCCGTTTGCATTGACGGGCAATGGTGACGAAGATTCAACCAAGAACTATACGAGCTTTACAGCGACATTCCCCTGATCAAAAATACTACGCATTGGACGTTTAAGATGGCTAGGACATGCAGAACGAATGGACACCAATACTCCGGCTCGCAGAGTCTTCCATTCCCAGCAAGACATCGGCCGCAGTAGAGGAAAACCTCATCTTAAGTGGCGCGCACAAGTAGAACCGATCTCAACCAACATGAATGCGCAACTGGATGCAGTTATCTAAGAACCGGGCTAATTGGAGAGACATGTTGTTTGAGGCCCAGGTTCATTCCGGACTGTAGCGCTGTAACCGGACTGTAGTAAAATTTGCAAAGTTAACCCCCTGCCTGGGCTCAATGTTGGATTCAGGATGGGTGCCAAATCGGATGTATGAAAAGGGGGGGCGGCATAATTGCTACCTTCAAAAACCCCCCTTCTTGGGTTAACTTTTGGATGTAGGTTGTGTATGAGGTTGGCTGCCTGCTAAATTTCTTTGAACTCACATTTATTTGGCTTTATTTCTTTTGGCATTGTTTCACGTCACCCCTCATATTCTTACCTAGAACTGAATAAAATATGGTGTCAGGTGCCACCTGACTTTTGCAACATAAACAAACAAAAACAAATGTTCTTGGAAATACCAATAATTACTAAGTATAAATTCATTACGGACTAGATTATCAAATAGCTTCCAGGAATTCCCTTCGGCAGTATAACAAATTAATTTTTACCGGAAAAAGTGAAAACACTTCTGAGAATTCATCCCCAGAGATCAACTTCATTTAGAAGGAATTATCGTTAGTCAATTAGTATCCAACTTCCTCTATAAACACAAGTAGGTAACACAAATTAAAAAAAAAAAACCCACATCGCAGGTGTCATTTCAGAATGCTTAGGGGTGTTCCTCCACCCCCAACTCAAATCACTTTGGTGTTTGCGTGTGAACACAGAAATTCATTAATAACTGGCATTCCACAGCAAGCGCATTACACTCCATTAGCCTCTTTGCGAAAACAAATTAATAAACTCACCCGCAAAAACTTTTCACATCCAGTCTAGAATGTATAAGGACCACCGCAACTGGTTAGGGGGACCGCAAAAAAAGCACAAATATTGAAAAAGGCGGCAAAATTCGTTCCTCAAACGTCTCAGGCACACCGGCACCTCATTAGATATGTGGGGTTGAAGTTCAACGTGTGGGAATTAAATATCCAACTAACATTACTGAATGAATATTCACTGGTGTGTGTGTGTTTGTGTATGTGTGCGTGCTGTTTTAAGTACCCATGCTTAAGGATATACTCGTTTATCATCATCCTTAAGTATGCGCCTCGAAACATTGAATTTTACTCTGAATCCCATTATGATGAACTTCTTGAAGTACTTGAAACTTTCCGTGTGTATAAGCGAAGACAAAAGAACTTTATCCCATGTACTCAGCTAGACAAGGCTCGCAGTTTCCCAGATAAAAAGGATGGAAATCTTTTTAAATATAAGTAAAATGGATAATCACACGGGTGTCGGAGAGTCTGTATGTGTGTGTTTTTGTTGAAGTGGTTGCGAAACAACAACGTGGAGAGGGTTTGGAAACTTT
Organism: Rhingia rostrata; assembly: GCA_949824845.1. Classification (NCBI taxonomy): domain Eukaryota; kingdom Metazoa; phylum Arthropoda; class Insecta; order Diptera; family Syrphidae; genus Rhingia; species Rhingia rostrata. The sequence goes on from OX463757.1 coordinate 42,106,096, forward strand.
TTTGACAGCGGAAATATTGAAGAATTAATTATTATGTCCTCAATCCACTTACCCAACTGGATGAAAAATTGCAGTCAGAGAGAATATCGTTAAAAATGATGGATTAGATGAGGATATCAAAAGTATGATGTACGCTCCAGTTGGTATTCAGAAAGTTTAAAAGGTGCAGAGCTTGTGTTGGCCCGATTTTTTTAAATCTGCTAATTCTAAGGTTCATCAGAAGAGTAAAAATGTTCTTTTCTTTTGTAAATTTAGCGAGGAACTCTTACTTCTAGAATTTAAAGAACTTCCACGTCTTCTTCAATCAAGTCGAACAATTCAAAACCTATTTTCATTATATCTGTTGTCTAAGTCTCTCCTGCACTATGCTTGACAGACAACGCCTACACATAAATTTATGCTTAACATAAGTAAAGGTGATTAAGGCCCGTTTGCTGATTCGGAACATAAATCTTATGCATAGCTAAGTTCCACATAAATTCTATGCGATACTTAAATGTATGTGAGTTGCACGACCAAATATAATATGTTCAACATAGTAAGCGACCACTTTTGAACTATAACTATCTTCAGGTCGGTTTCTGCAAACGTCAAATTATTGTCAGTTTTGGTTTGTTTCTGTTCAAACGTATTTTGCGGTACATATTTTGATTTGAAAAATGTCTGGAAATAAAAAAAGAAACCCAAATTTTTCGCAAAATGAAAAAACGCTTCTTCTTCATTGTGCTTTTGATGGAAAAGAAGTCATCGAAAATAAAAAAAACCGATGGCGCAACGTGGAGAGATAAAGAAAATGCTTGGAATCGAATTGAGAACAAATTTAACAGCCAGTCGGGATCATGCTTTAGGAACAGCGAATCGTTAAAGAGGTTTTATAACAACTACAAAGCCGAAATAAGGAAGGAGGGAGCAAAAGAAAAAAGTTCTGCTATGCAAACAGGAGGAGGTAAGCCATTCACACCTTCTGACCTGGAAGTAACAATAATGAATCCGAAAACAATTTATGGTCTGGAAAACGAATTCGATGGTGACGGCTGTGTGGAACAACAAGAAAGCGGCAAGGTAACATCTAAATAAACTTTATAAACTATAAACTGTTCACTATATTTACAAATCTTTTGTAGTGCGACGAGAATGAAAAATCCAACAACGACTGGAGTGATTACAAGCCCTCAATGCTAAAAAAAACAAGTTCACCCGAAGTTGAAAGCCCCAGCCCACAGAGCCGAAGACATACTTGTTGAGGATGAAATTTCGCCTGATACTGAATCCGGTTCTACACAACAAATAGTGATGACAAAGGGCTTTAAAAAACAATTTTGTAGTTCCGAACCACTGGATAATGCTCCATGGACTGCAAGACGAAGACCAGTCGCCTCTACATTGCACAGCAGCAAAATATCAGAGCAGTACTCCGAGCTTTCAAAGATTAAAATTGAACTAGCCAAACTGCAATTTGATACTTTAACCCTAATCCTACCAAGGTGTGCCTCGGAGGCACATTTCATTTTAAAAGTACTATATTTCTCTAGATACAATTTTAATCCAACTGTGTATTTTAGTATTCTAAACAATTGCTTTTTGACACATAAAACAACTAAAATAAATTTTAATATATTAACTGCCTTTTAGATATCGCGATAAGCATACTTTACTGACACCCTCTACCAAGGTGAGCTCCAGAGGCACATATGAAAAATATTTTCATTTTTTGATGTAATGTGTGACGAATTTCCCTGCTTCAAAATTCTTTTCACCGCGCATTATGGGGAATCCCATATAACTTATTCGGGCGATTCCCCCACTTTAGTTTTTTTTTTTTTGAACTGCATACGGGGTTATATCCCAGTTTGTGTGAAAAGCAATTGCAACCAGTCCAGTTGATCCGTGAATTAGTGATTAGTGCATAGGTAAAGTTATATATATGCAATTGGCTTACATTAGTTCAATCTCTGTGTTTTTGTTTTTTTTCAAAACTGGTAAGTAAAATATATGAATCATAAAATGCGAATTTTTACAGCATGACATTTGCAAAATACATGGTATCTACATTTCTATTGTACAGACATTATGACTGATCGGCGTAGAGCACTAACTAAAGGAGAGATTATCGCTGCAATACAGGAAAATGATATAGATCCTGATGAAGGAGTTAGTGAGGATGAAGATAATCGAAATGACGATACTTCTTCTAGCGAGATAGATTTTCAAGAAAGTGTCGATGAAGTTAGCGATGAACAGCAGGGAAGTGACGGTGATGCAGTTGAGGATGATTTCCCAAACTATTCGGAAACCTTTGTTGGAAAAGATGGCACAGCATGGAAATCAACACCAATTGCAAAGGGAAAAACTCGAGCGCACAACATTATTACAACAGCTTTGAATAAGGTGAAGATTCCACCTGGGGTCCACATTGATACCCCATTTGATGCATTCAGGTTGTTTTTTTGATGATGCAACCATTGGTATTATAGTGACTTTCACTAATACAGAAGCTGTTAGTTCTATTGGAACATTATGGAAGCCAGTTGACGACATTGAAATTCGAGCATTTTTAGGCCTGTTGATTACTGCCGGAAGAAATAAGCAAGGAATTATGGACTACAACGAACTCTGGAGCCCTCTTTATGGACATTTTTTATATAAAGCATGTATGTCACGAAACAGATTTACCCAATTGTTGCGATTTATTAGATTTGACGATAAAAACACCAGGACTGTTCGAAGGCAAAAGGATAAACTGGCTCCAATTAGAGACCTGTGGGAAAGAGTAAATTTAAATTTGTCGAAGCATTATATTCCGGGCTGCAACCTAACTATTGATGAGTAACTGGTTCCCTTTCGGGGTCGCGTATCGTTCCGGCAATATATACCAAGCAAACCAGATAAGTATGGTATGAAAATTTGGTGGATTTGTGACAGTGGCTCTAGCCATACTTGGGAAAGGAAGGCCCAAGCCGATCAGAAAACTTAGCGCAAAAGGTTGTTGAAGAGCTTTGTGTACCTTTTATCAGGACCAACAGAAACATTACATTTGACAACTACTTCACCAGCTATGAACTTGCTTCCAGTTTGCTGTCAAAGGGCCTGACTTGCGTAGGAACGATCCGTAAGAACAAAAGATGTATACCATCAAATTATTTACGGGAAATAGAGAGCAACTTATTTGGCTTTCAAAACGCTATGACTCTTGTATCCTATGTTCCCAAAAAAAAATCGTTCTGTGATCATTTTGTCGACCATGCATCATGAAAACATCACCGATCTGTCAAATAAAAACAAATCAGAAATAATTTATAATTCAACGAAAGGAGGAGTCGATACCTTAGATCAAATGGCACATGCATATTCGGTGAAGCGCAAGACCAACAGATGGCCTTTAGCCTTTTTTTTCAATATGATTGATGTCTGCAGTGTAGCTTCATTCATTGTATGGAAAAATATTTATCCCGAGTGGAATATATCGAAAAAAAGAAAGCTTCGTAATATTTTCTTAAGAGAAATGGCGACCGAACTAGTGATGGAGCATATCAGACGGCGCAGTTTGGTTGGTTTGCATAAAAGCCACACTACTGCAATAAATACTGCGTGCAAGAACCTAGCCCTACCAGCAGAGGGTCCACTTAAAAAATCCATTAAAAGAAGAAGATGCTATAAATATAGTCCTTCGAAAAAAAAGCAGAATGTCAACACAGTGCTGTGATACATGTAACCTAACAGTATGTGTTGAGCATTCGGAAAAAACATTAACTTGCAGAAACTGCAAAGAAAAGAAATAAAATAAATTGGTATTTAAGTTAAAATCAATAAAATGTATATAACTCTTTGTTTTTCATGTGTTTCACAATTTAATACAGTTAGCTATTTAATCAGATACAATGAGCCTAGTAGGCACACCTTGGTATGGCATGTAACGAAAATTCCTTGGTAGGATTAGGGTTAAAAGAAGAAGCAATACAAAAAAAATATCAAAGCAATGTTGAGCATCAATTAAAGCAAAAATCTCTGGAACTAGACATCGCAATTAATAGTGAAGTTTTAAAAACAATACAAAAAGAAGAGTGCACAACAAAAGATGCCCATAATCTTTTAAAAGACATTGAAATGTTTTTCAAAGAAGTTAATCGTTGACTGAAGTAAAACTAATTTTATTTTGAGTTGAATTTTTTTTTTATTTCTGTTTTTGATCTAAGAAGTTTGATATAATGTTTACAATCCTGCGAAATAGTTATTTATCAAATCCGTACGCTTTTGCATATTAAAATTCAACGGCGAGCTTGAACTATTGTTTTGAGAGGGGTTTTCAGTATGTATCTGTCCATTAGTAATAGCACGTTGTAGATCTTCTTCACTGAAATCGAAGCTTTCAGGAGGGTCTTCAAATATACCCTTATGCCTCAAAATATTGTGCAAAGTGCAGGTAGCAATTATAATTGTTAATACTGTACTCAGTTTAAATCGAGCACCATAAGCCAAAACGGGAAATCTTCTTTTTAAAATCCCAAAAGCTTTTTCTATTACACCTCTAGAACGAATTTGAGAATCATTCACCCTTATTCCACATGGCGTTTTTATTAAACGACAGATAGCGTTTTTTGAAATCGGTATTACAGCTGGCAAGTCTGAAGGCTTTTCATCAAAAACGGTGGCACATGCCACACAGCTGGTGGAACAATGGAAATCTTGAAGGGTGAATTTGGTGAGCAGCTTATCTCTCGAAATGGCCCTATGATTTGGCCGCCAAGATCGTGCTACTTAACGCCTCTTGATTATTTCTTGTGGGGTTATGTAAAGTCCTTAGTCTATGTGGACAGGCCGAAAACGATTGAAGCCTTAAAGGATAACATAACACGCGTAGTTCGTGGATTACATCCCAAAATGCTCGAAAATAGTGAAGCGAAATTGGACCTTCCGAATAGACCATTTGAAACGGAGCCGCGGGCAACATTTACATGAAGTTGTCTTTAAAACGTAAATGGCAAAGGCTTATTTATCGATTACAATAAATTTTTTTTAAATAATCGATCCAAATTTGAGTGTTTTATTCAATTAAAAAGATAAAACAACGCTTAATAAATCACCCGCAGGGGCCACTTTTTCTACCACCTAAGCTATGTTCAACATGGCGATTTCTATGTTTCAGTTTACGTTTGGTACAAAGCACTAAGTGTCATGTGGGGCCAGTTTTTCAGTGCAAAGATCATCCGAGTTTCAGGATTAAACTCGAGTTAATTCGAGTTAGTAGTTTTTCAGTCAATTTGAATGCAGAGTTAACCAAACTTGCTTGTGAATTAACCCTGGGATAGAATGATCAGATGTTTTTGACAGATGATATATGTTTACGTTTGGTACAAAGCACTAAGTGTCATGTAGGACCAGTTTTTCAGTGCAAAGATCATCCTAGTTTCAGGAATTAACTCGAGTTAACTGGAGAAAGTAGTTTTCAGTCAATTTGAATGCAGAGTTAACCAAACTTGCTTGTGAGTTAACCCTGGGATAGAATGATCAGATGTTTTTGACAGATGATATAATAACAAACAAACAATTATTTTCTATTCAAATTGTGTGGACATTTAATCAATTTTTTAGACACTAAATATATATGTACGATATATTTAAATTCAGATCCCTGAGACACGAAACTGTTTTAAATATTCAGATAGACTATTTTAAGAAGAAAAGGACTTACAAGATCGCAACAAAAGCAATTTCATTTGTATGGGGAATAAGAAACCAAACAGCTGACAATTGAGCAGTTGCTGATTGCATACACTTCGATAACTTTTTGACAGCAATATCGATGATACTTCAGTGCTACCAAATCAATCACCACTCACGGAGTCAAACTTAATGCTGCACTGAAAAACTCCTTCATGAGTTAACTCTGGATTTAATTTATTCTGCGTTAACTCTGGGTTGACTCAGAGTTAACTCAACACTGAAAAACCGGGCCTTAAGAGTTTATTTTGAACATAAATTTTTATGTTTCGTATCAGCCAACGGGCCCGAATGTTCCTTAATATCCACATACCGACATAAAAGATGGCGCACCAAATATGATATATAACTTGATCATTCAGTTAACCCTTTTCAATAGAAACATTTAACCAAAAGATTAAAAATCTTGCAAAAGACTCCATCGCTGAAGGTATTACAGCTGGCAAGTCTGAAGGCGTTTTATGTCGTTTAACGCTACGTGGCGTTTAAGTAGTGTGGAACGTAAGTTCTTAAAACGTCATTGCAGTTATTCGCATTCTAACAGTCGTTTTAGTTGGATAAAACGACAGGTAAAACGCCAATAATTCTCGAATAGAAATTTGCAAACGACTAGGTGTCGAATTTTAGTTAAAATGTGAGTTTCGATTAATTTGTGTATTAATTTAAGGATTTTATTAATTGTTATTTGTTCAAGGGTGAAAATAACAACCCCAGAACAAATGAAACGTTTGGTTGAATTAATTGAACAAAATGTTTCGCTGGCAAGAAATTTCAAAACAGGTATTCCCCAGACCGATGATATCAAAAAACGGGTGGGAGTCGGTAGCTGTAACACTAAATTATTTAGGACCACCTGTAAGAACTCAAAAAGAGTGGCAGAAGGTTAGCATGTAAAATCAAAATTGAAGTGCAATACTAAATGTATATTCACAGGTCTTAGATTAGATTAGATTTTGACCTGATTCTTCTTCTGATGTTTTTCATTTCTCTTTTTGCACTTTCATCTTCTTTTTCGTCTTCACTTTCCCATGATATAAACATTGCAATGCTATTCATTGTTTTTGTAACATTATTTTGTATTTTGAATTTTAAATTGGTAAAATAAATGTTCATTTGAAATTTCAAATTGCAAAACATAAACGCCTATCTGTCATTTTTGTATCAGCTGTTGCTGTGGAACTCATGTGGAAAGCAAGAAAAATGAGAGAGGAGGCGTTCAGAGAATAGAATAACGACACTAAAATGAATCGACTCAAAAAACGCCTTCTGGAATAAGGGTGATTATACAATTGTTCTGGTGGACTTCTTGGATTGAGAATAGGAGTCATCAAATAAAACTTTTGAGGATAAGCTGAATCTCCTGTTTTATAGAAAAAATAAAACCTACAAATTAACAAATTTATATGAAACCTACCCAAGAGAAAGCATTCCACATTTGCATTTGACTGTCTCTCCAAAGCATTTTTTATTGCACAATTATTGAAAATTGTTGCGTCATGAGTAGATCCGGGCCATCTAGCCACCACATTAGTAAAAATTATTTGAGCGTTGCAAACCGCTTGAACGTTGATAGAAAAATAACTTTTCCTGTTTCGAAAAACTTCTCCATCAGGCCCACCTAAACGTACCAATAGATATTATTTTTGGAGTCAATCTTATGTAATAATATACCGGGCGACTGAATTTTGACGTGAGTGCCGTCAATAGCTCCAACTACATTTGGAAACGACGCTATATCAAAAAAATCACGCTTGGTTTTTGAAATGTCGGTGGCAGTTTCAGGAAATTTTATATAATCATTTCCCAGTTTAGCTATTGCTCTTGAAACTCTCAAAACTATTCTTGAAGCTGTTGAGACATGCATTCCACCAAAATCTGCTATACTTAGGAGATGGCTTCCCGTGGCGAAAAAGCGTAGCGCAACCAATAGTTGGTTAATAGGAGCGATTGAATTATTCCTTTAGGAAGGCAAATACTTTTATATATACAAACTAACTTTAATATACAAAGTTCAAGCGTAACGTACCTGTTGGATGGACATTCTAAAGAGTATTCTATTTGGTTTAAATAGTTATGGTTATTTCCTTTCTTAATCGAAATCTTTTGTAAAAGGAAAGTTCGTCAAAAGAATAAAAATATTCATTCCTCTCGTAAATTTGACGTGGAACTCCTACTTCTAGAATTTCATGAACTTCCACATCATCTTCGATCAAGTCCGGTAATTCAAAATCCATTTATATTTACTTTTTAATTAAATTATCGTACCAGTATCTTCACAATTCATGAAAAATAAGTCAAAAACAATAGTAAACGAAAATAAATGTCTTGATTTAAATATCTTATGTAGCACTTTTTCTTCTACCTAAGTTATGTTCAACTTAAGGATTTTTATGTTTGAGTTTACTTTTGGTGCAAAGCAATAAGTGTCACTTAAGGGTTTATGTGAAACATAAGTATTTATGTTCCGAATCAGCAAACGGGTCTAAGAGTTATTTTTTTCAGGTTGGCAGAAATGATTACTAATGGCGACCAAACGTCATCTGTCAAAGTGAAAAGTTTCATACACTCTGCCATTTAGTCATGGAAAGACTTACAAACGAGCAACGATTGCAAAGCATTGAAATTTGTTATCAAACGTCGTGCTCTGTGCAAAATGTGCACCGTTTGTTGCGATCGATGTTCGTCATAATCCACCTGGCTCAACGGATACGTAAATAAGCAAAATTGTCGCATCTGGAGTGATGAATAGCCACATGATATACAAGAATTACCGATGCATCCCGAAAAAAAATGACAGTTTGGTGTGGTTAATGGCCTGGTGGTATCATCGGTCCATTTTTCTTCAAAGACGACCGTGTAAGAAACGTTACCGTCAACGGCGAACGATATCGATATCGAGCCATGATACACGATTTTTTTTTACCCCAGTTGGCTGAGTTGAACTTGGTTGACATGTCGTTTCATCAAAAACGGTGGCACATGCCACACAGCTGGTGGAACAATGGAAATGTTGAGGGGTGAATTTGGTGAGCAATTTAGCCGCCAAGATCATGCTACTTAACGCCTCTTGATTATTTCTTGTGGGGTTATGTAAAGTCGTTAGTCTATGTGGACAGGCCGAACACGATTGAAGCCTTAAAGGATAACATAACACGCGTAATTCGTGGATTACATGCCAAAATGCTCGAAAATATTGAAGCGAAATTGGACCTTCCGAATGGACCATTTGAAACGGAACCGCGGGCAACATTTACATGAAGTTGTCTTTAAAACGTTAATGGCAAAGGCTTATTTATCGATTACAATAAAATTTTTTAAATAATCGATGCAAATTTAAGTGTTTTATTCAATCTAAAAAATAAAACAACGCTTAATAAATCACCCGCAGGGGCCACTTTTTCTACCACCTAAGCTATTCAACATGGCGATTTCTATGTTTCAGTTTACGTTTGGTACAAAGCACTAAGTGTCATGTGGGGCCAGTTTTTCAGTGCAAAGATCATCCGAGTTTCAGGATTAAACTCGAGTTAATTCGAGTTAGTAGTTTTTCAGTCAATTTGAATGCAGAGTTAACCAAACTTGCTTGTGAATTAACCCTGGGATAGAATGATCAGATGTTTTTGACAGATGATATATGTTTACGTTTGGTACAAAGCACTAAGTGTCATGTAGGACCAGTTTTTCAGTGCAAAGATCATCCTAGTTTCAGGAATTAACTCGAGTTAACTGGAGAAAGTAGTTTTCAGTCAATTTGAATGCAGAGTTAACCAAACTTGCTTGTGAGTTAACCCTGGGATAGAATGATCAGATGTTTTTGACAGATGATATAATAACAAACAAACAATTATTTTCTATTCAAATTGTGTGGACATTTAATCAATTTTTTAGACACTAAATATATATGTACGATATATTTAAATTCAGATCCCTGAGACACGAAACTGTTTTAAATATTCAGATAGACTATTTTAAGAAGAAAAGGACTTACAAGATCGCAACAAAAGCAATTTCATTTGTATGGGGAATAAGAAACCAAACAGCTGACAATTGAGCAGTTGCTGATTGCATACACTTCGATAACTTTTTGACAGCAATATCGATGATACTTCAGTGCTACCAAATCAATCACCACTCACGGAGTCAAACTTAATGCTGCACTGAAAAACTCCTTCATGAGTTAACTCTGGATTTAATTTATTCTGCGTTAACTCTGGGTTGACTCAGAGTTAACTCAACACTGAAAAACCGGGCCTTAAGAGTTTATTTTGAACATAAATTTTTATGTTTCGTATCAGCCAACGGGCCCGAATGTTCCTTAATATCCACATACCGACATAAAAGATGGCGCACCAAATATGATATATAACTTGATCATTCAGTTAACCCTTTTCAATAGAAACATTTAACCAAAAGATTAAAAATCTTGCAAAAGACTCCATCGCTGAAGGTATTACAGCTGGCAAGTCTGAAGGCGTTTTATGTCGTTTAACGCTACGTGGCGTTTAAGTAGTGTGGAACGTAAGTTCTTAAAACGTCATTGCAGTTATTCGCATTCTAACAGTCGTTTTAGTTGGATAAAACGACAGGTAAAACGCCAATAATTCTCGAATAGAAATTTGCAAACGACTAGGTGTCGAATTTTAGTTAAAATGTGAGTTTCGATTAATTTGTGTATTAATTTAAGGATTTTATTAATTGTTATTTGTTCAAGGGTGAAAATAACAACCCCAGAACAAATGAAACGTTTGGTTGAATTAATTGAACAAAATGTTTCGCTGGCAAGAAATTTCAAAAGAGGTATTCCCCAGACCGATGATATCAAAAAACGGGTGGGAGTCGGTAGCTGTGACACTAAATTATTTAGGACCACCTGTAAGAACTCAAAAAGAGTGGCAGAAGGTTAGCATGTAAAATCAAAATTGAAGTGTAATACTAAATGTATATTCACAGGTCTTAGATTAGATTAGATTTTGACCTGATTCTTCTTCTGATGTTTTTCATTTCTCTTTTTGCAATTTCATCTTCTTTTTCGTCTTCACTTTCCCATGATATAAACATTGCAATGCTATTCATTGTTTTTGTAACATTATTTTGTATTTTGAATTTTAAATAGGTAAAATAAATGTTCATTTGAAATTTCAAATTGCAAAACATAAACGCCTATCTGTCATTTTTGTATCAGCTGTTGCTGTGGAACTCATGTGGAAAGCAAGAAAAATGAGAGAGGAGGCGTTCAGAGAATAGAATAACGACACTAAAATGAATCGACTCAAAAAACGCCTTCTGGAATAAGGGTGATTATACAATTGTTCTGGTGGACTTCTTGGATTGAGAATAGGAGTCATCAAATAAAACTTTTGAGGATAAGCTGAATCTCCTGTTTTATAGAAAAAATAAAACCTACAAATTAACAAATTTATATGAAACCTACCCAAGAGAAAGCATTCCACATTTGCATTTGACTGTCTCTCCAAAGCATTTTTTATTGCACAATTATTGAAAATTGTTGCGTCATGAGTAGATCCGGGCCATCTAGCCACCACATTAGTAAAAATTATTTGAGCGTTGCAAACCGCTTGAACGTTGATAGAAAAATAACTTTTCCTGTTTCGAAAAACTTCTCCATCAGGCCCACCTAAACGTACCAATAGATATTATTTTTGGAGTCAATCTTATGTAATAATATACCGGGCGACTGAATTTTGACGTGAGTGCCGTCAATAGCTCCAACTACATTTGGAAACGACGCTATATCAAAAAAATCACGCTTGGTTTTTGAAATGTCGGTGGCAGTTTCAGGAAATTTTATATAATCATTTCCCAGTTTAGCTATTGCTCTTGAAACTCTCAAAACTATTCTTGAAGCTGTTGAGACATGCATTCCACCAAAATCTGCTATACTTAGGAGATGGCTTCCCGTGGCGAAAAAGCGTAGCGCAACCAATAGTTGGTTAATAGGAGCGATTGAATTATTCCTTTAGGAAGGCAAATACTTTTATATATACAAACTAACTTTAATATACAAAGTTCAAGCGTAACGTACCTGTTGGATGGACATTCTAAAGAGTATTCTATTTGGTTTAAATAGTTATGGTTATTTCCTTTCTTAATCGAAATCTTTTGTAAAAGGAAAGTTCGTCAAAAGAATAAAAATATTCATTCCTCTCGTAAATTTGACGTGGAACTCCTACTTCTAGAATTTCATGAACTTCCACATCATCTTCGATCAAGTCCGGTAATTCAAAATCCATTTATATTTACTTTTTAATTAAATTATCGTACCAGTATCTTCACAATTCATGAAAAATAAGTCAAAAACAATAGTAAACGAAAATAAATGTCTTGATTTAAATATCTTATGTAGCACTTTTTCTTCTACCTAAGTTATGTTCAACTTAAGGATTTTTATGTTTGAGTTTACTTTTGGTGCAAAGCAATAAGTGTCACTTAAGGGTTTATGTGAAACATAAGTATTTATGTTCCGAATCAGCAAACGGGTCTAAGAGTTATTTTTTTCAGGTTGGCAGAAATGATTACTAATGGCGACCAAACGTCATCTGTCAAAGTGAAAAGTTTCATACACTCTGCCATTTAGTCATGGAAAGACTTACAAACGAGCAACGATTGCAAAGCATTGAAATTTGTTATCAAACGTCGTGCTCTGTGCAAAATGTGCACCGTTTGTTGCGATCGATGTTCGTCATAATCCACCTGGCTCAACGGATACGTAAATAAGCAAAATTGTCGCATCTGGAGTGATGAATAGCCACATGATATACAAGAATTACCGATGCATCCCGAAAAAAAATGACAGTTTGGTGTGGTTAATGGCCTGGTGGTATCATCGGTCCATTTTTCTTCAAAGACGACCGTGTAAGAAACGTTACCGTCAACGGCGAACGATATCGATATCGAGCCATGATACACGATTTTTTTTTACCCCAGTTGGCTGAGTTGAACTTGGTTGACATGTCGTTTCATCAAAAACGGTGGCACATGCCACACAGCTGGTGGAACAATGGAAATGTTGAGGGGTGAATTTGGTGAGCAATTTAGCCGCCAAGATCATGCTACTTAACGCCTCTTGATTATTTCTTGTGGGGTTATGTAAAGTCGTTAGTCTATGTGGACAGGCCGAACACGATTGAAGCCTTAAAGGATAACATAACACGCGTAATTCGTGGATTACATGCCAAAATGCTCGAAAATATTGAAGCGAAATTGGACCTTCCGAATGGACCATTTGAAACGGAACCGCGGGCAACATTTACATGAAGTTGTCTTTAAAACGTTAATGGCAAAGGCTTATTTATCGATTACAATAAAATTTTTTAAATAATCGATGCAAATTTAAGTGTTTTATTCAATCTAAAAAATAAAACAACGCTTAATAAATCACCCGCAGGGGCCACTTTTTCTACCACCTAAGCTATGTTCAACATGGCGATTTCTATGTTTCAGTTTACGTTTGGTACGTAGGGCCAGTTTTTGAGTGCAAAGATCATCCTAGTTTCAGGATTAAACTCGAATTAACTCGAGAAAGTAGTTTTTCAGTCAATTTGAATGCAGAGTTAACCAAACTTGCTTGTGAGTTAACCCTGGGATAGAATGATCAGATGTTTTTGACAGATGATATATGTTTACGTTTGGTACAAAGCACTAAGTGTCATGTAGGGCCAGTTTTTCAGGGCAAAGATCATCCTAGTTTCAGGATTAAACTCGAGTTAACTGGAGAAAGAAGTTTTTCAGTCAATTTGAATGCAGAGTTAACCAAACTTGCTTGTGAGTTAACCCTGGGATAGATACCAGTTTTTCAGTGCAAAGATCATCCTAGTTTCAGGATTAAACTCGAGTTAACTCGAGTTAGTAGTTTTTCAGTCAATTTGAATGCAGAGTTAACCAAACTTGCTTGTGAGTTAACCCTGGGATAGAATGATCAGATGTTTTTGACAGATGATAAAATACCAAACAAACAATTATTTCCTATTCAAATTGTGTGGACATTTAATCAATTTTTTAGACACTAAATATATATGTACGATATATTTAAATGCAGATCCCTGAGACACGAAACTGTTTTAAATATTCAGATAGACTGTTTTAAGAAGAAAAGGACTTACAAGATCGCAACAAAAGCAATTTTATTTGTATGGGGAATAAGGAACCAAACAGCTGACAATTGAGCTGTTGCTGATTGTATACATTTCGATAACTTTTTGACAGCAATATTGATGATACTTCAGTGCTACCAAATCAATCACCACTCACGGAGTCAAACTTAATGCTGCACTGAAAAACTCCTTCATGAGTTAACTCTGGATTTAATTTATTCTGCGTCAACTCTGGGTTAACTCAGAGTTAACTCAACACTGAAAAACCGGGCCTTAAGGGTTTATTTTGAACATAAATTTTTATGTTTCGTATCAGCCAACGGGCCCGAATGTTCCTTAATATCCACATACCGACATAAAAGATGGTGCACCAAACATGATATATAACTTGATCATTCAGTTAACCCTTTTCAATAGAAACATTTAACCAAAAGATTAAAAATCTTGCAAAAGACTCCATCGCTGGAATTGTGTTACTTTGAACTTGCCATCTGTCAGAAAGAAAACCCCAAATTAAGTAAATGCCACTCAACGGTAATTGAGTATGTTATATCCCCCCACTATAAATAATAAGAAGTTGATGATATAATTTCCGACTGTAGAACCTAGTAAAGGTGATTGGTTAGATCAAGTCGGTCTTCACACTTACCCCAGCCTAGCAGGTAGGTTAGGTTAGGTTAGGTTGTAGTAGCTAGACGCGATGCGCGTGCACACTTAGACCATAAAGGTTTCACGTATATCTACCGACTTTTCTATATTCGTTCGCCTAATTGAACCATTCAGAGCTAGCTATGTAGCGAAGGATGTTTCTGACATTGATGTAAGCCAGCTCACCTAGATTGTCGAAGGAGTACTCTCCCAGATGAAGTTTCATTTTTACTGAGAGCCTGACAAGAGCATAGAAGGTGAGTAATACCAATGAGTATAGAACTACATAGAGTACGCATCACAGCTAAAAATTTTGTAGCCGTTTCAGACTCGGGCGGTAAGTGCGAAGGGGAAATTCCGTCGATCGTGTGTGCCAGCTATGCTGTTGTACGATGCTGGGGTAGCAATGTGAACACGGGGGTATCAATAGCAGTACCCCACATAGAAAATTTTCGTTGTATGAGATACGCTCTCTGTGTAGTTCTGTACTCTTTGGTAATACTTTCTACCTCTTCTTCGTTTAAGCAGCTTCTTCTGAAGAGGTCTAGTCTTCTAGCATGTAGGCCTATCAGACACTGTCCTGTAAGGACACCGATAATGCTGCTGATGTTATATCCCTGATGTTTCATCTGTTCAGCATTGCCAAGCAGATGGAGTGCTTCTGGTAAAATTTTGGTTGCCTGGATATTTGACACGTTGCGCCGTTTATCTATCTGCGGTTTGCTTTATAGATCGCATATAGTTCGATCTGTAAATTATGTGTAGCGATGGGCATACCTGTCATGTCCACTGCCGGTAGAATATCGAGGGTCGTGCTCTGTCTAGCAAGCTCATCTGCCTTGCAATTCCCTGGTATGTCTTAGTGGGCCGGCATCCAAAAGAGGTGAATGGTAAAATGCTCCGCCATCTCGTTGAGAGGCAGTCGGCATTCGTGGGCTGATTTCGAATTGAACGAGATTGCTTCAAGGAATTTCATTGAATTGGTTGTCACTGAAGATGCTAATATGCATCGAGGATGTTACATTCCATTTCAGCCAGGACAAGGCTTCTTTGATTGACATGATTTCCACCTGGAAAACGCTACAATGGTCGGGAAGGCGAAAGAATATGCTTAGGTTAAGCATCTCGGGGAAAACCCCTCCACCCACTCGAGATTCTGGTTAAGACCCATCCGTGTAGATGTGAACTGTTTCGATCGAATCCGACTCCCATTCAAGGCGACTGGGAATGGTTGTCCTGAAGTAATGGTCCAAACTGGGTTGGGTAGTAGTGTGGTCGGTGTTTTTTGTAATATTAAGGTGATTCAGGATCTTTGTGTGTTTACTCTGATTGGGTTTCCATTGTGATGAGGCTCTCAGTCTCACAGCTGCACAAGCTGCGGTCTGTTTGCCGTAGATGTCTAGGGGCACTAGATGTAGGATTGCATCTACTGCTACGAAGGGGGTTGTTCTAAGAATTCCGCTAATGCATATGCAAGCTAATATTTGATCTTTGTCTAGTAGTTTGCGGTTGGAGGTTGTTTGTAGAGCCGTCCACCGGACTAAGACACCATACAGGATTATGAGTAAATCCAAAATATGTGGTAAATATGGAGTAAAAGGCTACGTTGGCTTTCTTTATTGGATGTTGGCACTCCAGTTCAGTTTAATATCCAATACCAGACCCAGGTATTTGGTTGATTCTGCGAACTTGAGACGAACGCCATTAAGTTTGGGAGGTTCAATGTGCGGGACTTTTTATTTCCTGATGAAAATCCCCAATTCGGTTTTTGAGGGTTCACGCCGAGTCCACATTTGGCGGCCCAATTAGAGAGTTCAGAGAGGACATTTTGTAATAGATCTCTAAGAATATTACGGTATTTCCTAGATACAGCTATTGCCACGTCATCCACGTGGGTAGTCACTTTGCATTCCTCTCTTTCTAGAATTATTGTTGGCTTGTTGGCCACTAGGTTTTAGAAAAGAGGAGACAGGACACACAGCTAACAGATCTGCGTTCGGATGAGATACCAAGGTTAGTGTTAACAATTCTGCCTATGAGTAGCTGATTTATTAGCACTCCCAGGACCAATTGCTTCTGCTTTGACATTCTTAAAAGCTTCTTCGGTATGAAGAAAGGCAACCATAGTTAACTCCTCTACTCTTAGCGAGTTTTCAATCATACGTACCAGTGAGCGAAGCTCTGGTACTTACCCTTGTAGTATGCATATTGGGCGTTGGAGAGTGCAGTCGGTTCTAAACTATTACGGAGGTGTAGACCAATTAATCCTACCAAGATTTTAAGCAGAAAAGCAAATAGACTGATCGGACGGGGATTCTTCTGATTTATGTGAGAGCTCTTTCCTGCTATGGGTATGAATACAAATTCTACTTCCGACCATGTCTTGGGGATACTAAACGTAGGCAGCTAGTCATGATGGTTAGTAGCCAAGGTAGCAGGATCTCAAGGATGTTTTGGAGTTCCGCAGGTATGATACCATCTGGTGCAGGGGACTTAAATGGTTTAAAGCTCTTAATGGCCCAAAGAAGTTTTTCTTTGGTGATGATTATGGCTAGCGGGTAAAAGGCTTAGGTATTTTATTGATTGAGACATTCGCGCGCCGGTGCATCCCAAATTTTAGGATAAGAAAAGAAAAAACACATAAACCGAGGTTCTAGCGAAAGTTATGCCATCATTCGTTGCACAATACAATCTTACTAGTCCCTTGGCATACATTTATAATTTTCCAAAAAAAATGTTTCTAAACTGTCATGAGCCCAAACACCATTGGATGGTATGGCAGTTGTGCTTTCCAAATGTCATTACAAATTTCTTAAAGACTTTTCCCATATCCCATTTAGTAAATTAATTATGATGATCAAAGATTTTACGTGTTTTCTTTCTTAAAAGGATGTTCTCAATACTTCACAGTATGCGTACACTCACTTCGAAGTTAATTAACCGATTTTGGGGAATTTCCTCTTTTCGGTACACTCCTAGTACCATCCTGTTAAAAGAAAACTTTTCCAGAACTCCAGAATAAAAGTATATGCATTTCTAAAAGCATAGATACCCAAAAAGAGAAGATCCTTAATTAATTTTTAATGAAATTGTATTCCTAGAATTTTTGTCCTTATTTTGTCTCGGTTAGTAGAGGATTAGTATAAGGTACTATTCCCAAGCAACTTTTAAGACCGCTATTAATGAATATGAGTTGCTTAGGCGGGTGATGTTTTTCTATGAATTAATTTTAATAATTGCTAGGGAAATTAAATCATCGTCTTGTTACCGTTAAGATAAGCATGGGATTTGTTTGTTGTGTTCTGTTTTTGATTGGCCACATCCTTCGAGTTTTATTTTAATTGATTTGGGTTTGTGTATTGATTAGATATTTTTTGAGAATTGCTAATCGAAAGTTCCCATGGCCAAACAATACAATTGAATAATCAGATCAAAGCTGCGATATGCACAGAGAAACAGATGTGCCAAACGAACAGAGTTATTGAAACTCAGGGCATTGTTCTTAACCAAGGATTGAAGGATGGTAATAACTGTGACTCGGATTTTTGGCTAAAATATATGAAAAATTTGAAACTTAAAACCTATGGAATAAAGTTTGGCACTAAGGGGTCGTGCTGAACATAAAAAAAGCACGGAATACCTTGCCTAATGAACTCAGGTCATAACTTGGGAATGTTTCTCCAGGCTAAATAAAAATACATGAGAAGGTTTGAATACCCTAACCCATCCCATCCCTAAAATCTATATTCTCAAATATATCATCCAAAATGTGGCATACATGTTGGTAAGACAGAAATGTTTTATAGTTCGACAAAAAAAAAGAACGTTCTCTCCAGCATATACTATAAGGTATACGAATGATTTTTGTAGGAAAACGCCTCCAAAAAAGGGCCGTGGCTTAAAGTATTTAAACGACGAAACGTTCGTATTAACTTTATCAATGTTTCTGCATCAAAAGTTTCTCAAATTTCCTTAAAATTAAAAAAAAAAAACATATGAGAAGGCTACAATCCACTGTGTGGATCGTTTCATACCCTACCCTATCCCATCCTTAAGAAAAATATCCCCAAAATGTCGGATTTATGGCAATGAAATATAGAAAATGTCATTGACATAACAAATTGTTCAGACTGTTTATCAAAATCATTTATGGTTCGACAAAAAACATCGTTTTTCGCATGGTTATGCTATGAGGTAGTGTATAGAAATGGTTTTTGTATGAAAACGCCTCCAAAAAGTGGGCATGGCTTAAAATGGCATATAGAAGAAATTTATATATTAACATAACCAATGATTTTGCATCACCATTTTTTTTGAAATGTTTAAAAAACTTCGTAACAATATATAGACATTTCAATATCTAGCTATGTGGTTCAGACACTTTTTCAGTATCTCTAACGGTTTGGCCTAAAACTATGCTATTCTGAAAAGAGGGCGTGGCAGTGGGGGATTTCAAAGATTTGTACACTCACTGGGAGCAACAACAAGCACGTGCACCAAATTTTATCATTCTAGCTGAAAATTTAAGGCCCAAAAACTGGTGACGTACGGACGGACGGACAGACATGGCTAAATCGACTCAGCTATCGCTTCTGAGTCGATCCATATACTTTGAGGTATACCTCAATTATTTCGCTATGTTACAAACTATTTATCAAAACTAATAAACCCCTATGGGATAGGGTATAAAAACAAATGAGAACGCTACAATGGGCTGTGTGGATTGTTTTATACCCTATCCAATATAATATCCTCCTTATAGTATCCTCATGTGCAGGCTTTATGGTAAGGAAATATATAAA